>JANVCL010000212.1:11888218-11898987 GCA_026546855.1 Erythroxylum incrassatum | reverse complement strand
ATTCTATAAGAAATCCGTTCTTTCGATTTCTACTTTCGATTATGTTTTCTTCGTTTTAAGGAATCATGTGTACGTATAAGGGAATCTGTGTAAGTAGTTGGATTTCGAAAACGGGATCCAACACATATTTAGGTTTTATTTTTTGATATGTTTGCTCACATCAAACAATCTTTAGTTGCTCCGTATAAGCTATTTGGAAATAAAGGAACATCATGATTTTAAGAAAATTGAAAAATCCAAAGAGCCGGTCACTTCTAAACTATTTATCTAGATCAAAGAGCAATTCATGGAGAATCATGACAATAGATGTTGTAGCCTTTCTCTAGTTGCTTCGTAGAGGACAATGGACTAACTTCTACATTTGTTGGCGTACTTAACTATGTTTAATGAAGCTCTAATGGAAACTCATATATCCCATAACTTAAGTAGATTAAAAACTGCAATATGGCTTAAAAATTAGTTAGTTCCATAGACCAACTAGATTCAATATTTACTTAACTATCTTAAGTTTGTAGTTTTCTTAGTTTTTAATGCTTGAGCTCACTTATACTTGGCATTGAATGTGTTTGTATATTTATCATCAATTAATTCTTTCTTTATTTTTTTGAAAAGAAATCGAAATTATTAATTATTTGTTTATTTTTAAAAAGAAATTCAAAACTAAATCAAAATCAAATTTAGTGTTATTAATTTTTATTTTTATTTCAATAAACATTAAACAAATAAAAAATATAATATAAGCTTGATACAATATGTAAAATTCCTTAGTTCATTATCTATTTAATCTTGTGCAAGTGTTACAAAGGAATTAAGTTTACTCCTTGTATTTCGTTTGTTTTTGTTAAACAAAACATAAGAGTTCATTACTGATAGGTAAGCTGCTTGGTGAGAAAAGACTATTAAAAAAATAATTAGTGAGATGGTATGGAATGTAAATACACAAGCTCTAGAGTTTTTCTTACATACATACGGAATAAGCTAAATGACAACGTAGTAAAGAAAACATGGACCAAACCAAAATGACACCATGATAGTCACAGACAATGTTTTAAAACTCAGACTAGCTATCGAATCGAAAGTTTTACTGGTTATCAATTTGACCGGTTCAACCGGTTCAACCACCGGTCAAACCTGTGTGACGTTATAATTATGCAATAATTATATTTAACTATATATAATGTTAATAATATTAAAAATACAAAAATATACCAAAAAATAAAAATATAATTATTAAACCAGTAGTCGGACTGGTCAATTGACCGGTTCTCACTGATTCAATTGAGAACCGATTTTTAGGAGTGAATCGGACCGAATAGTCGACCGATCATCGGTCGGACCGGTCGGTCCGGTCCGATTTTCAAAACATTGGTCATAGATACAAGGTAAATTTTACACAAAAAAAAAACAGCGTATTCATAAGTTAACAATGAGTTAAAAAAAAGACTATTTTGATGAATATGTATAAACATGAAAAAAAAAGAGTGTCAATTTAGTAATACGATACATTACATGTTTCTTACGTTTAAACCATTTAAATGTTATGAGGTTTAGGATCGACGTGTGCGAGAACCACATCATTTAATCTCATTTATGTGCGGGGACGTTGGAGAGCAATGAATGCCAGCTTACTACAGTTTGTTCGGCCGTGTTTAGCTCTTAATTTGTAGGGCCATGCCATCTTCCACTTTGTCTTGGTCAGATTAATTACCACATCATCTTGTCCAAAGCGAGTCCGACATCTCAGTGGTACTTGTTTCGTTCTTTAAAGTATTCCATCTCCTCCGAACATTAATAATGAAAAGGTCTTGTTTCCTTCTATTGGATGTACAATTATTTTGATAAAAATGTAGAAAGTTTTATTTGAATGTTTTGAATTAGCTCAATATAACTTTTACCGAGTAAATATTATATTGTAATTTTATTCATTAAATTATGTTGTTTTCTATTGGTTTTTTTGTCAATTTTCCTTGATTTATTGTATTTCAAGTAAACATTTAGCTAAAAGAGGAAGAGACGGTCCTCTTTTTGTTTTCATTTATTCTAGAATATATTCTTATAATTTAGATTATTAAAAAATTGTGATAAATAAAATTATAAAAATATTTTAATAGAAATTATCATAGGACCAACTCTTACACACAAGATAAACTTTATACAATCTCTTTGACCCAATTTTAATATCAATTTATGTTAAAACTAAACTTAATAAAAGTTCTTTTTAACTTTTTGCACCATAATTTTTTTAAAATAATTTAAAATTATAAAATTACCTTTCAAAATAAGTAAAATTATGAAAGAAATTTGTATACTTTATTTTAAAATTTATGCTTATCATATACTAAAATTTTATAATTTAAAATTCCAAGTTTGAGGGAGCTTTTGAGAAATATAGAAAAGATTAATCATATTAAGCATAAAAGACATACTAGAAGTATGAGTTCAAATACTAGGGGAAAGTGAACATTAGCAATTAGAGAGGATTACAACCCATTATACTAAGAAGAAAGAGTTCTACACATTCCACTAGGAGAGAAGATATTATTCGTCTTGAAAGCTATGTTTGTGAATGCTAATATGGAATCTGATAAACTACGTAAGTTGGCGGCAAAATTGTTCTTTCGATAGATATTTTTCTTGAAAATGTGATTGCTTCTCTCATTCCATGAAGCTACAACTAGGTAAGAAACGTAAATGTAGAAGCAACAATTTACAGTTATGCTTGGATGTTTAATTGTTGAGCAACAGTTCTTAATGTTATCCAAGCCTTATAGTGCATTAGTGATCAAACATCTATAGAGTAAAGTTTTCCATATTTTAATAATAAATCTTTATTGAAAGCATAGGTGATCTATGTTTTCCTCAACCCTTTTGCAAAGTATACACCAATTAATGAGATTCAGGATACAGTTGGTAGTTTATTCTTCATGGCAAGCTATGGAGTGGTGGAAGCTCATGGATGAAGATGGCTGAAACACAATTCTAGTCCAAGGTATAGTTACCAAATTATTAAAAAGAACCTTCTTGCATGATTGATTTGTGAAGATACCACTAGATATATGCTTCTAAATAATCTTGTCCTTGTCAGTGTTGGTAGTAACTTGAGTAATCTCAAATTTCACTAAGTTGGGTGTAAAAGCTTGTTTGATAATCTCTTTGTTCATTGGTCGCGTATCATAGAACTACCAAAATAACTAGACTAAACTGTAGACAACAATAAGTCTAGGTTGATTCCACAAAGATTAATTCCAATTACTTTCCTAAATTATCTGTATAAGCAAAACAAGGGGGTTTGGTTTGAAGCAAATTAAAAGACAAAGAAAAATTAGATCTATAAAAAAATCAAATTAAATAGCAGCAAATTGATAAGTTGATGAATGAGTTGAAATCTGGTTTTTTGGTTTAATCTCAACCTAAGCACAATTTCGCAGATGTCATTGAATTATCACTTTTACACTTCTCTTAAGACTATTGATTGTGAACTAACAACAACCTCTGTTAATTCTGGTTTTTCCATAGATCATAGTTAATCAAGAAGAGCTCATTAATTAACCCTAACTATCAGGAAACCTACTTATTTATACAACCACATTATAAGTGAGAAAACAGAGAAATCTAACTAACAATCACACAAGCTCAAATTATTTAACTTATGCTATATTCTCTCTAACGATTTAATACCATTAGTTGCCACATACGAACTTTAACAAGACTATTACGTATCGCATTCAAGATCGAGCTATGGGTTTCACAAAAAACGATTCAATAAAGCATTAAAATCATTCTCATACAACATCGAATCAATCAATGCAAGATAACATAAACAATCTAAAAAGAGGTACAAAAAAGATACATAACAACTATCTACTTAATGTGCTTCTTGGTCTTGATTGCACTTCAGAACTGGTGTTAGGAAAGTTAGTTGTCCATCTCCATCTTCAAGTTTTCACCATCGGCCATCCTCTCCATCGCCGCTGTCATTATTGAAGAACGAAGAAACAATCGAAGAGACAATAGAAGAAGGTCCTATCGATTAGGTCTCTCCCCTTCTTTTTCTGTCATCACTCTTTTCCTTATATAGAAAAACTTAGGTTTAAAACTGAGCGACCCGTGGCCAAGACACTGTGTCGTTCTCCAATTAATTCTCAAATGTGAGAATTAACAGTTGTGCCTTACCATGCATGGCACTCCTATGGCTTTGAGAGATTTCTCGCAACCATGAGAGATGATGCGTGGGCATGAGAAGCATGAGAGATTTCTCACGCCCACGCAGTCCAATTTTTGGTTGTGAGACTCTCCTTTCCTTGTTCTTCATTTGACATTCTCTCTTGCCTCTTCTTCTTTCAACTCTCTTCTTCTTCATGATACATGAATCAATAGAATATGGAAATTGAGAAGATGGCTTCAATGACATGATTTCTGGTCACTTTAGCTACTTATGATCAAATAAGACCTAAAGTGAGTGTCCTAAGAATTTTTAAGGCATTAATCACTAAGCGTAATGTATCAAATGAATCAACATTTAAAAACATAGCAAGTTCCCTAATACTTAGCTTTTGATTGTCCTCAAGCAAATCATCAAAATCAAAATCACAAATCAAAACTTTTACTCATTTTTCATATTTCCTAAAAGTAGATAACCATAAGTAAAGATGAATGACTTTCAAAACCTATAGCAATAACTTAACATTTAAAGCTTCTACTCATGATCAATTAACATTCCTCAGCCTTAGAAATTAGGTAATCTAGAGGTAGACTTGGACAAAAGGTGTTTAAACAAGATATTTTCATAGGTATATTCAAACACCATTCATGATTACAACAATCCACAAATTTGCATATCATTTCCTTTCTCCACCACTAAAAATCACATTCATAATCATAAATCAAAAGACTTTTCTAGGGTTGTAACATGGGTAAGGGTAAGGTGAGATGTATTTTGGGAAGTGTAAAAGCCATCAAGCTAGTGAAACAAAAGTAACATTGAATAAGATATCAATCGCACAAGTTGTCATTAATTCAAAACTAGGTACTTTCAGCTATGAAGAATTTAACAACTCTGTTTCCCATCTCAATTCAGCTCTTATACCATAAGCCAAATGAACATAACACAAAATGCTTCATCCAAAACAACATCCTCCTCATATGCAAATATTCAAACGCCCAATTGATACAAATTAAGGAGGATAAATTATTAATTAACAACTTTTTACAACGGTTGTATTTCCTTTTCACAACTTGCATTTGAACTCACATCCCTTTATTTCCTTTTTTCTTTTTCTTTTTCTTTTTTTAATATAAAAGTGATAGAAGCTACATCAACATACGATTCATAACATGGAATTTAAAAACTATAACTAACCCACATGTATGGAAACCCCTACACTTAGGCTTTTGTATAATCATATTCATCAAGAATTAACAATTGCTCCAATAATTTTAAGGCTTAGGTAAGGAATTTTTTTAGGTGCATGTAATGTGGTTTATACAAAAGGTGAGGCTAATAAAGCTCAAAGGGGTTAGCAAAGGAAAATTCACATAACTGGTAGGATATTAGGCTAATGTATTTCGTAATCAAAAAAGAATTGCTAATCATTTTCATAAAAATGCATGTGATAATAATGTGGTCTCGAATAGAAAATCAATGCAAAGTAAGGATGCATATGTCATAAAAGTCACACAAAACAAAGACAATGAGACTGATATGAATGTATCAGTTTAACACGACTCAAAACCTCACTAGTTTTTGTCTACCATTAGTCACTGCTCTTCTTAAGAATAATGCACATTAATCAATCAAAAGGGCATTATTCTTTAGAAGAGAGGTGACTAATGAATTATGAATCAATCATAAGGGCATCAAAGACTTGCTATGGTCCTACCTATAGATATGATGTGGTCCTTAAGCACTCAAATAAGCTTTTGGTTAAGTTCTTGTATATGATTACCATAAGTGTTTTTCCCAAAAACACATATTTCAAGTGCTTTGGTAATTGCTTCAATTCAATTGTAGGTGCCAACATGACCTAAGGTAAATATTTCATATTAGATATTGACAATTTGATATTTTAAAATAGATACATTTTTCGTATTATTTGTAGTGATTGTAGTGCTGGCACCATTTCTTCCATTTCATCTGTAATAAGCAAGTTAGAATTTTGTAGCATGTTTTTCGAAGCTTAGGTAAAGAATGACTTTTAACTTATCTTTACCATCCATACCAAAAATTTATTGAGACAAAGAATCAATGACATCAATTGACAAAACAGAATGAAAATCACTAAGGTACCTCATAACTTCAAAATATTAAAGCGGACAATTTCACCGTCAAACTACATAGTCAATGTTCCTATAACCATATTGATATTCGTCTTTGATGTCTTCAAAAATGGTCAACCTAAAAGGATAGGTTTTGAATTAGACAAAGGTTCTCCCTCTATATTCAACACATAAAAGTTAGTTAGTAAAACTAATTCGTTAACTTACACTAAAACATTCTTTACAACTCCTTCCGGATAAGCATTGGATATATCAGCCAATTGAATTATAACACGGGTTTCTTTCAACGATCCCAAATTGAATGAAGTATAAATGGAATATGGTATAACATTAATTGAAGCTCCTAGATCTAACATTGTTTTTTCAAAGTGGGTATCACCAATCTTACAGGGAATTGTATATATACCTAGATCCTTACACTTTGGGGGAAGCTCTCTTTGAATGACTACAGACACGTTCTCCCCCATGCTTGCTTTCTCGTCTCCCCTTAATTTCCTCCTAGACGTGCATAACTCCTTGAGAAATTTGGCGTATTGAGGAACTTGTTTAATGGCTTCAATTAGAGGTAAGTTTATCTCTACCTTTTTTAACATCTCCAAAATCTCCCTATCCTGCTTTTCTTTCTTTAATTGAGCGAACTTGCTAGAAAAATGAGGCAAAGTATTAGTAAAACTTTTAATCACAAGAGATTTAGAATTTAGTTGAGTTTTTGTTTCTACCTCTTTTGGAGGCACTTCAAGTTCTTTTTCAGCTTCTTCCTCATTACTAATAGTAGGAGTCTTGTGTGGTGCCTCTATTTGCTTACCACTTCTCAAAGTAATAGCATTTACGTTCTCTTTCGGGTTTACAATTGTTTGAGAAGGAAGCTTCCTCGAATTCTGATTCTCTAATTGACGCACCGTAGTAGCTATATGACTCAGTTGATTCTCCAGATCCTAGATGATAGCTCTTGTTTGTTGTTGGAATTGTAGGGTATTATCTTAGAGCTGAGTGGTATTTTGAGCTAACGTTTTCATCATTTCTTCCACTAAAGGTCCCAAACTTGATGGTTGAGCTTGTCATTGATATGGTTGTCGATAGGAAACTTATTGTTGTCCTTGATGCCTATAGGTGTTGAATGAAGGATTCTTCCATCTCGAGTTCTGTGCATATGGGTAACTAGGATTCCTTTGTGGTTGACCCGAAAATGTATCCTGTAAGGTTGGTCACATATTTAGTGTGATGCCTTGCCATTGTGCAAATTCCACATACCTCGACTTGTTGAGCACCACTTGTATCCATTTGCCTAAACAAAGATTTGCCTAAGCAAAGATATCAACCCATTTATTGCTCCAATTTAGCAGTACTAACTTCATTAACCTTCAATGGGTTAGGGTCCTCTCAAATATTGAATTGTTGGGAGTTAGTAGCCATATTGGAAATGAGATTTCTAGTTTCAAAAGATGTCTTGTCTATTAGTGCTCCTCTGCTTGTTGCATCTACCATATTTCTTTCTTGTGACAGAAGCCCTTCACTGAAATATTGTATCAAGAGTTGCTTGCTGATTTGATGGTACAAGGAGCTAGCACACAACCTCTTGCAATGCTTCCATTATTCATGTAATGTTTCCCCATGATGTTGTCGAATTGCGCAGATCTCCTTTCGAATGTTTATAGCTCGAGATGCAGGAAAGTATTTCTTTATAAAAAGTATCTGCATCTCATTCCAAATGGTAATTGATCCAAAGGGCAAGTAATATAACTAATCCTTAGCAGTGTCTCCCAACGAGAATGGGAATGCTCTCAACTTAATATGCTCTTCTTGCATTTCAGCTGACTTCATGCTAAAATAGACCATTCGGAACTCCTTAAGATGCTTGTGAAGATCTTCACTTAGCACCACAAAAAGTAGGCAAAGGATGAATTAAGCCAGATTTAAGCTCAAAAGCCACATCAGTAGTAGGAAAGCCAATGCACAATAGTTGATGATTAAAATCAAGGGTAGCTAATTGTTTAAGAGTACGATCATTATTTTGCTCAGCTATGTTAGAAGCAGTATCAGAAATGGAATCACTAGAATACTCAGAAAGTAAATCTAAAGCTGTTTGAATTCTTGGTGAAGAGTCAAGCTTTTTGTCAGAAGCTGATAGATCCTCAGAACTTTGTACAACTTGTCTTCTTGCTCTGTGCAATGTTCTTAAGAGTTATAAATCAAATTTCAATTCACCAGTTTGAGAAGATCATGTCATGCACTGAAACTAACCAAACAATAAAAGAAATTAACCACAAATAAAAATAAATAAATAAATAAATTCAGAAAAAAGGATATTAATCCCTAGCAACGAAGCGAAAATTGGTCAAGTGTCGTAATACTACCAAAATAACTAGATTAAACTGTAGATAGTAGTAAGTCTAGGTCGATTCCACCGAGATTAATTCCAATTACTTTCCTAAATTATTTGTATAAGCAAAACGGGGGGGCGGGGGGCGGGGGGTTTGGTTTGAAGAAAATTAAATTTATAAAAACAATCAAATTAAATAGCAGTAAATTGATATATTTGATGAATGAGTTGAAATCTGATTTTTTGGTTGAATCTGAGCCTGAGCACAATTTTACAGATGTCGTTGAATTATCGCTTTTACAACTCTCTTAAGACTATTGATCGTGAACTAACAATAAGCTCTGTTAATTTCAGTTTTTCTATAGATCATAGTTAATCAAGAACAACTCATTAATTAACCCTAACTATCTGGGAACCTAGAACAAGCTCTCTAAGTGTATCTAGACAGTCGCGTTACAAATGAGAAAAAAATAGATCAATCGAAGTAACAATCACACAAGCTCGAATTATTTAACTTATGCTTTGTTATCTCTAACAATTTACTAACGCTAGTTGCCATATATGACATTTAACATGACTATTATGTATGGCATTTAAGATCTAGCTATGGGTTTTCATAAAAAATGATTCAATAGAGAATTAAAATCATTCTCATACAACACCCAATCAATCCATACAAGATAACATAAAAAAATTCGAAAAGAGGTAAAGAAAATGGTACATAACAACTATTAGCTTAATGTGCTTCTTAACCTTGATTTCACCTCCAAATTGGTTTTAGGAAAGTTAGTTGTCCATCTCCATCTTTAAGCTTTTAACAATGACCATCCTCTCCATCGCCATTATCTCTGTTGAAGAACGACTTCAACTCTTTTAGCATACTACTTCCATGTTTTTTACCATATACCATCATATTATCGCCTCTTAATGACAAGTGCTTTTATGAGTCTTTGTTTAATCATACTAAACTATTTCTTGTGCATAGTCTATCCCAACATATTCATGATGTAGTCATTTTGCTCCATAACTTAAGATAGTAATAATATGAGCTATTGTATAATAAGTGTCATATATATATATATATATATATACCTTTTGACCTCCTTATAGAAATTAAATGCCTTCACACGCCTTTGAACTTAGCATAACTTAGTTGTGCCGCTATATTTGATCTCACATATTAATCACGATTCTTAATGAAAATTTTTGCCAATATATAGCCACACATGTTAACGGATTTTTATTCCTCAGCTTTCATCGGTAATGCATGTTTTACTTCACCTATTCATAGGTCTTTGCTTTGTTCTATCATCAACATGTCTTTTTCATATCAACCTAAATACTAATTATCGACTAAGACTTGCCAACGTTTATATTATCCCATAATTTAAACTTGAGGCATAACACCTATCCATATTAAGCAATACATTAAGATTTGGGTCACTACAAGAAAATTGTCTAATAGCAACGGAAATATACCGACGAAATTTCAGTGGTATGGAAATAGAGACGGAATTGATTTTCGGTCGGTGAATTGGTCGGGAGGGAATTGTTTGGAGACGGAAAATTTTGGTCGGTATTGTTTAAAAAAGTGGTCGATAAAATTAAATTAAAACCGAGCTCCTCCCTCCTTTTCTTCTCCTCGTGCACGCGTCTTCCTCCTTTCGGACTGCAACTCCATAATCGTCTTCTCCTCTCCTCCGGTGTCCTCCTCCGTTGGCGTCCGTGCGGTGACCACCTGCTGCGTCTCCGGCAACCCTTCCAGCAGATCTTCTATGGTGACAACCGTGTGTTGTCTCTCCTCTGCCACTGCCGAAGGTAAGCCATGGGTTGAATTTTTTGTTCATGTTGTTTGGATTGATTTAATTGCATGTGTTTGTTTATCTGGCTTTGATTGTTCTTATATTAGTGTTTTACATGTAAATAATGGGCAGATTTATACCATTTGTGTGTAGATAGGGTTGAAATATTTTTGCCTTGAAGGTGTTCGATGGAATGCTTAACATATTTATCTTTAACATTCTGTAATGGGTTCATGTATATTTGCTCTTGTGAATGTAGATTTAGGGTTTGATTTACATTGGTAAGAATATCCCAACTCATTTAGCATATCAAATTATTCGTAAATCTAATAGACTAAAATCATTCACATTTGTTCTAAAATGTTAGAGAT
>JANVCL010000212.1:11844651-11862906 GCA_026546855.1 Erythroxylum incrassatum | reverse complement strand
ATCCATAATCAGAACACAATTCACTAAACCACCATTATTCACCACAGTTTTCTAAGCAAATAATAATTGAGGAACTGTCTAGGTCACTCACCAATAGCTTTCGAGCTCATGTCGGGAAGTCTCAGCAACGTCGGTGGGGTGACGTTCCAAAAGCGCCTCTATAACAGTCAAAAGATGTAAACATTACCAAATGGTAATGCACATGTAGCGATTAAAAATGTGTACAATGCATGTTCGTGACATTTTCGACATTATTTTAAAATTCTCATCACAACAATTCCGTCTAAAAATTAGAAATCAAAAGACACCAAAATTAGTTAATTCGGACCTCTATAGGTCCAAAAATGAATAAAACAATGACCAGAAAAATAATTACCCGATCCCTTCACTTTGACCTAATCAATCCACGTCAATTTCATCTCTAAAAAGTCCCAATTTCACAAAGAAATGAAATTAAATATTTCATAAATTTGATGCCTCGAGAATCAGGTCAATCGGATGTTGGACGGAAAAGTTATTCCCAAAACACGTTCAGACCAACACACAACACATAACTTTACTCCAGAAATTGAACATCTTAGGGGCTAAATTGAAGTCTGACCTCTTCATAACATTTGTAGATCCGTGTCTCTAGTTTAATTTGAAACAAGAATCAGATCTATTGGAGCTCTACAGCTCAAGATATCTCCAATTACTGAAGCATGTTTAGACTTTTCCAACTGGTCTGCTCACTTTGATCCGATCGACCTTTCTCAGTTTGATCTCAAAAATCATAACTTTTGACCTAAAACTCCAAATTTTACAAACTTGGTGTCTATGGAAAGTTAAAAGAACTATCTACAACTTCCATTGAAGGACGTAAACATCAGATAGACCTCTAACGAGGTCAAAAAGTCCACACAAGGTGGCTGGTCAATCAACTCACCTAAACAGCAACAGAATTTCTAAACCTCATAACTTTCTACTCCATTGTCCAAAAATTCCATACTTAATATCTTTGGAAAGATCAAAACAAAATCTTCAACTTTCATTGAGACCAATTTCACAAATTCAACCTAAATCAATCTAGAAAATTCATCAAAGTTTCAAGTCACATTCTCGGTTACTGTTCATACTATACACATAACTCACTTTCAAGGTAAAATTTCAACCCCTTCAAGCCACAATTGAACAACACTTTCTTCACAAGAAATGTAACCAAACACCTCAAGTTTAATTCAAGCCAAAAATCACCTCAATTGCTTAACCCTATCAAAAGTTATGACAAAAACAATGAAACATGTACAACTTCAATTTTCCAGCTCTTACACCTAAACCAAATCCTAACATTTCCATACTTTTTCTAAACCAATAAGCATCCCAATTAGTCAAGTAATTAGCCAAAATTTCATCAAGATCTTCACTTAACCATTTAGCCATAAAATGGCAGCATATACACAAAATTTTCTTCCTTTAATTTCCATTCATCTAACATCATGAAAATCAATCCAACACACTTCATTTACCTATTACACATGCTATCTCATTCATCTTTCATCCTTCTTAAATTAATCAAGAACATAACCTACCCATTTCAACTAACAAAATTCTCATGCAATTAGGTGCACAAACATCACAATTCATGCCTTTAATGAACAATCAAGACTTAAAACACAATCTTACCTATGTAAGCTTTTAACTTTTCCAATCTTCAACTAACACACCAACTCCTCCACTTCACTTCACACACACGATCCTCATCATGGTAAAGGAGGTAGGTGGTTTAAACTTAAACACATGAAGCACTTATGGTGAAGGAGAAGAGTAGCAATTAAGCTAGAACAAATGAAGAAAACCAACAAAGAAGAAGGTAGGAGGAGGTTTCGGATGAGGAGGAAGATTGTGACAAAAAGAACACCTTTCACTCTTTCAAAACACAACTCACTCTCTCAACACTATGAAGAGTCATGAATGAAGGGAATAAAGACAAGGTCATTAAATGAGTTAAGACACTTGTCACTAAATGAGAAAAAGACAAAACAAACAATTAATAACATTAAATAAAAGACCTTTAATAGAATTTAATCGTTAATTCATCCATCCAATTCTAATGGCTCTAATTACAATCCCAAAATCATTTACTTCACTATCCAGTGCCATTTGATAGAAATTTTCAGTACCGAAACCGAATCGGTCCGCCGCCTGGGGATTTTTCCGGTCCAAAAATTTTCTTTGAAAAAAATTCCAGAAAAATTTCTAACTTTTCCCAAAAAGGTAAACACACAAAAATCACTCCAATTAATTTTTCAAGCACAAATACCACATTTAAGCACATTTATAGACACATATGTCGGAAAATGTCATGAATGCATGTATAGTCATTTTCATGTGCAAATACAAAAATTCCCATTCACATATATATAAAGGACATATTATGCATGAACATGCCGAAACTAGTTTACACACTCAGAACCCGTCCCAAATTACTATTTTACCCTTTCCATCGGTGATGGGATATTACAGACAGTCTTTTTTATCATAGGCCTAATGAGAGAAATAGGGGAAAAGAAAAAAAAACTAATTGAAGTTTTAATCTGGAATAATGGAAGTTCTCTGAAGCTCTCTTTGATGTCTCCTCTTGATCTACTTTGACGTCTCCTTTTGATGCTCCTCTTTTTTTGGTGTTTTTTTTTCTTTTATGGTACTTTAGGCTTCTAGGGTTTTTCCACTAAATTTGATTCCAAAAATAGCCTTAAAATCTTAAAAATTAAAAAATAACTCATGACCTAGAAATACCCTTGTCACGATCATGACAAAGGCCTATGCAATGTTCATCATCTTCGCTTGTCACGATCTTCTCCTCTTTTCTTAACTTTCCTATTTCCATTTACACACAAATAGGTTAAAAAAACCTCTTAAAACGTAAAATTAAGATCAAATTCTTTCTCTAAACTAATCAAACACTTAAAACACATAAAAACATTAAAAGGAACATAATTCTAAGCTTATACACATAATAATCATCTAAAAAAACACCTAAAACACACTTAAAACCTAAAAAACATCGTATAATCTACATCTATCAACTATTAAATCAATTAGCCTATACAATGTACTAAGGTAATGTATGATCAACTCACGACATTGCAAAATCCAGTCATAAAGGATAATCTTTTGCAAGTCATAATAAATGGCCTTTTCTAGTATATAGATCATTTGTTATATCCTTTGCTATTTTATATGGCTTGCTTTTAACTGAAGAAAAGTAATCTTATAGCTGAAACTAGTGCAGTAAAATTATTCCAATCTATAGGTTTTTATGAATCAGACTTCTCACCACAAAGAGGTGACAAGGAGGATGAAGTCGTAGTGGTTATAGCAATCATAGTGGCAGTAACTTCTTCAATCATCAACCTAATCAAACTGCTCCTAAAAGTACATTAGTAACATGCTATAACTCTAATGGTATTAACCACGTAACTCCCTAATTTTCTTCTACAAAATATAATAAGAAAACCTATAACCTTATACCTAAACCATCCAGTCATATTACCATAACTTCTCAAACAACCCAAATCCTTATATATATTGGAAGTTGATGCTACTCATCATCTAATTCCTAATCTTAATAATTTGAATCTTCATAATGAATGTCATGTTCATAATGAGATTAATATTGGAGATGTTAAAACACTCTTATGTTATCATGCTTAAATTTCTTTAGATTTGATTTTTCTGATGTACAAGAACCATAACCAACACAATATACTAATAGATAACATTATTATGTTTTTTATGATTTTTTTTACAAATCATGTTTGATTTTTTTTCTTACCTACAAATCTGAAGTCCTTAGTGCTTTCATCAAATTTAAACATATTGTTGAAAAGTTCTTTAGTATACAAATAAACAATTTCAATCTCACTGATAGGGTGAGTACCAAGATTTTTCCAATTATCTTTCTGAAAATGGTATCTCACATCGTAGATCATGTCTTTACAGACTAGAATAAAATGGTTATGACAAACATAAACATCTCCATATAGTTGAAATTAAGTTGTCTTTATTAAATCATGATCTCATTCTGTATGAATTTTGGACATAATTTTGATTCATTTGTTTATATTATTAATAAATTGCTTAATCTTATTCTAACTAAGCCAAGTCCATACTTCAAATTATTCAAAAGTAAACCTAATCCTTATAAACATAAAATCTTTGGTTTTTGTGGCGCCATATATGCATCTAAATGGGTCTTTCTTGGCTACAACAAAATCCATAAAGGGCATTATTATTTTAATTTATCTGCTAAGAAAGTTTTAATCTCACATCATGTGGTCTTTGATGAACAAATCTTCGCTTACAAAGATGATGATGTAAGTCAACGTGTCCAAGAGTCCACTCCAGTTATAATACTCATTCCTAAGTTACCAATAGATATAAATTCCCCATCCTTTACCCAATCTGATAACTTGCAAATAAATCACACTTCCATTCCATCAGTTATACCACTAACCACTGATGTGTCACCAACCACAATTTCTCCTTCATCATCATCTAATATTTCTCTTATTGTCAATTTGACCAAATTTTTTATAATACTTGTTGTATTAGTTTAATTTCTCTTTCAACTTAAGGACATCATCCTATGATCATGAGGTCTCAAATTGTTTCACTTAAACCGTAAACTTTCTTATATACTTCCACCCATTCTGATGAGCCTCGTTGTTTCTCCCAAACAATTAAACAACTTAAATGGTGTAGAGGTATGACTGAGGAAATTGATGCTTAATTGATAATCATATTTCATACTTGGTGCCATTTCATGATCAATAGAATATCATCAGATGCAAATAGATGTTCAAAGTTAAATACCATATAGATGGCATGTTTGATAGACATAAGGCAAGCCTTATTGCTAAAGGTTTACATCAGTCACTTAATATTGATAACCCTGATACATATAACCCACTTATTAAACCCGCTAATGCGCACCTTATTTTTAGTCTTGCTAGATCATATGGATGGTCCATCAAACATTTAGACCTTTCCAACGCATTCCTACATAACAATTTAAAGTAAGCTATTTATATGTATTAGTCGTAAGGTTTTGTGATCAAAGTCATCCTACTTATGTCTACAAACTACGAAAGTTATTGTATGGTCTCAAACAGGCAACTCATCAGTGGTATAAATGTCTTACGTTTTAATTACTCAAGCTTGGATTTAGAGGTTGAAAACTGACTACTATCTTTTTCACAATAAAAACGTTCAATTATGTTGTCTCATTTATATTGACAATATTATACAATATAGGACTAATTCATAGGAAATCTCTTATTAAGCAATTGAGCTCTGAATTTAAAAACAAGATACTGGTCAACTGCATTACTTCATAGGTATGATGGCTACTTATGTAGATTCAAAATGGTTATTAACTCAGTTTAAATACATTAGTGATCTATTAGCGAGAGACAAAATGCAAAATTCCAGTATAATCAACACTCCAATGCGTTTACAGAATAAGCTCTCTACTTATTTATATCAATTTGTTATATATAGGAGGGAGACGATATTTATCATTAATAAGACTTAACATTTCTTTTTCTATCAACAAAGCATCTTAGTTTATGCAAGCTTCCAAAGACAATCATTAGTTGGGAATAGTTCCTTAATAACCTAAAGGATCTCACAGGTCAGTGTTTATCCTTTATTCACACATGTTAACCCAAGGCTATTTTCTATGCCTCCACCCCTATCTCTTAAAATTTAGATGTAAAGTTAAGTTTTGAAAGGCCTTTTCAAGGTTCCTTTCTTGTTTAAAGCTAAAAGAACTAGTGTAAATTAAACGCTTTCTATGAGCAACTAACACATAGTCTCTTGCTCATCCGTGGAATCAAAATATCAAGCACTTGTAGCTTCAGTTAAAAAAAGTCATTGGCTAGTAAGTTACATGCATCAATTAATGATATTCCCACTGTCTTATTTGATAACTTCTGTGCCACATACTTGACTACTACTCCCATCTTTCACTCACTTTATTTATGAAAAAGTTGACATGAAAAAATTATGTGTGAAGTACATACCAACAAATCACCAAATTGTTGATCCTCTCGTGAAACTGTTAGTAAAAGATTGGTTTACTACTCTAAGGCATAAGTTGACTATTGCCACTTTCCATGATCAAATTGTTAGAAGGTGATAAGAATTATCATTTATTTGATATTGAAAGTGTAAAATATATGTGCTAATACTCCTCTAGCTAATTTATATAGTCCTTAAATTAATGAGAACTTATCAGTTTATTGTAACTAATTAACTGTTGTGCTTTATAAATAATTAATCCATTAAGAACAAAAGAGGCCATTATTCATTAACATTGTTTCTTTTAATAGACACTCTAATTATGGACTTATTAAGTCAATAAAGGAAGTTAATTTTGATAGAGAAATGACCTTAAAATTGAGCTCTAGCCTTGCTTATAATTAGAAGATAAGCTATTAGATCATATTCACTTCCAACTTTAGGTTTTAGAATAGTTCACTACTTCCATTTTGACTATTAAGGATGAAAATTCTAGTTTTTAAGCTTTGAGGCTCATTACCTCAGCATTGGTTATTCTTATCCTATCCTCATTTCTTTATCCTAGTACTAGTTTATAGTACCAATAGGACACCATGATCTGGTTTGTTTTAATTTCCCTTTAAAGGGTACTAATACATTTTTTTCCTTTTGAAAAATAATACACTAAAATATCCTAAATATTAGGAAAAAAATAAATATTCTTATTTAATATTACATCTAAGTATAAATTGAGTCTTAATATCATAATTTGAAAAATGGGAGAAATTACAATAACATATAATTTTTAAAAAAGAAAATAAATTTTAATATAAAATAAGCATGAGTTATCTATATAAACAAAATTTTCCCAACAAAAAAGGAATCCCCTTTTACACTAAGGTTATATTTGGTTGGGGGTTTATTAATAAAATGGAATGGAATGTAATATTATTCTATTGTTTGGGAGAAGGGTTTATAATGGAATGGGATGGAAGAGGAGGGTTTCATATAACATCTTATTCCATCCTAAACAATAAAAATGGGAAACCTCTGATTGGCGGGTTTAGGATGGAATGTACTAATAAACAACTTTTCACTATATTACATTATAAACCCTTCTTCCAAATAACATTTCATTATATTACATTATGAACCCTTCCATCTCTCCTAAACAACAATTTTATAATATTACATCCATATACATTCCATTCCATTTTATTCCATTCCATTAAAAACCTTACGTTCAAGCAAACAAAGCCTAAAATGTGATTATAATATAATCAAAAGATTATTGATAAATATATGAAAATTTTTTAGTGAATAATTGATAGTTATTCATTTTTGAAATTTATTATTAAATTGAATAGAAAATGGATTCAATAAAATTTACAATTTTGAGGCAAGGATAAGTATTTCAAGTTCTCCTAGTTACAACATCTATAAGGAATTACAAGTTCATCTATAGAATTCATCCTAGTCATAATAATCAAATAACTACAGAGACTATATATCTACAATGGTCAAGCTTATTTTAGTCTCTCTCGAGTTGTAATCACTAAGTCCTAAAAATAAACCCTAATTAAGCTGAGTTGTAGAACATGTAATCTCTCGATTAATAAAACAACCCACAACCTAATTAGTTCTTAAGCATTCCGATAAACAAAAGGGTCCTCACACAAGATCTCTCCCCGTATAATTATTGATTTGATTATTTGCGTGCTCTATTAGATCATTTAACTCTCATTAACCAACCTAATCATTTTGCATTTAGTTCACTCTTTTGATTTATTACCGAAGCATGCAATTACAATAAATAATCACAACATCTAGTATCATTAACAACAAAAACAACTAGATTAATATTAAATCAAGTATAAATCCCTAAAAGAAGTTAGGACATCCTTAAACCAAGGTTCATCATCATCAATTCCATCCCATACATCAAATGAAAAAAATAAAAGATGGAAAGAAGAAAAGATAACTGGGAGGATCAGAGGTTAAAGCAGTAGCAGAAGCTCCACCTTCTCTCTCTCCTTCTTCTCCGTTCTTCGATATCTAGTCTCAAACACTAACAAACACATCAACGAACCTCAAACACATAAAATTGAAGCTCAATAGCATGCTCTAACCCACATAACACTCAAAACACAAATATCTAACATAATTCTAAACCTAAATATGCATGAATCAATTAATGAACAACTAAAGACATACTAAAATGCCTACTAAAACATCATGCAACCTACAACTATCAACATCCCCACACTTGAACTTTTGCTTGTCCTTAAGCAAAAACAAAACAAACAAAACACGAACACACCAAACAACAACACACACATATGCAATAATGGTACAATGGCATTGAACCTCACAAAACAATTTTAACTACAAACTCATTCCTTCAAGTTGTCCTAACTTATTAACTTATGAAATCTGTGGCTATGCACTTTGTACTAAATATACATATTAATCAAGACCTTAATGCCAAATTCATTTACCCTATCACTTACACACACACAATGATAATTATTTAGTCAATTAAAATTGTAACTATCCCTAAGTAGCTTTTCATAAAAATTCAAGCTATTCACAAAATCGGTAGGTTTTATTTATTGACTATATTTGTTAATTTTCATTGACATTGACCTAGGTTTTTTATGCGAAGACAAACATTTGTGATGAATGTGTTGGGAATCCAGATTGGGATTCGATCCCAATTGTAGTAGAATAATTATGAAACTTTTTCATAAATTAGTTTCCTAAAAACCAAGATCAATTTGATTCTATAAAATGATAAACACATAAATCATAACAAAGCATGAATCATAATTCGTACCTTATTCTGAAGTTTGATCTTTATCTAATTATATCGCTCAAACCATTTTTAAAACCGATCTATCTTAACCACCGTAGCCGCACAAATATCCGGCCTCTAATAGTATCCATATAATAGATTGAGAGAACTCTGTAACACTTACAGAGAGGGTTAAGCAAGAAGTGATAGTTCCATTAGAATTTATAATAGGGTTTGGACATTTTAGTAATTTAATTGGAATTAAATTCTAATTTCAATTAAACTTTAATTAGAATTAGAAATAATTCTAATTAAATACCAATTATGCCCAAATAAGATTAAATATCTCATATTGATCCTTGTTTATTAAATATATCATATTTAATTATAAAGTTTCTCAAACATTGCAATCAAGTCCAACTAGATTAAATTAACTTTGCTCTCTTCAACTTATTCTATATATGAGACCCATTAAATTCTCAAATATGTTGGCAGTGATTATAAATTATAATTATAATTCATAATAAACCCCCATCATTGTTATCCAGGAACCACCCTTATTATAGTCCTTCTCTTACGTATACTTAAATCGTTGTAGTAATGGATAGTATAGTGACTATAACAAAATCAATATTTGCCTCTTTGATGATATTCTCTCAAAATTTGCATCTCTCTCTAGCTTCTCTCTTCTTCTTATTTGTTATTAAAGATGTCAAAAAGGACCCAGCTCGGCCTGATTTCGGCCCGAGTTGATCAGGCCACGAGCGAGCCACTGGCCGATCATGGTTGTCCAGGCCAAGCCACGAGACGAGGTCGGGCCGATCATGGTCAGTACTGCTCGTGGCCCGACCGTTGCTTCCAAAATGACGTTGTTTTGAAAGTTTCTAACCCATCCCGACCCGTTGAGATCTCTATTTATTATTCAACGGTAACGTACCAAATTACGAATTAGCTTAACAATTGTGATGTAGAGGCAAAATGAAGGATATAGGGAATCATCATTTCTGATTTTGATCCACTGTCGAGAGCGGATGATGATGTTGATAATTAAATTTAATTTTAAATTAAAAATTTGTGGTTTTCAAGTTTTTGGTTATAGATTATATTATTTAAAATTATTATTAAATTTTACGTATCATATTTATATGGTGAACCAGTGTGACAAGTTGGTGTTTGGTCGGAAACATGCCGTAAGAGTTTTAACATAAATTTAACAAAATTAAAGGATTAATGTTATCTTTAAATATTAAAGATTATTCTTTTTAGCAACCAAACCACATGGAACTTCTTCGTACTTTTATGTAGATGACGGTCCATACAAAAGTATATTATCAATTGTGCCCGTGAAACAAAACCATACAAAAGTTCCCAGTGAACACCAAACATCGAAAACGTTCGAGATTCTCAGACATTGATCATGTTAGTAAAAATTTTGAAAACCAGACCACTGGATAAACGGAAACGAAGAATAATTTATTAGGACAACACCGTACCCAAAAACCTTGTGAAACAGATTTAGGACAATATGTGATCATTTCTGTATTGTAAGTGGCTTTGTATCTGTAGTGTAGAAAGGCGAAAACAGAACCAAAAAGTCTCGAGAAATTAATAGGCATCTTAAGTCGGCAAACAACACTGGTTGCAGCTTAAGATGGTCAACAATTGTGCTAAGCTTCTTTATAGTAAAGTTTTATATATTTCCTTCACTTTGCTTGCGGAATTCTCTAGTGGAAGCAGATCGATAAGCTTGAGTTAACCAGTACGTTTTGTCATCAGTGTACTTTCCCGTTCCTGATTTAATTTCTGGTAATGGAGGCAGGTTCTTGACATTTTTGCTTCCCTTAGAATGTCCTTTTCTCCTAGGATACATTTTCTGCTTATGAGATGCAACCGGAGAGGGGAAGCGATGTGGACTCTCTACCTGGTGATTCAACCTTGATCCAGAGGAGGAGTTGCTAGTATTGCTTCCAGGTTCTTGCCTCTGAATATATTGCTCAGTGGTCTTGTTTCTGTCCTGAGAAATGACATAGAACCGTAGCAGGCTGTTGTAATTGAACTTTACAACAACTAATAACGGACTTGCACAAGGGGAAGGATGGACAATGACAATTGACAGACAGTAAGTATATAAATTAAGAACTTGTCCATCTGGCCTTTTCCAATGAATGAGTTTTCTCCGTTTCTCCATGCGGTAATATTGCCACAGCATGCAAAAGGCTGACCGACCTTGCTACCTGAAAACGTGGTTAGTTCATCTTGGAATGATGTAGTTAAGGGTAATACCTCAGCATTAGAATGTCTGACTTCTTCATTTTTTTTTTATCTAGTACATCTCTTGTCCCATGCTCACGGTATGTTCGAGACCTCCCTCCTAATTTGGGACTCCTATTCCTGCAGGAGAACGCAATAGAGATCTTCAAAGGCTATGGAAATTCAGAGGTCTACAACTGCGAGGAAGTTCGGGTGTACTTATGAATATTCTTCAACTTTTGAAGGCTACAATGAAAACTTTTTTTATATATATTTACAATTAAAAAATTGACTAATAAATCCACATTACCACACACCGAAAATTTGATTTTAGTTTATTAAGAAGACAAGTAGAATGAAGCATAAAATGATGGCTTATCTAAATTTGCACATATAAATCCTTCAGTTAGCATTATGTATATGTGTACATATATCAAGTAGCCATCAGTTCAACTTTTTTCCGAACAATAAGCAAATAAGTCTAATATAATGCCGATGGAAGATTACTGTAGTGATTCATAAGTGCTTATTTTCATAATAATTTTCTGCAGAAGTTAATTTAAGTTTATAAGAAACACAATTAGAATCTAACACAAAATGATAGTTTATCTCAATTTGTACACAAATTCTCCAGTTAGTAACGATATCTATATCAACTATGACATCAGTTGAGGGTCTTCATAAGTTATAAGCAATAAGTCTAATTTCTGACCCCAAAAGTTTTAATTGATGCTTTGTCTAACCTCTCTTAAATTTCTTCAACAAATCATTCAGCAAATGAAGGAAATTAAGCTTTTCTAGTCCCTCCAGTCAAAAGCGTCTAGATTTTGAAAATTTTCCCAACATTCAGTACATAGTATCAAAATGTAAACAAGCCCCCTATCCCAATTTCTTGTCTTGTAGCTTATGTTGCACGAAGCTATTTAGGAGAAAGGATCTCTTCCCAACTTAACTCATCAACAAGAAGGCATATAATATTCAGAAAACTGTAAGCAGCAACATTCAGATTTTTACAACTGTATAGTAACTTGAGCATGATAGACAACAAATGGGTTGTCGAACTTTTAGCAACTAGTCTCAAAAAGCTTACTGTCTTTGTTCACTGGCTAGTGTCAGCTCATCCTCCTCTTTCCATACTACAGGCAGATCTGATAAATTGCAGGCTAAAGGTTTTGTGTAAAAGAACTGCAACATAAATATCAAATCAGAAATATGTAGTCTTTGAACAGAATTCTTCCACATGTTCGACTTCACTTAACACTGTGTAAGTTCTTATAATTGACTGCAAATATTGCTGCAGGAGAATGAATACAACCATTATCAAAAGACTGATGGTTTTATAAATAAAACATATGTATGATTACAAGAGAGCACCATATTTCCCAAGATTTACTATAAATGGATGTACGACTTGAAAAGCACAGAATTTCCTATATACAGTTACAGTTCTTGGGAGCCACCAAACAAATTGACAACTGGAAGAGAAAAAGAAAACAAAACTAATATTTCATGATAGTTTTATCTAGTTTTGACACGGTATATGTTTGTGTGCAGAAGAATTTATATCTAATACGGATTGATATTTTCCAAGAAAACAAAATTATTGCTACCCGAAAATTGAATATGAATCGAGATCATACTAAGGCCTTCAATTTAAAACTTACGTCATCCTGGAGAGCTGATGCTGCAGAGCCACGACTTGTAGGATCCAGGGAAAACAGTGTGGTTAGCAGACCCAAAGAAGATTCAGGGAGCCGACTAAAAGCTTCAAAAAGACTAGGTTTGTATGTACGCGGCGGTCGGAAGGTGGTGGACAACTTGAGGTGTTTCCAGTAGTCCTCTGACGGTGTGCCGCATAATTTAAAAATTCGATGTAGCTGCTCAATCTGAAAGCATCGAACTTCAAAGTTTGAACAAAGAACGAGACACCATAGTTTGCTCACATTCGTAGGGACAAACTGAATAATCTGTATTACCTCTGTTCTGCCTGGCATAAGCGGCTTGCTTGAAAACATCTCTGCCATGAGGCAGCCAGTACTCCAGAGATCAATTCCAACACCGTAGTCTGTAGCACCCAATAGTAGCTCAGGAGCTCTATACCAAAGTGTCACGACTCGGCTTGTGAGAGGACGCTTGAGTCTGGGAGTAAAGAAATTTGCTAGCCCAAAATCAGCAATCTTAAGCCTTCCATTTTTATCAATTAGTAGGTTTGATCCTTTAATATCTCTGTGCAGTATTCCCCTATCGTGACAGTGCTGCAGACCTGAGAGCAGTTGATGCATGTAACACTTGACCTGCATCACCAGAGGTTATGAGCAAAGAAAGACTGCAGAGGCCTAACAATGATCGACTAAGAGCATCACTACCTGTGATTCAGTAAGCCTTAAATCGGGGTGGGAGATAATTGTTGCTAAATCTGTCCACATAAAATCGAAAACAAGATAAAGACTATACTGCAACCTTGAAGTTGCCAATCCTTCAAGCTTTACCACATTGGGGTGATCCAACCTTCGCAATATTATAATTTCTCGGGCCATAAATTTTATACTCTCAGGCTCTGATATTTCCAACCGCACCTTCTTCAAGGCCACAATTTTCCCTGTGGCCTTATCTCGAGCTTTATACACATTGCTGTAGGTACCTTGACCTATCTATAACCAAACTTAGACGTTAGAATATTGTGCACTGATTTTATTATCCCATTCACAATCAAGGCAGTCTACACAAATTCTTGGAAAGCTCAATCAAACTTTTCACTCTTTGAGCGATTTCTTCTTTACATGACATTCATTCACCTATACCAATCTAATACTACTACTTGTCTTTACAAGGATTGATCAATATCTGATATATACTAAGTCGCAGCAAACAAACCTATGCAGAAACAAACATAAGGAATCTAGTGTTGACGTACGAAGATCATTCTTGTTTCTGACAGTACAAAAATAGCAAATTCTGCCTTATAAATTTCTTATCTGTCATTTTTAGAATTAGTATCTAATTGCTCGACATTTCTAATTTGAGCCTCAGTGACGGAAAAAAGAATAAAAAAACGAGACTATTACTTCCATGTTCCGACAAGACATGAACTTAAATAGATCTATCCATCATAATCAACAAAGACAGACACTAAGAGATATAATTCATACGAATTGAAAGTCACTCGCCTTATCAAGCTTGTCGTAATTTTCAGCACTCTTTGGAATCAAACCATCTAAAATCTTTTTAGGAACATTATCAACGAGCCACTTGGGCCACCCATCAACAACCTCCTCGCTACCAAAGTCCTTGAATCCTCGAGACTTTCTTTCACCACTTGGAGCACTATTACCTCTACTAGATCTACTCGTGTATCTCCTTTCTCTGCAGTGGCCATCACTAACCGTCTTCCCGTCGCTCTGAGTCGTCTCCCTGCCACTGCCGCGGCTACTAAACCCATTAGTATATCTCTGGGAAGGAAGGTTTTTAGGGTTATTATGTTGCCTAGTAAAAGGGTAGCTCTGATGAGCAAGAACTTGTTCTTTTCCAAAGTATCCACTATCCATCTTCAGCTTCTCTAACGCTCTTGCAGGTGAATCAACTGGATGCTTTCCATGTGTACATCCCATGGCCTGGATGCCTCGCTACTAGTGGTACTTGTTCAGTGTGGTTTCGCAGACAAGCGATGGCATAACGAACAAAAGAGATAAAATGATGGGACTGGTAGAGAGTAGTAATGAGGCGTGTAGTGGAGTTTGAGAGAGCAAAAAGGAGAAGGAGAGTTTGCCGGCCATGGCCGGCAGTTTTTGGAGTATAGTCGTATGGGGTGAGAAACTGAAGGGATGATATCATTTTCATGCAGTCGCGGAAATGCTTTGGACATCGTCGTCGTCGCCAAACAAAATAATGATTTGGACGAGAAAAGAATGGTATTTTATCATTTCACGTTGGCTGTTAGAGCCATTTGGCGTCTGCTCACTAATTGCCTAACAACTACAACATTCGTTTATTTTCGCCCTTTTGCAGGGTAGGGTTGTCAATAACCGGTACATGTCAAGCTCTCTCCTTTGTTCTTTGGATTAATTAGAAGTAGGCATAGATGAAAGTGATGCAACCTATTTTAAAATGAAAACATTTCATGGGAGGCTATCATCGTCGAATTTACATCTTCTGTCTAATATTATAGTATCTTATTATGTTTAATAATTTTCAGTTATTTATTTATGTAGGACCCGCATAGAACTCGCGTGAGACCCACAAAATAAATGGCTGAGATTTCATGAGACAGAATAAGACAGAGTAAAACTAGACAGAAGATATGAGCTCATGAATGTCAACTAGAATAAAAAATAAATAAAAACGTTTAAAAAAGATAAACACTTAATATTGTACGTCTACATCAACAACATTTAGCTAGAGTTTAGCATAATTACGGTGGTGTTTTGAGAGGATTATTATTGCACAGCTTTATTACTATCAGGTAGACCCCAATATAACAAACAATAATTATAATACAAAATATAAATAAATGTGTTTACATAAAATAATAACAAAAATTAAATACGTAATACAATACATATGGAACATAATATTAAATACACAAACAAGGAAAAACACAAGTACAAAAACAACCTACCATATATATATAAAGTTGTTCCTTTTATTTTGATTTTTTTCCTCTTTTTTCCTTCTACCTTGACACGTCGACGTACTTTTCAGACCAGGAGTTTTCCGACATCGCTGCCTCCCATCGTCTGTGTAATTGCATATTTCCTATCGTTTCAATTTTATTATTGTATAGAATTGAAATAATAGATTATAATAGGATTTTTGGATGTTGATGATATTATAATGATATTTCAACCAAGAAACTTAATAAAAACATGACTTAGTATAGTAACCGGATCGACATTCGTCACCAATGTTTGCCTCTGTGTAAAAAGACTAGGTCCATGTTCACAAAAAAGTTAAAACCAAGTGTTCTAATAAAACCTACCAAACTTGTAAGTAATTTAACTTTTCATAAAAACGTACTTAGGATTAGTTATGAAGTTTCATTGACTGAATAATTATTAATGTGTATGTACAATTGAAAGAGGTGAATAACTTGATGTTTAAGTTTTGATTAATATGTATATTTAGTCCATAGTTCCTAGACGTAGATTTTACATATTAATGATTTGGAACAACTTGAATGATTGTATTTAGAGTTAAATTTATTTCATAAAGTTGAAGCCATTGTCTCATTAATCCATTGGGTGCTTTGTAATTTTGTATGTTTGTTGTTTTGTTTGCTTGAGAACAAGCAAATGTTTAAGTGTGGGGATGTTGATAAGTGTGCATTGTATTGTGTTTTAGGGCTTAGTTTGATATGAATTTAATTGTTAATTCAATCGTTTAATATATATTTAGGTTAGAATTGTGCTAGTTTATTAATTATTTATGTTTTACATGTTTTATGGGCTAGTAGAAGTATTTGAGCTTAACTATTATATTTTTGAGGTACCTTGATGTATTTATTTTAGGGTTAGCATCAAAGAACAAAGAAGTTTAGCAAATATTCGATAGAAGCATTGGCGTTAGCCCATGATCGTGGCCATATGCCATGATCGTGATAGAAGCCTAGGGCAAGGCCCACGATCGTGGCCTACTTGCCCCGATTATCACAAAAGGATTGGATATGGCCCACGATCGTGGCATGCAGGGCCACAATCATGGCTTGCATCATGCAAACATGCAGACACTCAAAAACGTCAAGTTTCGAGAGATTTTTCGGACCTTTTGGACCCCCAAAAAACCCTAGAGCTGCTCAAAACACAAAAGATATTTAAAGAATAAGACAAAGATGCAGGAGGAGCTTTTTGCATCAACCACTTTTGAGAAAAACCCTAGAGTGAATTATCGAGAGATAGAAAAAGATGGATAGAAAGTGTTCATGTTTATCGATTCTTCTTTCTTATAATGATTTGGCATTTAATAATAGAGCTATTAACATCATCTTCCATCATTTTTTCATCAACACTAACCTTAACATCTTTTAAAACATATTCTTTCCTAACCATTTTTAACAATCCTTATATGCCACATAGTTTTAATGTCAAGGTTAAGCATTGTACATATAATGCTCCTATGAGGAAACATATTAAATAACCATAGGTTCCTTTCTAATTGCATAATGTAGGATGCACCGTACATTGCATCTTTCTTTCTCATAACATTGTATTTCACTATTTTGCAAAATATAATGCCAAAAATTGCAATAATGATGCTTTTAAAAAGAAATATAAATAAAACAAATCATATAGAGTCACCATCCTCCTACTCTCCTTCCATCCAAAAATGATATAGGCAATTGTGCACAATGCAAAAATCATAATAATGGTGACTTAATGTATGATCCCTTAAGTCATAGGTTCCATGAGGGATTTTATGCCAAAACTCACTGGCTATATATGTCATTAGGAAAGTTAATTAAGAAACATTAACTTGCAACTATTTTTAAATAGTCTTGATATCCAAATCCAAATTTCCTAGTAAATTTCTCAATTAAAATCATGAAATTGTTACCACCCATTCGATACCTAATAGCGGCTCTACCATTCCAACATCTCTATTAAACTTAAAGGTTGTGAAAATTTTCAGTGTCAGTTTATTATATACCACTTGATAGAACCAAAAAATTTGGTGAAGCTCACGCTTTTAACTATATCAATAAGTTCCATTGACAAACTTATTTGTACAAGATTGTATGGTCAAATAAGGACATTTTGTTTAAAATCTATTTATTCTAGGATTTTATACCTTTTCAAGTGACATCTATTATTGAACAAAAGTATAAGGTACTCTAACTCCTACAATGCTTACCTTTATTTGTTAAACCTTTTATTCTTTCCCTAACACCATGACGTTTGCTAATTGATGGATTTCACTCATTTTTATACAAAGTTTTTAAAAGAATTAAAATGATCAGATATTGGATCCCGTTTCCGGAACCTAACTCTCTTGCTTACTTATTCGTCTGTTGGACCCCTCTTGATTCCAGAGTCCAACGCTTGCTCTGATAATCATGAAACGTGAGCGTACATATAACCTTGAAGGGTTCTTACATTAAATCCTCATTAGCCATCATGATTTTTTTTCATTCTCATAATATCCCAAAAATTCACTCACAAATTGTTCAATGGCATGCC
>JANVCL010000212.1:11820875-11838526 GCA_026546855.1 Erythroxylum incrassatum | reverse complement strand
ATTCTAAGTTGTCCTGAGTCTAACAGAAACCTTAACTATATATATAGTATCTATATCAGGTCTTCCCATCATAAGCCCATTGCATGTCTTGCTTACGTTGATTAGGATTCATTCTCTTCGCCAAACGTTGAACCCTTAAACAGGATCCTTTATTGGATTATTTTATAATCTTTTGAATTGGATCAAATTTGATTCGCATAACCTTGAATTTGTTAAATTTGTAATTAATTGTTGTCCAATATTTGAAAAATTACTAACTTGTCTTGCCCCATTTTTTTTTATTTGTAAAACGTCAGTTAATGTCAATGCTTGGTTTTTTCATAATGTTTTATTGTCACTTTGTAGCATCATTGGAATCAAGTTGACTGCTATCAGTTCCTCTATCATCGTCCCAAGTCAATTTCTTTGCAAATCCCATAGCACATTATTCTAAATTCTGCCTCAGTGTTGCTCCTTGCAACTACAACTCGTTTTTTTTTAACCTCTTCATGAAATCATATGCTCCAGACATGTGCAGTACCTTGTAGTAAATCTGTGGTCTGTTAATGAATCTGCCCAGTCTACACCAAGAAATATTTACTCACCAACTTGTAGAGACTTTGTTTTAGGTATAATTGACCTTTGAGTCACACAACTTACATTTCACATGCTCTTGTGAAAGAAATTGAACATTCCAGTGACCTCCACGACTAACTATGAAGTTATAATTGGGAATGGAATAGACTTAAAGGAGAAGGAATTTGTTAAAGAGTAGTATTGAAGTTGGGAGAGCTGGCTAGTGTGGAGGATTTATGTATTAGTCTTTTTATACGACAATTCGTCTTTCCATACGTCCAACAAGTGCTCCCTTTATGAGGTCATGCATGCGAGAGATCACCCTCCTTTACTCTAGTATGACCAGTCCACTCCTACTAGCAATTTTGATCCGGAAAATATGCTACGATAACATGATAAGATGCTTTGGGAACTTAGATGGTGTAACCTACAATGCCATAACGTAGTACTTTCTTTATTCTGAGCTGAGATAACACTCGAGATTTTTAGTGGAAGACGTCCGGAGGCTTTGGTCTTTAAGATATAGAGACCCGCACTCATTTCATCATTGCCAAGCTTAAAGCTTGAAATTCACACAAGGTAGAATATAAATTAGCCTAAGTTTGATTAGGCATATATAAGTAGAGTTGCTTGTAGATCTTTTTTTAGACAAAATTTTCTAAAATTTTGTAATAAAAATTATTTATGTATATAAATATTATTTAAAGTATATTAAACAACCTGCAAAATACACTTACCAAAAAACATGCAAAACACAATATATTAATTATTATATAATTTTAAGACATGTAAAACATAAAAGAAAATATATCTAACCAAATCTTTTATATAGATTATAACATAAGTAAACTAATATAAAAAATAAATATTAAAATATATAAAAAGCCAAATAATATTATATAAATCCCAAAATAAATATTCAAGTTGATAAATAGTTAAATACATAATAAACGGGAAGAAGAGTTTGTGGGTATTGTGGGAATTATGTGTAAAATATAAGGACAAAAGGGACTAAAAAATAGACTTATTAATTGATCTGAAAAATCTACCTAAAAAACGTTTTTTTAGAAGCTTCAAATTTGAGCTTCCAAAAACTTATGTTTTAACTGCCAAAAAATCATAATCTATTAAATAAGTGCTTTTTTATTTTACAGCAAAATACTTATTTTTCTTTAAAAAGGCTTTTGTAATGGAAAAAAGTACTTATTGACCTCTCAAAAGTTCATCCAAACAGACACTTCATCTAGTTTCTATTGTAGCAAACCCTAGAATGGAAAAAACAAATTGAGCAGGAGCATCCACCCACCTAAAACTATAGACAAAAGATTAAGGTACATAAAGTTTAAAGATATCGAAGTACATTGATAGAAATCAATATATAGTACTAGTTGCTACAATTCCAGATTCCGTTGATCCACTAGCTTCTCTGATATTTGGAGCTCAGAAAGTGAAGGAAAACGGTAATGCATATGGAACCTGAATAAACTTGCATGAAAGGATTAGGAAAGGAATCATTTATCTTTGCACAAAAGTTTTCCTAGAATAGACTAATGCGTTATTTGCTTGCTCTATCTCTCCCTCCACACGTATTCTTCACCTCCTGCTTTATATTGTAATAACTCGTTTTCAATCTTCTATCCCTTTGTCGCAGATTAACCTTCAAGCAAGATGGCACGTCATAATGTGCTTTTGTCATTTCTTTTCATTCTGCTAATGATCTCCTTGTCAGGTAAATCATATCTCGAGGTTTATTATGTAGCGCTATTCAAAATGGACCAGTAATAGATTTTTGCCTTCTTTACTTTGGTTCGAATATTTCTTGTTCTACCAGGGACGAAGTATGCAGAATCTGCGCGCATCTTCACCATAGTAAACTACTGCAAAGAAACTATATGGCCTGGAATAACCCCAGGTGAGAACTTCAATGGTGGCGGATTCGAACTCAAGACAGGCCAATCTATGGTCTTCACTGCTCCAGTAGGATGGTCTGGTCGTATATGGGGAAGAAGCGGCTGCAAGTTCGACAAAAATGGCATCGGTTCATGTCAGACAGCCCCTTGTGGCAACACCCTAAAGTGCGGAGCCTCAGGCCAAACCCCTGCTTCATTAGCTGAATTCACCCTAGCTAATCTCGACTTCTATGATGTTAGCCTCGTCGACGGGTTCAACTTGCCGTTGGTTGTCACCCCAATTAATGGCAAAGGAAACTGCAGTATTGCCGGTTGTGATTTCGATCTCCGTACAAGTTGTCCATCGGAGCTTGCTGTCAAATCCAAAGGGAAGGTGATAGCTTGTCGAAGTGCATGCGATGTGTTCAACACCGACGAATATTGCTGTAGAGGGGTTTATGGTAATCCAGTAACTTGTCAACCCACGTACTATTCCAAGAAGTTCAAAGAGGCTTGTCCTACCGCTTATAGCTATGCATATGACGATCCCACCAGCATTTTCACTTGCTCAGGAACTGATTATGTTGTCACTTTTTGCTCTTCCAGGTCAGTTCATAGGAACTTTTACTGTAATTAGTTCAGCGCACGTCCTAAGAAGTGAAACATTATTCGGACGAAAGTATTAAGAGTATGATTTGATTTTTTTTTTTCTAGGAAGAAACGAGTTTGCACGTACCATAATAACAAGCTTGTCTGTGGTGGATCGGACGGGCTGAAGTCTTTGATGGGTAGATGGTGGACTCTCACGCTTGCTTTGCCAATAATTGCCGCTTTATGGATGGGCTTTTGAGCTAAGAAACCCACTTTTTTTTCTTTTTTTGGGGGGAAAAGGATTTATTTTCATTCTACCCTTTGCTTCACATATGTTCCAAGTTAATATAAATAAACCATCCCTTATATATGAACACTCATTCTCTTGTGTATTTTCACTAGTTTTAAAGTTCAGGTAAGACATTTTGTTAAGTTAAAAACTCGTAATGTGGTTAACATAAAAAGGGCTATTATTATCGGTATAGTTCACAAAATATTATTATCGGTATAGCACCCGCATCTGCATCCGTAAATTAAAATTAATTTTTTTAGTATTTATTAGAACAACTACCTCATTGACTAATATAATTTCATTCTAATTGTTATGATGAATATTAACTACTAATGATTAAAATACTTAACTGGTTCAGCTGGCTTAATCGTCAAAACCTTAAACCGTTTAACTTTTCGATTCAATTTTTAAATTTTCGATTCGATTTATTTTAATAACTTTTATTTTTAAAATTAATTAGTTAATTTTCGTAAATTAATAAGTTCTTATAAAAGAAAATAAATAGATTAAATTTTATTTAACAATATATTTTTTAATTAAACTTCAATTTTTTTATATAAGAACAATCTCTTTTAATCATATTTTAAATTCTTTATTTTATTCAATCTTTAGCTAATTTTATAACGATCTAATACTAATTAAATCTTAAATTTCTTGTATTATCAGATTAACTTTTGATATGATTTTTTAAATATTATTTACTAAAAAAATATTCTTTTTCAATATTTTCGAGGTAAATTTATATTTTGTTTTGGTTTTAGATATAAGTAGGCCCAACCCTAACTAGTACTGGGCCTGCACTAAGATCTAATCTCAAAAAGAAAGCCCATTGGCTCCTCTTCAAATTATAAGTTTGTGTACCGATAGGCCAGAAGTAGAAGAAAGATCAACCCAAAATGGCGACTGGTGGTAGTGCTGGTGGTGGAAAGGTGTCCTTCAAAGTAACTCTGACCTCCGATCCCAAGCTCCCTTTCAAAGTGTAACGTCCTTCTTTTTTTGTTTTTTTTTTCAAAAATTAAATTGCTGTTTTGTTATCCGGTTTTCTGTTGCGGATTGTTATGTATTGAATTGGATGGGTTTGACTTACAGGTTTAGCGTACCGGAAGCAGCCCCATTCACTGCCGTCTTGAAGTTCGCTGCCGAGGAATTCAAAGTCCCTCCTCAAACCAGCGCTATCATCACCAACGGTTATCTTCTTTTTATTCCCTCTCTATAGGGTTTCGGTATTATCTAGGTTTTGTTGTGTTTTCCTGGAATAAAATTGTGAGAACTTTTCTGGAAGAAGATGAATCTAGAAAATTTTCCAATTATGATTTCCTGCATGTGGACTTTCAGTTGTTGGTATCGCAATCGTATATATGGACTTGTAGCTTATCATAACTGACGAGTCAGTTGTTCTACGTTTCACCAGATTCAAACACCTTGTGCCCTGGAATTGAAATTTTATCACTGTGCTTGGAATCACAGTTTCTGGCCCTTTATGTCATGAATAAAAAAGTTACTGGCTTTTTTATTTATACATGCAATGATTTCTCCACCAAGTAACTTAACATATAGTTCTGTCATATATTTAGAGGTTTTCTGCTCCTAATGTATGCTTAACGTAACACTGGGCAACTCGAATGCAAGCATTATTCTAAATGTCAAGCTTATCAAATAAGGTTACTTACTAAGTGCCAAAACGAGAATCATCCACATTGATACCAAAGTTCCTTTTTTAATTGGATTAGATGTAGCGTTGCTAACTCATGGCTCTGGTGTATCTCCATTACTTAATTTTCATGGTGAATTTCTTGAAATCTGACTCTTTTTCCTTTCAAACCCTTACACGGTTTCTGTATTCCATTTTAATTTTATGGTGCTTTCATAGAATTGTGTTTTACTCTGACTTATATTAAGATTGCTCTGTTGGTTTGCACGTGCAGATGGCGTGGGAATTAATCCTCAACAAAGTGCAGGTATGCCTATGCGTCCTCTATATAATTGTTTGTTGTTTTTCACTTTTGTTCGTGTTTCTTTTATAAATATGTGTCAAGCATTATGCTAATATCTTTGTTACAAAGTGTGCCTACTAAATAATACTGGTCTGTAAAGGCAACTTATTTTATTGGACCCTTTTTAATCTTTTATCGACAGAGGGAAGTTGAATCAAATTTAGTGGAGAAGTAATCTTTGCTTGATGACTACACCAAAACTAAAAACACCCTAAATTAAGTTTCCACTGTCCTGAAAACTTAGATATTATGTGAGTGAATCTATAAAGCTGTGATTGAGCTTCTGCATTGATGAAATTATCATATTTCTTCAACGTACAATGACAATTCCATTTTATTTTCTACAAGACCATTGCACAGAACTACCAGGGGGAAACCTTCTGTGTACTTCTCCGTTACTAGAATGTAAAGATTCATTATGAGTTCATAGTTATATTATTATATTATCTTAATTGGATTTTGCCCATGAATCTACTATGAGACCAGCAAACCTAAACTTTGCTACTTTGCTGTGAATTCATAAGATTCTGTCGTTTATATATTCTGAAGTATGCACGTATTTTACAATCAATAACCTTCCTTTGCATCTGTCTGTTTGTCGTGAATTCCCTGCTGTTCTGCTCAATTATCAGCCTGTTTCTATTTGTTAATAATATAGTAACGTGAACTTACTTGAGTGATTAGCTTCCGTATGTTTAGCATTCTTGCAATTTCTGCCATATGAACAGTTGTAGTAGTAGTACTTTTGCTTCTGTTTTGAAGCCTACATACATGGTATGAGTTGTGAGTGTGTATTACTTTAATGTGCTTGTGGTATTAACCTGCCTTTGACAATGCTTCAGGATCCAGGACAAATTTTATCGTTTGATCCTAACTTTATACTAGCACCCTGTCAACAATTATTACACTTCACGAATATGATTATTGTTTCGATTTTTGTCTGGCATAGGAAATGTCTTCCTTAAACATGGTTCAGAGCTGCGTTTGATCCCTAGGGATAGAGTTGGAACCTCTGAGTTCTGAAGTCAACAATGTTGTTAGACACAGAAAAATGGCCTAACTTTGTCTCGAACTCGTCCCTGTTATCTGTACTATTTATACAATCATTGAGGATAGTCGGAGTCTCCTCATAATCATTATACTAGTGTAGTTTGTTTCATAGACTCCATAATTTCGAAATTAATAATGCCAATAAAACTTTCTTCCTGAAGTGCACTGGCCTTTGTGCGGGATTTTGTTCTAAGTGCATGTTTGGATGAATTTTTGGGAGGTCAATAAGTATTTTTTTTAATTATAAAAGCCTTTTTAATGAAAAATAAGTGTTTAACTGTAAAATAAAAAAAGCATTTTTTAATAGATATGGCTTTTTTGGCAACTAAAATATAACTTTTTAAGAAGTTCACATTTGGAGCTTCTCAAAAGAGCGTTTTTTCAGGCAGATTTTTCATATCAAGCTTGTTTTTTAGTTATTTTTATTTTATATTTTACACTTAATTTTCACAATAATTATAAACTTATCTATCTGGTTATTATATATTTAACTATTTATTCAATTTGAATATTTATTTTGAAATTTATATAATATTATTTGACTTTTTATATATTTTAATATTTATTTTCGATATTAGTTTACTTATGTTATAATCTATATAGAAGATTTACTTAGATATATTTTTATTTATGTTTCATATAGTTTAAATTATATAATTATTAATATATTGTGTTTTGCATATTGTTTAATATATTTTAAATAATTTTTATATTTATAAATAATTTTTATTACAGAATAAAATATAGTTAAAATTAAATGATATCCTGAAACGTTTTAAAAAAAACTCTTTTTAAAATAATAGTTAAACAGTCACTAATCTTTTAGAAAAAAATTTCAAAAAAATTTGCAGAAAAATATTTTACTAAAAAAAATTCTATCAATATAAGCTCAATTAATTAGAGGCTGAAATTAATATGATAGAAAGTCACCAATGAAAATGGTATTATTTCTCTCACCGCAAGAAACGTGCCTGTTCCAAGCAGATCGTGCTCGGGCAGCTGAGCTGAACTAGAACTGGGAAAGTGACACGGAGATTTTGGTTTTTTGGCATAATGACACATAAACCCAGATCTATTTGTTCCAATTTCACTAGCAACTGAGGTCTTCCGACGCATGTTTATTTGGGAAGCAGCCTTAAACTTGCATATTTTAAATTGAATGATACTTCAGTCACATTTATACTCCATCCCAACATAAACATTTCACGTCTCTTTTGATATCTTAAAGGCAAAGTGGAAATTATGACACTTGACACATACAGTCTAAATGAAAATAGATACTGTTTCTATCCTGTAGATGCTTTTAACAAGAAACCTGAGCAGAATTGGCATTGACTTCAGCTTTAGACCCACTCGCAAACCGACAAACTGTGATCTTCGAGCTTTTCATCAGTCACCATTAACAAAAGTCTCGAGTTCGTCAAGCTGCCATTACGCGCCATTACTCCCATCAACTCCATAGCTGGCACTTGGGAATAGTTTTAAGGGTGAAAGGATAAGATGGTCGCAACGTTAACCTGGTAGAGCCATTGGATCCTGGTTCGATATTTTTGTCTTTTTTTTTTCTTTTTTCAATAGTAGTGTAATCTTTACATATTCGAAACGTAAAAATTAATGTTTTAAAAATCGGACCGGTAATTGAACTGGAGAAATAACTTATTCAAGGGTTAATAGTTCAACTGGAATTCAACCGTGGTTGAACCGGTGACTAATAAATATCTAAATTTTTATTTTATACATCATATATATAAGATAAATTTTAAACATATTATTTAATTATTTATTTATCTAATATAAACTTAAACCTTTAAACTTCAAAATATACAATTTTTTAAAAAAATTCACAAAACACAACACAAAATAAGATAACAAAACTCACTAGTCATATTTTATCAAAAAGATTAAAAAAAGATCACTAATCATAATATTCATTCAAGTTGAAATCATCAAAATCAAGGCATTTTAAATAGGCCGGCCAGTTCTTTCTTTCACCGGTTCAACGGTTTTTACCAGTCCAACCACAACATGAACGGGTTAATCAATCACAAAAAATTTAGGCTAAATCGGACCGTTTCATGCTCCGGTTCACCGATTCTCCGGTCCGACCGACCGGTTCGGTTCGGTTTTCAAAACATTGCTTTTAGGTAATTGAAAAAGTACCAACAAAATTACCCTGCTTAAGATTTAGAGATGGCAGTAATGATCTTTTCCTTAAAGATTTAGAGACATTATCTATATAGTGAGAAATGCAATTTACATTGATCACAAAATTCTAAAAAATATATTTCAACAGAAAGACCTAAAATGCAAAGAAAGTGGATGGAACTGCTAAAAGATTATGACTAAACAATTGAATACACCCTGGAAAGCCAAATTTTGTAGTAGATGCACTAAATATGAAGTCCTCGGGTAGTTTGACATATATCATAGTAGAAAGGGGAGCTTTGACCAAAGAATTACATGATTTGATGGATCAAGATGCTCAATTTTAGATTTTAGATTCAGAAAAACTACTAGGAGCATTAAAGTAAATCAGTAATGTTGGACAAGATTAAGTTCACTCAAGGCCAAAACCCATAGCTTCAAAAGCTTTTGTATGAGGTTAAGAAAGATGTCACATGGATTTTGAGATCGATGGGGAAGGATGGATGGGAGACTATATGTTCTAGATTTAGAGAACTTAAAGGAGAAGATTTAATGGAAGTGCACTATGTAATATACAATATATATGTGAGTTCCACCAAGATATATTGTAATATTAAAGACATGTATTGGTAGGACAGTATGAGAAAGGATGTGACTGAATATGTCTCTAAGTAATTGAATAAGGAAAAGCTGAGCATTAGAGATCTTTGGGTAAGTTACAACCATTGCCAATTCTTGAATGGAAATGAGAAAGGATCATAATGGATTACATAGTTAGGCTACTTTATACCTAAGACTATATGATTCAATTTAGGTGATTGTAGATAGATTGACAAATTCAACCCATTTCTTACCCACAAAAACCACCTGGTCAATGTCTAAGCTCATGTGAGTTGGTAGCATGTTATAACATTACAAAAAATGACTAGACTAAAAATTATAGCTAGTGACGAGTTTAGATCGATCCCATAGAGAGTGTGTGTAAAGCTTTTGAAATGAAATCAATCAGTATCTAGGTTATGGGAGGGTTTTGTTAGTTTTCAAATAAGAAAAAAAAACAAAAACAAATTAAAGAAAACATTAAAAAATGATGAAAAGTGATGAATTCGTTCAGGACTCAGTCATCAGTTCAGTCTCTGCCTACACACAATTAAACATACTTCACTAAGTTGTTATTCTCATACCTCTCCTAGTAATTATTAATCGTAAGTTTACAATAAGCTCTATTAACCCTGGTTTTTCCTTAGGTCATGTTTAATTAAAAAATGCTCATTAATTAAACCTAACTATTAAACAACCTACAACAAGCTCTTTAGATTTAATTAGGCAACCACTTTACGAGTTAAGAAAACAGATTAATCAAGGTAACAACAACATAAACTTGCGTCATTTAACCTAGGCTATGTTATCCTTAATGATTAAAAACCATTAGTTGCCACAAATGAATTATAAACACAACGATTACTTATTGTATTCAATTCTAGCAATGGGTTCATAAATAAAAACAATCAAACAGAGCATTCAATCATTCTTACACAATACCTAATTTAATAAACCCAAGATAACATAATCAATTCCTAAAAGAGAAAGAAAAACAAACACAATGGAGAGAATGCTTAACTAGGTTCTTCAGCGTTGATATCACTTTTGAACTGGCATCAGGAAGCTCAACCCTTCATAGGTCTCCAATGGAATGGAGCTTTGTCCCTTCTCTTCTTCAAAACAAGACCTCACTACTCCACAATTCTTTATCCAAACTTTTCATAACATTCTACCGTCAAAACGATGTTTTTACACTAAAAAGTAGGGTTTAGGGACAGATGACCAAAGCCCTAGGCGTGAATATGTTGCTTATCAACGCGAATGCCTTAATTGAGGCTCACGATCGTGAGTCTTGGGCGTGACAATGGTGGTCTTGACACGACCATGACAATTTGATGCATAGCTATTTTTTGCAACATGTACTCTTAACTTTTATGCTTTTTCTTGGCCCCTCTTCTTTTAATCCTTATTCTTCTTGCTCTATTGAGACAAATGAGTGTGAATCTTAGGAAGACGGCTCAAATATTGTACTTTCGACTCACTTTAGCTCTTTCGCTTCCAAATTTTACCTAAAACCAAATATGAACTAGAGTAAATGTCTAAGTATTTCATAACATTAATCACTAAGTTTGATGGAAATAAATGTATAATCAATTAAGCATAAATCAATTTTCCCCACACTTAGCTTTTGACCGTCCTCAAGTAAAACATCAAAATCAAAGTTATAAATCCAGGACAATTACTCATTTTATATATTTCCCAAGAATAGATCATCATAAGAAATGATAAACAACCTTCAAAAACCATAGCAAAAACTCAACATTGAATGCTTCTAGTCATGATCAATCAACAATTATCACCTTTAGAGACTGAGGAATCTAGAGATAGACTTGGACAAAATGTGTTTAAATTAGATAGATTCATAGGTACACTTAAACAACATTCATGATTATGACATTCCACAATTTTACATATGATTTCAATTCTCTACCACTAAGATTCGCATGCATCATCTTTGATTGTAATATGGGCAAGGGTATGGTGAGATATATTTAGATAGTGTAGAGCAAAAGCCCTAAAAGCTAGTGAAGCAAAAGTAACACTCAATGCAACATCAAGCACAAAAACTAACATTCATTCAATACTAGGTACAATAAGTTATGATGAATGTAAAAACCACATTTCACAGCTTAAATTCAAGTTCTCATGTCATAAATCACATGAAGCATAAGGAATTAGAAGGAATAACCCATACAATCGATAATAAACAATACATTATAACTATAAATAGTGATCCTTCAAAACAACATGTACCTTATATGCATCATACTCAAATCACTCTTTCTATACAATTTTAAGACAAGAAACTAATAATGAATAACTTTGCAAAAACAAATGCATTTCCTCTTTGATACTTTTATTTAAACATATTTTTCTTTTTCTTTTCTTTAGCTTCTATTTTTTTCTTTAGTTTTCTTTTCACTTAAAAATTGAAAGAAGCTACATCAACCTTAGAATCTGTTGACAAGGTAAAATGACATTTCAACGATTATAACTAACCCACTTATATGCACACCCCCACACTTATACTTTTGTGCATCCACAATTATCAACAATTAACAAATGCTCCACTAGTTTTAAGGTTTAGGTAAGATATTTGGTTGGGTTTAAAGCATGTAATGTGGTTAGCACAAAAAGAAAGGCTAATAATGCTCTAGGGGGTTTAACAAAGGAAATTTTCATATCAATAGGTAGACTATTTAGCTAATGTAGTTTGTAAAAATAAAGAATGCCTATATCATTTATATATTAATGTATGCGATAAAATTGTGGTCTTGAATACAAAATCAAAGCAAAGTTAGGTTGTAAATGTCATGAAGGTCACACATAAACAAAAGACAATGAGACTGATATGGATGTGTCAGTCTAGCAAGGCTCAAAATCTCATTACTCTTTTAAAGATAATGCAACTTGACCGATCATAAGAGTAAAAGTACGTGCTAAATTGCTATAGATTTTTCTAGTCAATTCAATCTCTAAACATGACTATATAGTCCTAGAAAAGATAGAAAAAGAGAAAATATTTGATTATCTCTTTTTTTGGTTGAAAACTTGAAAATACGTAAAAACAAATAAAATTAAAAATACACATGCATATAAGAAACAAATGCCAAAATGTAAAGGAAAAGAAAATAAACTTCCCTTGGGTTACCTCTTAAGCAACACCTTTATTTATTATCGTTGGCTCGACTCCTTATTTTCCTCATCATGTGACAAAATTATGATCTTTTAGTGTCACATGCACTTCTTCCACTTGAGGTTGTTTAGGATAGAGTCTAAGTTGATGACCTTTCATTTTCAACATATTCCCTATCTTTAGAATCTCAATTTCTACTAAGCCCCAGACTCTTGGAATTTTTCAAATGTTTGTTCACCCTTTTCCTCCTCGCTCAATTTCTCTAACTTGCTAGGTAAAGGTGAAGAGTTAATCTTAACAATAATTATGGAGTCAATATTTACCTTTGAGCTAAATGATATATTCTTTTCTACTTCGAGCTCCTTCTTTGCTTCTTCTTTACAAGCAATTCCTTGAGTAGTATTCTCAAGATTCTCAAGCTCCTCTTCACTCTGTATGGTCTCTACAGTAGCATCTCTTGAGTATACCTCGGGTTAAGATAGTTGTATCTCTCCACTTTGTGATTCTGGGCAGTTGATAACTTCCATCATCTGACCCATCTGACTTACTAAGTTCTGGATTCTAGAACTTGCATCTTGCTAAAATTGTAGAGTATTAGTAGCAAGAGACATAACTAAATCTTCCAGAGATGTACCTAAGTTGGAATCAAAGGCTTTTGGTCTATGCTGGAATTGTTGTACATCCTGCAGCTTATTTAGGTAGTGGTATTGCTGGCTATACCATCCATAAGCTAAGTTCGGTTGATCACTCCAAACTTGGTCATAGGATTAAGAATATGAGTTATAGGAAAATTTTCCATCAAGAACATTAATAACATCCAACATTGACATACTCCTTTCCATTTATCCCTTCTCCATATACAAACATAAACAAACGTAAAAAGATAAAGAAATAAATGTAAAATCAAACTAGAAACAAATATATACGAAACACTAATTATAATAAAGAATAAAAACTAAAGCATCACATTCCCCGACAATAGCGTCAAAATTGGGTAATGCATCGTAACACTACACAAAATAAGAGTCTTGAGATCCCTTTCTCGAGCATTCTTTATAGCTTAAAATAATCACCAAAAATAACATAATCAACTTTTGGTATTACAATTTTTTATAAATACACAATGCATAAGAATAACTGGCACAAACTATCTACCCTCCTCAAGTGTCCTCTGCTTAGCCTCTACTTCTACAGAATCCCTACATACTAAGGAGGAAAAAAGAACATTTACAAGCTCATACAGGTTTTGCAGTAAATGCAACACTTCACGAACACAAAAGCATTCATCCTTGATGACGATCATACTACAACTATAATCAAGTTAACAAAGTCTAAAATCAGAATTCTTCCAAACCTTCCACTTATTTGGTCCACACTGCAGCAACACTTTGCGTATACATGTTGCTCATTTGCACAAGATAAAGTTCAGCGACACGTTTTTAAAATTAATATAACCATCCTTTATACAAATCAAAAGAACAAAAGACACTTAAAAGAGGGACTTGAAGAAAGAACTGACCAAGACATAGATTATGATAAGCTTGACGAACTGTCCGTTTTGAGCATCGCTGACTGTTAATACACAACTAACATAATGAAATGACGAAGACCATCCAATAAAACAACTTTAGCTTACCAATTGAAAAGAAAAAAAGAAATCCCACCACCCCATACAACGTTTAACCACAAGAAAAACACTCCCAAACATTAAAAAAAAAAAGACAAATCAAAAGGAGAAGACATCGTTACCATTTGGCAGGCTCAACGAGGGGTTTGTACTTGCCATAGTGGCATTTCCAGTCGATCTGCTCTTTACAGTGATGACAAACTCTAGCAATCTCCAGGTAGGGTCTCAACCTTCCACCAACTTCCTAAATATCAAATCTGGTATCTGGATCACGCTAGTTTGTCTATTTCCATGCAAAGTTCATATAATTGGATGAAAAATTGATCGCTTTTGCTATGCTATTTCTTCTTCTTGTCTCAGAAAATAAAGGAAAAGGTTTAACTTTTTGAAGCTGGATTTGGGAGTAGAGATGCTTACGGTTTTGTTGATCTTGTGATCGGCATTGGGCTTCCAAGCATAGCGGTTCTAGTGCTTTGCTCATCTTCTTTTTGCTCTTATTACACTTCCAAGGTTTAGGTTAATGCCATGCAACTCAAAAGATCCCTAGTGCTTAAACCCTAGTTTCATTTGAAGAATTTTGAGTTGCAATAGATTTGTCTCAAAAGCATTTAGGGCTTGAAGCAAAATTAGGCGTGACTTAATAAAACACATCATCACTAATTTTATTTTACAATTGGGTAGATGCATATGGTAATAATAATTAGGTAAAATTATGGTGGTTGATAGCAAATAAGATTAATCTGTATGTTACGATTTTCACTGCCTAAAAAGAATATATTCAATTTTACTAAGAGATAACAATAGGTTAGGCTAGCTGAGTTAACTTTTTTATTTTTAAAAAAGAATTTCAAGTTTGGCAAAATAGCACCGTTTTGTTTATTTATTTTATTCTTACTTTTTTCTCATGGGTTATTTGCAAATAGTTTTTTATTAATTAGATGTAATGTTGTGTGTTATTAATTCTTTCTAAATTTTGCTTGTCAATAAAATTTATTCTAGGTATTAATGTTGTTGTTACTAATTAATAAATACATTTCAAAAAATAAAACGATTGAAACAATGTTAATATGTTGACGTAATAATAAATTAAATGTGATTCCATAGGATTCTCAAATCCAACTTAACATACGTTGTGTTTTGACCAAAAAAAAAACTAACCTAATGATAAAATATCAATTTTGTTTATACCATCAAAGGGTTTCATATCTGATTATAGCGTTGTGTATAAAATTTTGTATCTAGAGCGTTAGGCATGCTAAAATGATATATCTTACGGTGTATTATTTTGTTTTGAGATCAATGTTAAGATTCTGCCCATGAGCCAATCGTTATGTAATAGATTGAACACCTTAGTTTTGTGATTATTAATTTTGATTAATAACATGGCAAATGATTTTATTATCATATTACGTTTATTGTTTATTATTCTAATATGATAAGTCCTTGATTAAATTTATACACTTGCCATCATAATGGAAATTATGATAATAAGAGTCAAGTCTTTAGGGTTTAATTTAAAAGTGTTTTTGATCATAGGACCATCAAATAAGGACTTTAATGATCTCGTTAGATCAATATGTATGTAATAGTATCTATTGGATGGATATTAGTAGATCTTATTTATTAAGTTACATATATAGATGATACATACGGAGATATGATCATTGAACTGACCAAACTGAGAATTCCCAATAGTTAATATTACCTATGAACTGCCAAGTGGGATATTCTCATAAATATTTTAATGTATATTTTTCTTTTGACCCGAGTTCATCATAGTAATCAATAGGTCACTTATTATATTTTGATGTTGGACACCTAGTGTGTAAAAATGCTAGTTAAATAATCATTAGATATAATTGGCGTCTAACAACACCCCTCAACGACTAGAGTGTCAAGTAACAACCTTATAAATACAGAACTTGGTTAAGGATAATGTATTATTACCTTCTATCATTACAACTCTGGATTATCCTAAGGTATGGTTTAACTATCAAACCTTATTAGATAACCAACTATGTTATATATCGGTCATTAATGATTGGTGAATGACTTAGAGAACTCTCTTTCTTAATTTATTCAATTGCCTGGCTAAGGTCTTGAAACAACCATTAAGATCAATGACAAGATAGAGTTCCAACTCATTACCTAGAGTCAATGGATCCCATCTTGACTCACTACTAATCAGATAAGTACTTAATTAACATTGGAAATTCTCTTATACAAAATAAATGAATAAAATAGACTATTTTTGTTTTGTTTTATTTTATAAATAATGATTTGTTATTAAAAAAATTCAGATGGTGGTTATTGTTTAGGTTTTATCGTTAACCAAAACAATAATGAAACGTTGTAAGGGAGAGGGTTATATATACGTTGTTTTCGTTTTATATGTTAGGTGCATGTAAAACAAAATGAAAAGAAAAAGTAATCGTTATTTACTCTTTTCAACGTTTTTTCGTTTTTTCTTTATCATAAAAAACAAAGAGTATAGTGATATTTGATTCTCATCTTTCTTCATATGTACTTAAAAATAAACAAGAGATTAAAGAAAATTTGTTTTCTCCGTTCTTAAAGAAAGGGTTCTTCAAAATTTAACCATAACCATATCAAGTGTTAAAAGCAGGACATATTTTTTAGTATAGAGTACATAGAGACTTCGTAATTTTGAAGTTGTGTATCGATTAATCTTCACATTCTAAGTATTTATTTTACTTGTTCTTATTATTAGTATGTTTGTTAAACGCAATAGATAAATATAGGATTGTATTTTTTTTAATTTCCAATGTGTTTGCGATCTTTCAATTAGTATCATAGTAAATTTTTTTTGTGTTTGTATCATATTAAAAATCTACGATTGTGATCAGGCAAATTAAAATTGTGATTTATTTATTTTTTATAATTGTTATCATAAAAATGCATGAAATTAAAATCGTGTTTTATTTTTTGATAATTGTTATCATAAAAATGCATGGCATTTGATATGCTCATAATTGGAGTTACCAGACATGCACAGTAACACATTTAATAGTTGTTATATGCATGGTGTAATAGAAGGTTTGAAAAACTTGTTCTTAAAAGTGTCTGTGACAGATGTTGTACGAATTTCCTAGCATTAGACAAATATGATCACAAAAAGAATTGTGTACATTAAACTCATTAAATGCATTTAATGAGTGTTGTGCGCATGACTCATGCAAAGGTTTTTTCTAAAAAAAGTTTTTGGTTAAAAGCTTTTGAAAGAAAACTGAAAATGTTCTTATAAGCATTTGGTTAAAAAAGACAGATGTTGAACATATGCATGGTACTTATTAATTATCATTGTTCAGAAGTTGAAAACTTACATGTTACTCATTCAATATGCATGAGTTTATATTGGTTTTCACGTGGATACAGAAATAGAAAACTTAGAGTTTATATTGACTAGCAGAATAATATTGCCAAAATGCGCAGTAATAATGCCCTGTGAATTTAACCGATTATATTAATAAATAGTTTTAATATATAAATTGAAATAGAAAATATAAAAATATATAAAGCAAGATTTAAAATTTTACAATCAAATTAGAACAGTTTGACTAATGAAATAATTAGTAAAAAATGAGACGAAAGAGTGAAAGTGAAAGTGATGTGGAAACTAAGACGAAGCGATTATATTAAGATAATTATTATATTAATAAAAACAAATATGTGATGAACTGTTATTATGATTATATATGTAAATATAATAAGAAATATATATCACTGATTCTTATTATTTTATATGTTT
>JANVCL010000212.1:11770477-11781013 GCA_026546855.1 Erythroxylum incrassatum | reverse complement strand
AATTAATAATACTAATTATTATTATTGTTATTGTTATTACAAAATTTATAATAATAATTACTAATAATAACAACAATAATTAATAACAATAATATTATTAACTATAATAACATAATTAATTTTGTATAACAAATTTCATAATAAAAATAATAACAATAAAAAATACTAATCATAATAGGTACAAAATTTATAATAATAATAATAATAATAATCACACAACTGAAATTTTATTAGAGTTACAAGTTAATAATAACATAATTAAATATTGCAAAATAAATATTGATATAGTTATAAAATAATCAATGAATTATATCTTCCAAATATATTATACTATAGGGGCATTTCTATCATTAACACTGTGCTTTGTTCTGTCCCTTACAACCAAACACTTTTCTGTCCACATGACGAAGACAATTTTCTCTGTCCATCGCAACCAAACATTTCACTGTCTCCAATTCTTGTTTTGTTCCGCCTCGTCCCGCCTTTGCACGTAAAAGACGCTAACCAAATGCAGCGTAATTATCACATTATCCGTGTCAAATATAATCTCCTTCTCCGGATTGAAATTGAAAGATTACTGAATTCTTTTCCAGGTTTGATTATGCTGCAGTTATGTCTTCACTTATCTAAATATAGAGATTTTTAAATGATCCATTTTTTATTTACAAAAATTTTAAATTTTATTCTCGATGAGCTAATTAAGAAACTGCTTTGTTTATTATATCTACTCTTTTGCATATTAATGATATTAACAAAATTATAAATGGTCATAAATTTTAGTAGGATGTTTAGTACAATATAATTATTGCTACATTACACCCTTAATGTTGTAACGCATTGACATCCCTATTACATTATGTTTAAAGTTATACCTTTCATTCAAGAAACAACCTCTTTACGAATTAAGGGTAAAATTATGTATTACTAAACTTCCTCAAATCTTAAGTGTCAGCTGAATTTTTATTGAGTATTGTTGTTGTTGTATTCATATAATTTCTTACCCATCCTTTTATGATCCCTATTATAATACCTCCCTTATTCTATTCCACCTACAATTATATTTCATCATCCCCCTGCAAGTAATCACCTAAAGGTCTAAGACATGTATGATAAAACCTCATTATTAACATTAAACAAAAACTTATTCCTTCCAACTTTTAAAGGTGAATGACTTTAGTGTTTAATCAATTAAGTTCACTGAAAACTTTCAACCATAGATCATGCTAAATTGTCTTTTAAATATTTCAAAATCATACTATCGTTAGTAAAATACAAATTAAATCTCCAAACTTTCAATTATTATATGTAATTCTCCAACTCAAATTAAGGTGGCAGACTAACCAAATTTAATCTTCCCCGCAAAATGCATGCCGGTAAACTGAGAGCAAACTCAGCAGCTTTTATATCAAATTGGTTTCATTTATTTCCTCGTGATTTCGGATGATGATTAGAGGAAATTGGGAAGCTTTTTCACCTTATCAGGGCAGCAGAAAATGACCCCAAAACTTGTTCACTTATAGATCAAAGTTAACAGTGAGGATACACATTATGGAAGGCAATTTCATCATTTCAAAGTCAAAAACAAATCATTGAAGGAGTTTAACAACATTAGAGGTGCTACACAAATTGAATTACGGAAGTTGAAAATGTATAGATGGCTGTAAGAGTTAATTGTAGAATGGAAAAGTATACATGGTTCGGAAGGCTTATGAATTGATTCATTCAAGATCAATTATACCGAAATTGGAAAGAAGGATCTTTACTTGATCAACAAAGTCTGAGCCTGTTGCATACTCTGTTAGCATCCCAACAGCAAAACCAAACATCGCCCATCTGTTCAGCAAAATTCCCAATAAAGATATGCAGAGAATATCACATTTTAAAGCCATAAAATCCAGCATGTTATTTATCAAAATAAGCTAATGAGTTCATTTATGCAAAATGACATGAAACTAAGCTCAAAGAATCTACGGAAAGTCCTCCATTACACCTTCAATCACCAAAACAGAGACGCGACCCTCAAATGAGAATATCCAACCGGAAATTGCACGTTATGCCAGTTTCATATCCATTAACTCCTAACGTAAAAACTAGGTAAGTTCTTCAGAGAGATTAGCTATTGATATAAACAAAATTCCTACATCAGCTCCCACAGACCTCACAAAGAATTTTCTTTTTCTACCTAGAGATTGCATGCTAAATTAAAAAAAAACAAATGATTTCAGAAGAAATAAAAGACTTGTATTTCTTTCTCATTCTGGTCCCCATATATTCATGAGGATAATGAAAAACATAAAGCCATTTGTTGCACAAATCAAAAGATATAGTAAATGGACTCAGATAAAGTACCTTATCTTTCGAAATTCACAACACTATTGGTTTCATTTAGTTTCATAATCTGCTCCACTAGGCCTTTTACAACAGCCAATGTTAGAGGAGAGACAAGTTTCTTGTCCACTATTCCACCCTATAAATATTCTTTAACAAAGCCATTTCATAGTATATAGTTCCACGCACTTCTCCCTATGAAGCATTAGGGGAAGATGATACAGTGGTCAAGTCATTTTTCAATCTAGGTGCTACATGATGAAGTAGCAACTGCCACAAAATTGAAACCCCAAGCACATTCATGGTATTTCTCTTCGGCCTATTAAACGCCAAAGCCATGCCCGATGCTAGCGGGATGGCGAGTGTTTAGAAAGAAATGGAAATTTTGAATCAAGAGCTCATTTTGAAGACCTATTAGAAAGAAGAGGTTGCTCCTGAACTTCCAGTGATGTTAAACTACTTACCTATGAAGAAATTCTTATTAATCATCTTTTATTTTGTCACTTAGAGTCGGAAGACTGAGGACTAAGGCTATGTTTGATGGGACAGTTAGTAATAGAATAGAATGGAATATTATTCAATCGTTTAGGACGAAGGTTTATAATGGAATAGAATATAATAATATAAAGAGGAGAGTTTCATATTATATCCTATTCTATTCTAAACAGTAAAAATGAGTTATCTCCGATTTGGGAGGTTTATGATAAAATGTAAAATGATAAATATGTACTACCTAATATACTCTCAATAATTTTTTATAATACCAATTATAACTATCAATATGTGTTTTGATCTATTAACAAATGTTTTGTTCTATCAAAGGTGGAATAGTCATTCTTTATTATTACACATTTCATTCCATTCATCTTCTAAATAACATTTCATTATATTACATTATGAACCCTTCCATCCCTTCCAAACAACAATTTTTTATTATTACATCCATTTACATTTCTAATAAAAACCTTACGTCTGACCAAACATAGCCTAAGGTATAGGGATAATTTAGGGGCCAAACCTTCAACATCTTGAAATAGACTCATCAGTAAGAGAAGGACTACCATTGGAGCGAGGTGAAGAAGAAACAAAATTCTATTATGGCAGGTAGGCTTGGCTCTTCGTATGTAGTGCTAAGAGGTACTAGAAAGATGAAATAGAAGAGGATGACCGGGGGAAAGCTATAAGTGTTTAGAATGCTACAAGTCAATAAACTCAGTAGATAAACCTAAGACTATTATCTTAAATGTTTTGATGTTTCTACTAGATAACTTAAAACTTTTTCTTTGTTCTCGGACATGGATTTCATCCTTTTGCCACCAGAACAACAAAAACAGCGAATTCAACTTTATAAAGTGTCAAAACTTGTTATGCCAAACTGTCTTCTACAGGAATTCTAAATGGTATTTTGAACTACGGGAAGTGACTTTTATTCGTTATTATAACAATTACATCAAATCCCTTAACCGGTCACCAATTTTACTTGACCCAATTTCTTAATCACTTGTCATTATTCATTTACTATTCGAAAGACAGTATTACATGAACTGGAGATTGTTAAGCTCCACTGGTAATGAAGCTCTAAGTACACAAGAAAACTTCAGACAGGACCTATCCCAATCGAGAAAGAGAAACAGAAAAGACAATAAGTTGGAAGCTTTTAGTAATCTAATAAAAGGGGAAGCCATTACCTTCCATTAATAATCTCATTCTTTCCAAGGAACCCAAAGAAGGGACCTTGATTTGCTTCCTCAAGCTTCTTCTGGTTAAAGTAATCTTGAAGCTCTTTGGCCTTTTTCCGCTGGAACTCCAAGGTAATAGCATTCTTGTCTGCCATAGTCACTGGTCTGGGAGGAGGAGCAGCAGGAGATGAGGGAGGTGAAGAAGGAGGAATGGGCTTCGATGGAGGTGAAGGCTGCTCTCTAAGTGGAGGTGCCACAGGTCTCCTAATAGGCCCCTCAGCTTGAGAGCTCCTTATGGTAACAGCAGCATAGGCCTTGATAGATGCAGTATTCGTAGGTAATCTAAAGCAAGAAGTTGAAGGTGGTGATGAAGAAGAACATGGAGAGGAGCAAGATAGTGGTGGGTTTGGGATTTTGATGCACGGTAGTGAAGATGCCACAGCCATTTTTTTTCCCTCTCCGAGTCCAAAGCTACGTAGCATAGGAATATTTGTTATTTTCATTATTATTTTATTTGCTTATGCGGGTAGAATCGGTAGAGTATGTGTGGATAAGGTGTGGCTAAGTTTTAAAGAGAGTAGAATGATGGATCTTGTTCAGGTGAATGTCCGTATGTGCATGCTTCTTAAACGCGCTCTAACAACTTTCATGCCCCAGCCGAGGTATTATAGTTGAGTTTGTTTTCCGAGCAATATGCTTTTCATTTCTTTAAATTTTATTTAGTTTCACAGCTAGGAGTAGAGTAGGATAGATAATAGTTACCTGCCGTAACTATTACTTCCTCTGATTCATAATAAGTGTTGTTTTAAAAAAATTTTAATTATTTAAAATAAGTGTCGTTTGTGACTTTTTATGCATATAATTTTACTTCTAAAACTACCATTTAATTTCTCTCACATCTTAATTACACAGATTACATAGATTATATTTTCAAGACACTTTAACATGTAATTAATAAGGGTATATCAGATATTTCATTAACTTTCTTAATAAATGTGTATTCCTTTAAAACGACACTTATTATGAATCAGAGGGAGTATATTATACACATTTTGAAGTAGATTAGGAAATAAATGAAAACATAATTTTTTTAGGATTAATGAAAACAGAAATATTAACAAGGCAAGCACAAGACACAAGAAACATCACTAGCCAAATAATAATAATATAGCACGTTGGCTAAAATAAAAACAATGACAAATGCAATCATTAGTACTAAAGTAATGAAACAAATTTGAGATCTTAAGATGAAATGAACAATTTAAAAGCGGATGGCCACGACATAGGACTCCTTCCATGGTAGCAAGGCGTGGCAACTTTATTTCTTTCATTTTTCTTCCTCCAAAGCATCAAATTGATTCATGGACAAACACATAGCCTCTGTTACTAGCAACACATATGATGGGTCGTCGTTGCATCTCAGAGGAACACAGCTCTGGCACAAACCTCTCACATAATTACACATGCACAACTTCTTTCATTTCCATTCTCAAGTTCATCATCTGATCCACCCCTTTCACTGTAATTCGATTATTGCACATTTTAGTAACATACTCATAATGAAACATAAAATGCATTAAAAAGGGTTAAAAGAAAAGGCTTTCTTGTTAATGCATGTTGACTAAATGTTCAATATATCATATGCAATTCCATTCCTGATAACATCCAAGTAGGATGAGGAAAGCATCCATATATTTGACAACTAATGCCTCATTCATTTCTCTTGCATATTTGAAGGAAGAAGCCAAGAAAGCAAGAATAACGTCAACAAAAATTGCAGAAACAACTCCTCAAATCTAAAATGGAAAACAGCATAGCTGCCAACTTCAAGCTGCAAGTAAATTGACTGGATCAATCTGGTGTTATCGGAAGAAAGAGCAGAAGAAAACTGCAACAAGTTGGAAATCTTAAGGCCACAATACTGGCTTTATGCTCGACTGAATCGAATATTCAAACCATGAGGTTCCTAAAAGAAAAAAGTTCTGCGGTAGATACTAAACAGAAATCACGTAGGGTTTCAATAGATTGAAGATTAGTGAATTAGCGCAGGTTAAAACCAAAACAGTTGTTACCAGGGCAACCCCAACAATTACCCTGAGTCAATCTCAAATACAAGCCCAGTTGACATTATCTAAAGATTCCAACTGTACACCAGGGAATCAGATTCAGACAAAACAACGAATAGATTTTATTAATCCATTGAATTTACAGCATGTAATTAATATATGAGAATTGAAGTCTGTCTGTAATATGTCTCTCCTGTCAAAGAAGGCTTGTAATTATTAAGAAAGGTATACTTACTCCAGGGTCAAAAAATGAGAGCAATGCAACTATGACTCTAGTTCACTGAAAAACAGGTGGGAATTACATTTAACCGGAATATCAAGGATATCATGAAGATAGCATAATGCATGACAACCCATCGCTGGATCATCTAATTCAGTAAGATGTTGGAAAACTTTCCGCAAGAATCAAAGTGACATATGAAACACAACGAAGAATCAGCCTTTTTTCTTTTTTCTTTTCACAATTAGACATGTAATATGATACAAATATGCTATACGCACATTCATTGTAAATGATCCAGTAATTTTAATTGAAAACTGAAGGAGAAAGAAAGAATCACCAAGAAACTAACAACTGAATCTATTGTACATGCACTACAAGGATGATATAATGTGCAGTTCCTCAGCCCACTTCAAATACCATCTAAATCAACAGAAGATGTGTCTAGTAATCTTGATGATCATCATTCATTAAACTCTTATTTTCACATAGAAACTGCTTCCATAAAGCATTCTGTTCCGGTGCCATAAGCACCAAGAGATTTAGTCCCTGAAATACCTATATGATATTACTGCATCTCAATCTATCAATCTGATCTCTATAAGATAATCTATCTTTAGGCATACAAGAATTGTTAAAATCCTTCTACGGGTGCAAATTATAGGCACAGGAGACTCCGTTGTTCAGTACATACTGCAATTATATATCCAAGTGTCTCTACTTACTATCAGTTAAAGTCTTTCAGAGTTCTAGTTTTAAAGTCATCAACTATTTTAACCAACTCCATGTAATTAGCCAGGTTAGTCAAGCAACTGAGACCAAAAAAAAAAAAAAACCATAAATACAATACGAGCATTGAACTAAAAAGAAAAATTGCTTGTTCATTTCGCAGCACACAAGAGGGGGAGTACATGAAGTCTAAGTTAAGGCTTACTGCAAAGGCAACTTAATCTGGGACATGTTTCCCTACCTTGGCTCAAATTCCTTGATTTCAGCAAGCTCATTTCCACAAACATCAGTCCACTGTACTTTTCTTCTCTCTGTATGACCAATAAGGTCATTTCTTTTGTCGCACAGTGCATCATATGGATTAGCAACGTCATGAGAAACAGGAAGGCTACTTTGTGGTTTCTTCAAGCTACTTTTCAGAGATAACTTTTGCACATTATCCTCGTCAAGATCTGCTGAGTGATCCATTCCCTTATTAGCAACAAGAGCATCTGGTAACACATCCTGCTGTTGGGTAGATCCTACTTTGAGATGCGAAGGGGAATCAATCTCTGGACCAGCGCGATCAAAGCAGACAAAGGAAGCGCATCCACGGGGGTGCCGGGCCTTCACAGAAGCCAGCTGGAGGTCAGGGTCTGGTTCTTGGTCCACCAACTGGTAATGATTGCACGATGAAACTCTCATGGACCTGTCTTCATGATTCTGACCCAAGAGAAGAAGGGTAAGGCCCTTGCTATAGCCAGAAGCCGAAGAAGAGAAGAATCCTCCTCCTTCCACTGCCAATAACATCAGTTCTAATCATCTGGTTACCAAAATCTAGATTATGTATGATTTCTTTTGCTCCCTCGTGGCTACAAATGCAAAAGTCCCTTGTTCGCCAACATCCTGCACTCAGGTTATCAGAGAGCAGAAACAAGTAAATCAAATACATTAACACGCATTGCTTCACTATAATTTAACACATTTTAGGCTCGGACCCTAGTAGTGCAGTTACTGCAGTATTTGGACATCGAGAAAAAACAAAGAGCAGGGACTCAAACTTGAATTTAAAAGAATACTCACTAAAAAAGTATACACCAAGTAACCAAAAAAAAAAAAAGTACACAACAATGCACCTCACGAAATCAAAAGCAGTATAGTAACTAGCAAGTGGCCAACACGCTGAAAAAGTAAAGAGATACAAAGAAAAGTTGTTAACTATTTTCAGGGGAACCAAACAGAAACTTGGTTGTATGAGATGTAATAGAAATTCATAGAGTCTTAAACGGCGGCGGCGGCGACCTGTCGTACGTCAAATTAGTTAAAGGTAGTGATCCCTGGGCTGGGCGCATGAAAGTGATGGATACTATTGCGTGTTATTTCCATTTTGTTATTTTCAAATTTCACTTTTCTCCCCTTTTTATTAAATATGTTTTTTCACTTATCTGAAGGTAATGGTGTAATTATTATAGGAGGAGAGAGGAGAGAGGAGAGAGATTGCTTTGTTTAATAATATTGTTAATGTCCGAAGTCCGAACCTTCTAGGCTTACTTCAACTTTTGTGGCATTTTTTACTTGGTTAAGCTTACATTTTCCTCAACTTATTTTCAAGGGATCAGCCTATTCGGTGACGGGATTCCTGATTTATTGCTTCGGCGTTGTAAAAAAGAGTCAAAGGTCTAGGAGCTTTTGACCTATTCTCCTTGAACAGACAGAGAAGATTGGCCGTTAAAACATCACTGTCGGTAAGGAAATGCGATCAGTTGCACTGATATAGTTTTTTTTCTTTTAGTTTCATAATTTTCTTTCGAGAGTTTAGGAAATATTTGGTTTTATATTGTGGTTGTCAAAAATATAAAAATTAGGTTCTAAAATGTGTTTGGTTTCATTCTGTTGTAACAACATAACTAGAATAAGCTTCCATTAATTAACTATCCAATTAGATATCTTTTCATTGCCTCTTAACAAATATAACTTTCCCCATCGGCTACTTGCGCCGGCAACGGCAAGGATACTTTAGTTCACTTCGTCAAATTGTGAAGAATTAATTCCCCTGTTACCTCAAACCCAATATCATCTTTTGATTTTTCAACAGTTCTAGATTTCCTTTCATTTCAAATGGACATCATGATTTCTTTTTAGAAATTAAAAAACTTCTCATTAATAAATGGTATGTCACAACGGATAGATAGCTGGAGAACCTCTTGCTCCCATAATACAGAAATACCAAAACAACGACGTGCTCCCATAACATAGAAATACCCAACAACAACACGTAACAAGACTAACAACAATCAAAAGAGTAAAACGATCTTCTTCTTTACGGATGACCTCCCGACATTGCCCAATGAGGGTTGGCAATGGAAAGCGACGAGGGCGAGGAAACTCTGTCAGCGAAGGGCCCCTCTCTTGTCGACTTGGGACAGCAAACATTGACAGTTACTGGTCCTGGATCATCGATTAAATTAAGAATCTTTCCAGAATATGACTCATTTTCTCCAAATTTCAGCAGGGAGGTAGATCTCACTGAGACGTTTGCGAACGTTGAACCCAAGTTGGAAACACCATCTAGGTAGGTCTCTGGATTTCTTACCCGATGCTACTCCTTCTGCTAACTCTCTTCTCAAAGAGTTGATAAGCTGGCTTCTAATCAGATCCTGTGAATTGTGGGGAGGAGGCAAGCTAGGTTATCTTCGTTGTAGGATGTAACAGATCACTACGGATGATAGAGAAACTAGGTAATTCTTCCTTGTATGCTGCATATATCCTTATCACTGAGATCTGGGTTCTGCGAGTAGAGAGGTGTGAAATTTGGCTTACGATGGGTATTATAAGTATAGGTATTCAGGTAGGCTATAATCTCCATATACTAGACAGTCTACCACTGCAGTGTCAGTTGAATTGATGGATGACCAGTTGTTCCCTGATGCTTGTAATAGTGAGTTCAATGATAGAATTTAGAGAGTTAGTCTGGTCTCTAAATCTTCTACTATTCCTTTCATTCTAAATAACCTGAGCACATGTAACAATCGATAATAACAGGATCACCTTCTCATGTTTAGTCATCTGCAAGTGAGGGATATCCAATAATATATCTATAATACTACAATTGGAGTAATCAGGAAAGCTTAGATTAAAGATCTTTGCCCAAACATCCTTTGAGATTATATAAGCAAAGAATAAATGATCTCTAGATTCATCCTCCTGCTTCCAAAGAGTACAGGTCTTAGGAATGGTTAAGAAATTCAACCTATCCATAGTGCTTAGTCTGTTCAGCGTAATGAGCCAAAGCAAGAAACTTACATTAGGTCTAAGAACCTTGTTCCATATCAGCTTATCCCATCCTACCAGATCAGCAGACCTCTCCCTCATTCTTCCTACATCTTTTATAGTGATTTATGAGATAGGAATTCCTTTCCACAAGTAGATATCCCTCACCCCTCGACTTCTAAATTGAAGCAGGGATAGCAATCTCACCTCAGCTGGGGGGAGGGTCCAATTCCCATTACTAATAATTGCTTGAAGCTTTGAATCC
>JANVCL010000212.1:11743449-11757414 GCA_026546855.1 Erythroxylum incrassatum | reverse complement strand
ATTTGCTTGTGTGCTGCATGAATTGGGCGAACCATCGATGATGGTTCCTCACTGAGTTCGCAAACTCACCCAAAATTACAACCTATTTTTCAAGATTGAGAGTAGACCGTTAGCTCCGGAGGGACTGATCGAGCCGAGTAGATCATTTTGGAGAAAGAGGTTATGGCTCACAGGTCGGTCAGCTGGGATTTTGGATGGATGACCTAGTTAGGATTGATGTAATTTTTATGTAGCAGTGTGTTTTAGATTTTAGAAATTATGGACAAACGAGACAGAATGACAGTTGTGTAAATTACTGCTTTTGATGAAATGATATGGAAAAAGATTTAGTTTTAAAAAGTTGCAATTTTATATTAATGTTTTATTATTGTGATGCCATGTGGAGGATCGTAGTGTTTGTTCGTAGTTCTTTCTTGTCGTGGGTTATATACCAGAATGACCTGCGGGCATCCTGGTGTGTACCATACGGTAAGGGGGCGCTACATCATAACTATTTTTCATTAGTGTACTTAAGCAAACTCAATTTATAACACCATCACTTAAAGATAAGTATAAAAACATAATGAATCTTCCTCACAGTTTCACTCGTTTCTCTCAATTATTTGATAGTTAATGTTTCACTCAGACTCTCTATACGAAACTACACTACCATAGGCTTGCTAAAACACCAATTCTCCTCTACAATGATTACATGCATAAATAGATCAAAAGAGCTTATTTCAGGTTGTAGTGTGGTAAGGGTTAAGGTGGGTCAAAAGAGGTAAAGGGTTTAACACAAGCATGTATAAAGTAATGAGGGAACAAAGGGATACAAATCATACTATAAGATACACAACTGTAAATATACTACTACTCTGCGCTTATTTATGCTACCCAAAACGTTCTTCCTTTTTCTTTTCTTTCTTTTCTTTTCTTATTTTTCTCTTTTTTATTTTTATTTTTATCTAATTAAAGAAAAAATAAACAAAATAGCGACTAGGAACAATATGATCAAAGAGTAAAAGTATAACTTAACTCATCTCGGAAATAAAAAATTTGTACAAAAAATCCCAAACTAGCACATCACTTAATACTTTACTAAGCTTGTGAATGGGTAGACTAATGAGATTTCGGGTTTTGAAATATGAGGTGTTTTCAAGAAACAAAAGGGTTATCACAAAAGGACCTTAATCATTTCTATTAAGCATGCATCTAGTAAACTCAAACCGATTCAAAGCAAGCTCTAAAGGTAGTAACCTAAAGGGACATCACACACTCAAAGAAATAAGATGACTATAAATGAAGTTATATAAGCTCAATCCTCACATTGGCTCAAATGAAAATTCATTATGCATCTCTACACTACCTCATTGCTCAAGTGTCACATTTTGAGTAAGCTTATGCAACCAACTACTTTTCATCACTCAACATGATTCACTCTCTCCTCAAGTAGCCTAATTCAAGTTCAAGCATGCATTCAATCTTATTTCAACTAGCATGACAGAATCTTATTGGCAAAACACATAAAAAATGATTCGAGTGTAGTTTCATTGCTTAACACATCACAACATCAAACAACAACCTAATATGCTTAAATATGCATCCTAAATAGTAAATAAAACAAATTTAAATGATGCAATTGACAAGGAAAATGTCACATCCCCACACTTGGATATCACACGTCTTACCCATCCTGTTCTTGACAGCAGTACACGTCTCCAACACCTTCCAGTTTAATGGGATGTCTGACGATGCCGTGAGGTTGCGACTATTTTCGTTCACTTTGAGAGATCAGGCGAAGGAGTGGTACAATTCACTCAGCTCAGGGCAGATTACTACTTGGGAATAGCTAGTCCAAGCATTTCTCACCAAATACTTTCCATTGACCAAGGCAACAAGGATCATTAAGTTAATCATAAATTTTCAACAAAGCGATAGGGAGTCTTTATATGAAGCTTGGGAGAGGTTTAATGAACTTCAAAGAAGTTGTCCCCATTATAAACTTCTGAGGGAATTCCTCACGCAAACATTCTACAATGGTGTAAATCAGAGCACAAGAGGGATCATAGATACAGCTGTGGGAGGATATTTGATGAGGAAAATTATCAATGTAGTGTATGACCTTTAAGAAAAGTTAGCAAGCAACAGTTGTATATGGTCAAGCAAGAGGAGTAGACAGAGCCCCTCCTCTTCTTTGCCTAATCTGGAAAATCTGGATGACGGGGTGCTCTTTGCTTAATCTGGAATGAAACCTTAAATCTCCCCTATCTTTAGGATCTCACTCTATCTTTTGACAAGTGCCACGACCACTTTCTGGCGGCTCTCGGGATTTTATGTCTTATAAAGTCATGAAGGAAACATACGTGTCTCTTCGACTTCCAGTAACCACGATCATAGGTTAACTTAGCAGAAACTTTCTCCATAGATTTCCCACAATCATGGAAAACATGCCCTTTTGGGATAACTTTATAGAAACTTTCTCCATAAATTTCCCACGATCGGGGAAAACATGCCCTTTTCCACGATTGTGGGTCCTTGTTTTTCAGCAGCTCTACTTCTCTTCTCTTCTCTTGGTCCCTAGCTTAATCACAAAGGTGTCGACCCTCCATTCCTACACCAAAATGATCAATTCCTACCCTAAATCAATATCAAACACAAAAGAACAACCATGAAGATCAAACTAAACAAAAACACACAAAACAAGTCCTAAAACACAATAATACTAACCTATCATACAAGAAACACATGCCAAATACTTAGAAAAATACATACTAAAACTCAACTATCATGTATCATTAGGAGGATCGTTAATGAGGAAGACAGTGGATGAAGTTGAGGAGTTGTTGGAAGAAATAGCTAGCAACAGTTGTCCTTGGACAAATGACCAGGTTAGACAACATACAACCCTTCGTGAGCAAAAACGAGCTTTATTTGTGGACTCAATCACTAAAATGTAAGCAAAGATCAATAATCTATTTGACAGCTAAACAATATGAAGGCCTTTTCATTAGCTCCTATAAAAGTTGTTTAGCTAAAATATGAGTTTGTGTAGGTAATTAGACCATGATACCATTGATTGTTTCCTGATGAAAGTTCATGAATAAGAGTAAAAGAATCATATGGGATTGCAATATGGTTGAGGAAGAGGAAATAACATAATGACCCTAACTTCTCTTGGTCGAACAAGATGGGTGGTCAATTCTGACTTCAAGGACCACCGGGTTTCTAACAAGAGAAACCAAATTCATTGGACTCTAAGCTAGATAAAATTTTGGATAAGGTTGGAAGCTTAGATGATGCTTAAAATGATTTGGAAGGTAGATTAGAGTAAGAGACAAAGAATCATGCCTCCTCTAGCCATAATTTGGAGGTTCAAATGAGCCAATTGGCAAGTGCTTTGTTGCACGAAATGCGGGGAATGTCCAAAGCACCTCCAAAAACAATCGAAGGAACAACTAAAAGCTATCACATTTCAAAGTGGGAAGGAACTTGAACAACACATAAAGACAAAAGTTGCAAACCCTCCTACTGTTAAGAAAGACCTAGAAAGTAGAAAGATGTGGACATGAGCAAACACCCTCCCTATACTGCTCCTCTACCATATCCACCTAAAGTTTCATATCCTCAATGACTACAAAAGACTAAATTGGATGCACAATTTATGAAATTTGTGGAGAAATTAAAGAAGTTGCAGACTAATCTTTCATTCATCGAGGCTTTAGAACATATGCCCAAATATGTCAAGTTTTTGAAGGACATATTATCGAAGAAGCGTAGTTGAGAAGATAACAAAACGGTAGCTTTAAAAGGCACTTATAGTTCAATAGTAACAAGCTAGATGCCATCTAAGTTAAAAGATTCAGGGAGTTTCACAATACCCTGTGTAGTTGGTCAATTTGAATTCGCAAAGTGTCTTTGCAATTTAGAGGCAAGTATCAATCTTATGCCCTTGTCAATCTTCCAGAAATTGAGGCTTGGTGAGGTCAAGCCAACATCAATGTTGATTTAGTTGGCTGATTAATCTATTAAAAGATCGTTTAGAGTGGTGGAAGATGTTTTAATGTAAGTGGACAAGTTCATTATTCTTGTGGACTTTGTGATTCTAGACTTTGAGGAGGATAAAAATTGTCCATTTATTCTTGTGCGACCTTTCATAAACATAGGAAAAGCATTAATCGATGCTCATGAAGGAAAACTGACACTTTAGATTGGTGAAGATCAAGTGGAATTTAATATGAACAAGGCTTTAAAGAATTTGAAGGAAAACAGAGCATGTATGAAAATTGACATTAAGGATGCAAGAAAGAATAGAGAGTTATGTTGCAGAGGTTAAATCAATAGAAGTGGAGATAGATAATGTAGTAGAAAAGAAGAACAAGGATGATTATGAAGGAGCTGATGAGCTAGAGGAGTCAGATGTTCAAACTCATCAAGAAATATTAGTTTGAGTTGAAGCACCTATACCACCCTCCATAGAGAACCACTAACTTTAGCACTTAAAATTTTTCCCACATGTCTCAAATATACTTTCTTAGGTAAAGGTCAAACTTTACCCATCATCATTTCTAACCAACTATATGAGAAATAAGAGAGCAGGGTGGTAGCTATTGTTAAGAAGCGTACGAAAGCTATAGGATGACAAATATCTTATATTCAAAGTATAAGCCTAAATGTTTGTATATATTGTATAAACCTTGAAAAAGGATGTAGGGTGGTATGAGAACGACAACATAGATTGAACCCCAACATGAAAGAAGTGGTCAAGAAAGAAGTAGTAAAACTTTTGGATACGGGGATAATATATCCATATCTGATAGTGAATGGGTTAGCTCGATACAGTGTGTACTAAATAAAGGTGGAATAACTGTAACGAAGAGTGAAAGTGGAGAATTAATTTTAACAACAGTCACAAGATGGAGAGTGTGCATAGACTATCACAAACTCAACAAGGTGACTAAAAAGGACCATTTCCCTTTCCCATTCATAGATCAAATGGTAGAAAGAGTGGCTGGGCACTTATTCTACTACTTCTTGGATGGTTAATCAGGATCTAATCAGATATTCATATACCCTAAAGATGAAGAAAATACCACGTTCACATGTCCTTATGGTACCATTGCATAAAGATGGATGCCTTTCATATTATGCAATGCCTCAGCTACATTTCAAAGATGTATGGTGTCTATTTTTTCAGATATGATATGAGGATATAATGGAAGTTTTCATGGATGATTTTTTTAGTTTTTGAAAACTTTTTTGAGATGTGTCTGACCAATTTCGATAGGGTACTCCAAAGATGTGAAGGATATAATGGAAGTTTTCATGGATGATTTTTTAGTTTTTGAAAACTTTTTCGAGATATGTCTGACCAATTTGGATAGGGTGCTCCAAAGATGTGAAGAATTACATTTAGTATTGAATTGGGAGAAGTGCCACTTTATGGTGCAAGAGGGGATAATGCTTAGGCATAAAACTTATACACCAAGGATTTGAAGTGGACCTAGCGAAAATGGAAATCAGAGAGAAACTCCCACCTATAATCAACGTAAAGGGTGTGCGACAATTCTTAGGCCATGCTGGGTTCTATCGTCGTTTTATTAGAGACTTCTCGGAAATTGCAAGACCTTTGACAAATCTATTAGTTAAGGACGAGTCTTTCCTTTTCGATGAACATTGTTTATCCGCATTTAATCAATTAAAGGAGGCACTAACATTAGCCCTAATCTTGACACCAACTGATTGCACACTCCCATTTGAGGACATGTGTGATGCGAGCTATCAAGCTATAGGTTGTGCATTGGGTCAAAGGAAGGATAAAAGGTTGCATGCGATATACTATGCAAGCAAGACCCTTACAGGAGCTCAACTGAATTACACCACCACAGAAAAGGAACTACTTATGGTGGTGTATGCATATGACAAGTTTCAGTCGTACCTCTTGGGGTCTAAAGTGATCATATTCACTGACCACACTGCTTTAAAATATCTCTTTACTAAGAAGCATTCAAACTAAGAATTATTCGATGGTTGCTACTACTACAAGAGTTTGATATAGAAATACAAGACAAAAAGAGAGTGGAGAACGTGGTTGCAGACCATTTATCATGTTTGAAAAGAGGGGAATTTGAGGAAAATGGTGATATTATTGAGAACCTCCTTGATGAAACCTTGATGTTACTTAACAACTTTGCGACGCCATGGTTCATTGATATTTTAAACTATGTTATCGGTGGTAAAATTCCCTCCGATCTATCACATCAGTAGTGGAAATAGTTCTTGCATAAATGCACCTAATATCTATGGGATGAACCAATCTTATATCGAAGAAGTGTTCATGGTTTAGTAAGACGAAGTGTTCTAGCTGAAGAAATGTTGGACATATTAATATAGTGTCACGAAGCTCAGTACGCCAGCCACTATGGAGCAAATAAAATAAGAGCTTAGGTACTCAAGTGTGGATTTTATTGGCCACATTTGTTTAAGGACGCTCAAGCTTTTGCAGCACAGTGTAATCGCTGTCAACGAGTAGGAAGCATCTCCAAAAGAGATGAGATGACCTTATCCAACATTTTAGAAGTTGAAGTCTTTAATGTATAGGGAATTGACTTTATGAAGGAGCACATTTTTGCAATAGATCCTTTGATTCCCTCCTAAAAAGATACAAAGTTCACCATCAAGTTACTACTCCTTATTACCCGCAAATGAGTGGACAAGTAGAGGTTATGAACTGAGTGCTGAACGAATTCTAGAAAAGATGGTGAATAGCGCTAGGAAGGACTAGGCATTGAGGTTAGATGATGCTTTATAGGCTTATAGGACTATGCATAAAACACCTATTGGAATGACGCCCTTCAAGCTTGTATATGGTAAGGCTTGTCGTTTGCCTATGAAGCTAGAGCATCGAGCATATTGGGCAATGAGAGCTTTAAACTTCGATTTAAAGCAAGCGGGTGAAAAATGACTCCTACAACTAAATGAACTTGAAAAGTTTCGTTCCAATGCATATGAAAATGGTAAACTTTACAAGGAGAAGGTGAAGAGATGGCACGACTCTTATATTAAGCAAAAGGAATTCAAGGTAGGAGATGCAATTTTGCTATACAATTCGAGGTTGAAATTGTTTCCAGGAAAGCTAAAATCATGATGGAGTGGACCTTTTATGGTCGCTCAAGTTTTTGATCATAGAGCCATAGAATTAGAAAATGTGGGGAGGGTTATATGCATTATTTTTTTTATTTGAATGTTAATTTTGGATATCATATGTTAATTTGTTTACGTTTACATGATGTGCTTCGTGTGAATATGTCAATGGCTAAGACTTAGCAGAATCGATTTAACTTTGAACATAGTCTTTTAGGCTACGAAGATTTATTATCTCGTGAAATTAGTGACCTAGGTTACTTTGGTTAAATATACATGTTAATTAGGATATTATGTTAGTTTATTCACCCTAAAAATTTGGCATATCATTTATAATTTTAAGCCAATCGAATATGTAGAATCGTTAGTATCTTTTCATGAGAATTACTAGCTAAAAGAAGTGTAAATGGGTAATAAAATAAATAAATAATGGTGAAAATCTTAAATAAATAACTATTTTGCTAGCCTTCAAGTTATGAATAGAGCTAGTAGCCAGTTGAGAATGTGATGTAGCTGAGTAACTAGGGGACATTCATCATAAATGTTTGCCTTCATGTCAAAAAGCTATAATGATATTCCAACCAAGACACTTAATAAGAACATAACCTAATTGAGTAACCAAATCGACATTCATCACAAAATTTTGCCTTAGTGTAAAAAGGCTAGGTTTATGTTAATCAAAATCGACAAAAATAGTGTTTTCTCATATAAACCTATTGATCTTTGTGAATAGCTTGAATTTCAAAAAAACCTACTTAGGGATAGTTACAATTTTGATTGACTGAATAATTATCAATGTGTGTGTGCAAATGATAGGGATGAAACATTAAGGTCTTGATCAGTATGTATTTTTAATCCAAAGTACTTAAACATAAGTTTCACAAGTTAATAAGTTAGAACAACTTGAGGGATCGTGTTTGTAGTTAAATTTGTTTCATGGAGTTTAATGCCATTGACCCATTATTACATATGTGTGTGTTTTGTTATTAATTGTGTTTGATGTGTTATGTTTTGCTTGTTTTGTATTTGCTTAAGGATAAGCAAAATTTTAAGTATGGGGACGTTGATAGTGGGAGATTATATAATGTTTTAGTGGGTAGTTTAGTGGTGTTTAGTTGTTAAATTGAATAATTAGTGCATCTTTAGGGTAGGATTGTGTTGTTTAGTTAGACATTTGTGTTGTAAGTGTTTTATGGTTTAGAGTATGCCATTGAGCTTAAATTTTGCCTATTTAAGGTGCCTTGACATGTTTGTTATTGTTTCAAATCAATTATGGAAGAACGAAGGAGATTCGAAGGAAGCCCGAAGCAAAAGTTAGGGCGATTGTAGCCTGCCTGACAGACAACGTGCATCGACTTACCAAACTTCATTTTTCGGGGACATTTCAAACTTTTTGAGTCTGGGAAACCCCAATGTTTTTCGTAATTGGAAAAAATTATAAAAGGAAAAGAAAAGAAACCTAAAAGGGAGCTTACATTCTGCCACTTTGGGAAAAAGCTTTAAAAGGAGAGAAGAAGAAGAGAGAGAATTGGAAGAAGAGGAGAGGGCTTCCGATACTACTGCCTTCCCAAATCATCCCAATCCCATCCAAATAACATTCTATTCGTCTTTTTCATTTTCTTCATTGAATGTGTAAGATGAATATGATTATATTTATGGGTTGTAGATTGATGATGATGTTCTAACTTTTCTATAGGGATTTAAACTTGATTCAATGTTAATATAGTCGTTTTCTTGTTATTTCAATTAGGTGCTGTGATTAATTGTTGTAACTTCATCTTTGACAATAAATCGAGAGAGTAAATTGAATGTAAAATGATTAGGTTATTTAATGAGAGTTAAATAATCTAATAGATTAGGTAATTAATCAAATCGGTAATTGTATAGATAGAGATCTCGTGTGAGGCCTAGTAGTTTATTAGAAAGCTTAAGAACTAATTAGGTTGTGAGTTGATAGTTAATCGAGAGATTACAAATTTGGTAACTCGACTTAATTAAGGTTTACTAATTAGTGTTTAGTGATTATAACTCGAGAGAGAGTAATCCTACGATAGTCTAGAATCGACACCATAATAACACAAAAGTGACTAGGTTAGCATGGACGATAGTATAAATCCCTCTCTCATAACTTGGTAAATTTTCTTGTGAGATTTCCCATTGTGAATTTGGTGTTGCTCAATATTCAATTTCTTGCGTTAATTTTACAAATTAATTTTCTGTCACTCACCTTCACATGTTTACTTTTCTATTGAACTTTTATTTTCATTTTATTAATTTTTTAACCTTAGATAACTTAGGATTAGATTAATTAACAACTCCTCGTAGGATCCACATCTTTGATACTATAAATTACGATCACATACTTACAGATGTTGGGGGGTTTACATTAGATAAAACATGCTCAACACATGATACTCAAGTCACCCATTCCATACAACTTTAGGGGGTGAAATTAATCATAAATAACTTTGGAAAACAATTACATTTCCTCCTGGATACTTTTATTTAAACAATTTTTTCTTTTCTTTTCTTTTTTCTCTCTTTTTATAATAAAAATTGAAAGAAGCTACGCCAATAATAGAATTCATAACATGACATTTTGAAAAATATAACTAACTTATATATATGCAGACCCCCATAGACTTTTGTACATCCACAATCACCAACAATCAACAAATGCTCTGATATTTGTAGATTGCATTGTATTTTATAGGTAATTTGATATGTGTTTAGTGGTTAAGTTGATTGTTTGGGGTGTGTTAAGCTTAAGAATTGTGTTAGTTTATAAACATTTGTTTTTTAAGTGTTCTTTGGGTGAGAACATGTTTTTGAGCTTCAATTATATATATATTAGGTGTCGTGATGAATTTGTTAGTGTTTCAGGGCATTCAAAAGAGTTTCGGAGGAGACCCGAACGAAAACACAAGACCACGATCATGGGGGACCTACCACGATCGTGGCAGAAGCACCAACGTAGGGCCACGATTGTGGTAAACATACCACGATCGTGATAGAAGCTTAAGCATAGGGCCACAATCATAGGGGATCTGCCACAATCGTGACAGAGAGCAGATAACCAGGCCACGATTGTGCACTAAGGGCTATAGTTGTGACCTACGGGCAGACAAACACAAAGTTACTTTCGAATTCGAGTTTTTGAGGGACATTTTGGACCCTAAAAAGAACTAGGGTTACCTTAATTGTTAAATACTATAAAATGATTATATAGTCCTAAAGGGGAGCCTATATTCTGCTTACATTTGGGAACCCAAAAGAGAGAGAGAAAGAAGAAGAGGGTTCTGACACTGAAGCTTCCCCAAATAGTTGATCTCCCGATGCTGCTACTCTCCTGAATCATCCAACCTGAGTTTCATTTCCTCCCCATTTACTTTTTTATTCATTTAAATGTGTAAGATTGAGATGGGTTATATCGTTATGGATTTTGAGTTGTTAATGATGTTCTAAATTTACCTTTGGGATTTTGCTTATCATTAATGTTAATCTAATTAATTTGGGTTTATTTGAGTTAGGTGTTGTGATTGATTTATGTATTTGCATGTTTTGGTAACAAACCGAGAGGGTGAACCAGATAAAAATGATTAGATTGGATTAACGAGAGTTAGGTGATCTAATTGACTACTTAATCAATCTAGTCGGTAATTTCTTAGAGAGGGATCCCGTACAAGACCAAATTCTTCATTAGAGAGCTTTAGAACTAATTAAAATTATGGGCACTTTGTTAATTGAGAGATTGCAAGTCCATAATTTGATTAGGGTTTACAATTTAGGAAATGATTATAACTCAAGAGAGAGTAATCCTACGATCATCTGGAACCGACACCCCATAAACACATAAAAGGCTAGATTAGCATTAATAATCGGTAAAATCCCCTCTCCCATAACTTGGTTAATTCTCTCTTCGGATTTCCACTATTGCATTGTTTGATTGTTGCTAAATTGTTTTGATTAGGTTTACTTTTTAGTTATTATTCAATTTGAGTCTTAAACAAAGCACAACCTGAATTAAGTGGTGCCTAAGCACATTCTTTGTGGGAAGATATCAGCTTTTTACTACAAGTAACAACCTGTATACTTACGATTTTAGCGTAAAACAAGTACTTGGTTTTACAATCAACAAGTTTTTGGCACTATTGCTAGGGATTGTTTTGTTTAGCATCTTGTTTAGTTTATGTGACTTTGATTTAAGAGTGTTTTATACTTTTCCTTGCATTTTTGTAGGTGTATGAATACAAGGAGTACAAAAAGGTCTAACGAGCTTAGTGAATAGTTTTTTAGATATTATAAGGCACAAAAGAGAGCTAAGAAGAGTTAGACGTTAAGACAAAATACAAAGGAATATAGCAGAAGAAGGAGAGCAAGGAAGAGCTGAAAGGACATTGATAGATTTTATGAGGCCAGGTTTCAGTCCTCAAGGAGTTGCAAGGTAAATGATTTAAGGCAATAATTTTGAGATCAAGCCAGCACTCCTTAACATACTTCAGAGTAGTGTGTAGTTTTATGGGCTGTCCAATGAAGATCCCAACGCCCATCTTGCAAATTTCTTAGAGATTTATGATACCTTAAGGTTTAATGGGATGATTGATGATGCTGTGAAGTTGAGATTGTTTTGTTTTACCTTGAGAGATTGGGTAAAGGAATCATATAATTCACTCAGTGCAAGCCAAATCACTACTTGGGAGCAGGTAGCCTAAGCTTTCCTAGCTAAGTACTTTGCTTTGACTAAGAAAATAAGAATCATCGAAGAGATCACCAACTTTCAACAAAGTGATGGGGAGTCGTTGTATAAAGCCAAGGAGAGATTCAAGGAATTACAAAGGAGTTGCCACCACCATAACCTTCCGAGGGAATTTCTTTTCAGACATTCTACAATGGTGTAAACCAGAGCACAAGGGGAATAATAGATGCAGCTGCAGGAGGGTCTTTGATAAGGAAAACCATTGATGCAGCTTATGACCTTATGGAAGAGTTGGAGAGTAACAATTGTATGTTGTCAAATGAAAGAAGTAGACAAGGGTCCAAGGAGCAAAAAGGAATGATTCCACTTGATTTAGTGATAGCCTTGCAAGCACAGATTGCTGCCCTCACCAAGCAGTTGAGCAACATGTAAGGAGCTTCTTCATCCACAGTCAAAACCATGTAGTTACAATGTGAATTATATGAGGACGACAATTATGGAAAAGCTTAATGTTTCTTGTTAGGAGCGAGTGGTACAGAACAAGTAAATTACTTGGGTTAACCATAAAGAGGTAACAACAATCCATACTCTAATACTTATAATCCTGGGTGGAAAAACCACCCAAATTTTTTCTAGAGTACTAACAATGCAGGTGGCTAAGTGAGAACACAACGATCTCCTAAATTTCAGCAAGATCAACTTGGATCTTTAGAGAAAAAAATGGACAAGTTAATAGACATATTGGGTTCAAAGTTCTCAAGACAAGAGGAAAGTCAAAGAAGACAAGAAGAGAGTCAAAAGAGAATAAAGGCAAAGTTTGACCAAATTGTTAAGAACCACACTTCATCCATCCATAACTTAGAGGAAGCTTGCCAAGCAACGCTGAGACCAATCCAAAGGAATAACTCAAGGTGATCATACTTAGGAGTGGCAAACAAGTGGAAGAGCCAAGTACGCAAAAAGGTAGCCAACAAAAGGAAAAGGTAGAAGATGAAGAAGAAGAGAAGCCATATGTACCACCACCACCCTACAAACCTAAGATTTCATATCCACAAAGGGTGAGACAACATCAAGTTAACACTCAATTCTCCAAATTTTTGGATAAGTTGAAGAAATTTCAAATTAATTTGTCTTTGGTGGAGGCATTTAAGTATATGCCAAAATATGCAGTTTATCAAGGACATATTGAAATAAAAATGCACTTGGGATGACAATCAGATGGTGACCTTGACAGAGAACTGTAGTTTGATCATGACAAGCACAATGCCTTCAAAACTACAAAATCCAGGGAGTTTTACTATTCCATGTATTGGTGATTTTGAATTTTCTAAATGCTTTTTGTGATTTAGGCGTAAGTATTAACTTGATTTCTTTGTCTATTTTTAGAAAATTGGGGCTAGGAGACATTAAACTAACATCCATCACTACAAGAAATTTGTTAAATAGCGACGAAATTCTACCGACGGAACAGTAATCGTATGTGAATTGCGACAGCACTCCATATTCCGTCGGAATATAACATGAAAATTGCGACGGTGAAAAAATCCGTTTGGAGGGAAAGATTCGCAAAAAATTGTAGCGACGGAAAAATGCCAATGTATATAATTCCGTCGGTAAATAGGGACGGAATACAATTTCGATCGGTAAACTTGTCGGGGATATATTAGTTGCCGACAGAAAAAATCTGCTGGTATGGTGTAAAAAATCGTCGTGAAATTAGGATCAGAAGCTTCATGCTAAGAAGGAATTTTTTAATTATACCGATAGCTTTGTTCCGTCGCCAAAACTAATTTAAATCGTCTTCCTCCCTCCTCACGCGCACAACTCTCCTCTTCTCTTTCTCTCCTCTCCTCCGGCAATTTTCCTCCTCCGTTGGCCTTCGACCAGCTGCTGCGTCTCCAGCGATCACAAGCCCCGTCTTCTCCGACGAGAACTAGCCCCTGTCATCTCTCCTTTGGTGGTGTCGAAGGAAAGCTGTGGGTTATGTGAATTTTTTCATATTTTTGGACTGATTTAATGGCTTTTGTTTATTTATTTAGGTTTGATTGGTCTTGTGTGAGTGTTTTGCATGTTAATAATGGAAAGATTTAAACGATTTGTGTGTAGATAGGGTTGAGATGGTTTTGCCCTCAAGGTGTTCGATGGAATGC
>JANVCL010000212.1:11694747-11721180 GCA_026546855.1 Erythroxylum incrassatum | reverse complement strand
TAAATCCCAAAATAAAATACCCAATATTATAGTGCCATTGGGTAGCAATTTTTGCTACTAAAAATCGTCCGGTTCGCCACTTGGAGATTTTTCCAGTTCGGGAATTTTCTCCGGAAAAATCCAGAAAATTTCTAAAAATCCCTTAAAATATAAAAAACTCAATGGCTCACTCAGAATAATTTTTCAAACCCAATAACCACGTTAATCACAATAAAATTATCTTAGGCACGAAAACCGGAAATATCATGTATGCATATACAGTAATTTCATGTGCACAAATGTTACTGTGTAGCAATCCTATTATACATGGCAGTCCTATGCAATCCCAATCTATCTCATCCTATGCCAATTTATCATTCTACCTTTCCAATTGAGGGTGGGATGTTACAAAAAAGAATCAGAAAATTCAAGCAGTTCATACTCACTCAACCCATAGATCAATATGATAAAGAAACCAATCAAAATTTCAGCATCTATTAAAACTTTAAGAGAAATCCTTAAATGTCTTCATCACTCTTTTTCATGAAAAACATCTCACCCCACATACCTCTTTTAAAAAATGTTGACATATAATATTGTTTGCCTCATACTTTTTTTTTGGATATAAGTGGATTGTACAAATATAACTAGTTTAGTTATTTTCTATTGCATCCAAATTCCTTAGATCCTAATTACTTCATTTAAGGGCTTACAATTACATAACCTTTCTTTGCTTTTAGGATTTATTTGATCCACTAGATGCTAGTTCAAATTCATTCCCTTTTGTAGCATGTTGTTTCTTTTGCGCTAAAAAGCATAAATGTAGCATAAGAAAGTTGTTATGAATAAAAAGCATAAATGTAGCATGCACCTTTCTCCATACTTGTTGGATAATTATTATTCCTTCCCTATCACAGTAATATATATGAATAAATTATTGAATTATAGATTTAGACGTACTGAAAGAACATATGAGTATTCAATTCAAGAGATTGTTTATAAAGTAAGCACAAGCAGTCTATAATACTATGGCATCAATATTTTGTCTTCAATCTCTATCTTACAGCTAACCAGGTACTAAAGGAAGCCTTGGGAATTGATGATTGAGCCTAAACTAGTTCATATCACAGGAATTTAGGAGATTGGTTTCTAAATAGATCCGTGCATAATTTATTGTAAATTTATTGGTGGTATCCCTTAGCCAAGTAACTTTACCCTGCTCATCCTAGTTGGGACATTTTGCAAGAATATTAGTTGCAATAGGAGAAGCTCCTTTGAAGTTACATCTCTAGTTCTCACCACAAATGATGACCTTTACCTTAGCATACATAAGGATCCTCTGCCTAAATGCATCTAACTCCTCCCTGAGTTGTAGGGTACCTAAATCATACCAGTTATCAAACTAGAACTACATTCACTTGCTATTGCCTAACACACTTTTGAATGAGGAACTCAAATGATCCATAAATCATAACATTTGGATTAAACTCCAATATTTCTCCATAGGAATTTTCAAACCCTAAAAAGTAGTTATTCATGCATCTATTTAGATAATGGCCTCCTTGTTATTGAATAATCTTTAAATCTTTTTGGCCAATAGAAGTAACTTCATCTACTGGATTGAAACAATTCCTAAACCTCCCTCCTATTTAAAATAATACATCTTATCACTTAACTTTAGCTCCTTACGAATTTTCTATTCCCCCTTTCCAAATGCAGTTTTTAGTAAGCTTCTCCACTTCCTTAATTAGCCTCTTAGGCAGTAATAGATGTGAGCTCCAATGGATATAGATATTCCTTAAATTTGAGGAAATCAGTTATAATATGTTAGTACTAAAGAGGAATTTGTTCTTCCAGGATTAATTTTACCTTAGAAAAGTGAAAAGATAAGGGGATAAGGACTCCTTTGGCCCTACTAAAGATCCTTAAAGCGGAGCCATTCACTAAAACACTGAAGGAGGATGTGGTTACACTGAAGGAGGATGTGGTTACTTACAACGTAACCTTCTCTTCCCTATATCATTATTAACCACTTCCTCAAAGCCCTTTAACTTTGAAATAAAATTAAGGAACCTTAAAGGAGCTTTAAAGGTGAAATTTAAGATGGAGAATCTCTATAATGAGTGATATGAACAAAGGGAAGGACCAAAACTGGCAAATCTATTTAGGAACTGATTTAGCCACTCATTATTAACAAAGGCTCTATCTAGCTTTTTCTAATCGGCCAATCTCCTTTGTTACCTATTACTCCAATAATTGTCCTTCATAATTTAAATCCATAGCCCTTATCTAATTCACTATTTGACTTAACTCTTTAGTTAGGCTCTTTTGGATCACTTTAGTTCCTTTAGCTTCATTTAAATGTAAATGACAATTTAATTCTCCTATTAACATCCAAGCGCTTTGCATGCTTCTACTGATCCTCCTTAGATCCTCCTATAACTTGGTTCATTGAAAAGACATCTTTGCAGCTTAAATAATGGACACCTCATTAGAAACAGAAATCGATATAAGGTGACCTATGAAGTGAATCAACTGATTTGACATGCCAATGTTAAATGTAATATTATAAGCTATCACTATCCTACCATTAAAATGATAGAGAGTAATTGAAAATATAAGTCTAATTTACACCCATAAAACTCAAGCCTTCACTCAACTTCTCAGACTTTTTTTTTAAAAGACCTAGAATGATAGTTTTTTTTAGGCTTAAGTCTTTAATAATTATTGCTTAAAAGGTTTATTAAAACCCTTTACATTCCAAACCCAAAAAGACATTAAGGAAATGGGAACTTCCCAATTTAGCTATACCTATCTTTCTGCTAGACTTTGTTCTAGATGTGGAGGTTACCTTAGTGAATTTCTTATCAGAAGGCTCTGGACCAGCTTTTCCAGTTGTTAGAAAGACAAAGTTTGGAAGTTTCATATCCTCCCTCCATAGATACCATATTCATCACCTTGTCACATTCACTAGAGGGATTTGTTTTTAATTCTATTACCTCCATTATCTGATTTGGATCCTATCCTTTACTAATTTTTTCCAAAGAAGGAGAAATTTCCTTGGAAATAGCCACTTTTTCCTAGTCAGACTTTTAAGTTCCTTGCCCTCTAAAAGGATTCAACTCTAGCTCCTTTTCAATAGCTACACCATAATCTAGATAGACAGGAACTTGATCGGAATTAACTTCTGCATCTAAGGAGGATATAGCTTCCTAAATTTCCGCAAGTTCATCATACAAGCCTGTACTAAAAGTTTCCTTATTGGTTCTCATCTTTTGGTATGATTAAGTGGCTTCCAAGTGTAAGTTACAAGATTTTTTATATTTAACTAATTCACTAACTATGTTTTGCTTCAGTATTGATAAAGCCTCGGGGAGCTCCTCCTTTCTGTTAACTTTCATGCAAATCCTAGCATAGCCTATCCTTTCTACCTTAGCAGTTTGAGAGTCTAAACAAAGAGACTTTCCCGGAGAACTAGCTAAAAAGATTACCTTTCAATCGTCTAATATTCCAGCTAAAATTTATAAATATTCACCCACAGTGGAATTAGTTCAACTCTACTTTCATTCTAGGGCACCATTTCTAAAGAATTAAGAGGCTGACATGCAATGTGGCATGGCCCTTACTGCATAATATTCAATACGTTTGCATCCTTTGTGAATTTTGAATATAAAAACATCCTCTTCAGCGAGCAACGTTTTTTCCAATCCCAGTTGACTCCATTTGCAACTAGCCCAACACTACACCTAGGGAAAGGAGGTATTTTTGGTTAAGAAATATCCTAACAAATAGTTGCCCTAGTTTGGAGTATTTATAAGGGACCATCAACCTTTAAGCTTTGGCAGTATGTAAGCTTGTCCTTCATTGAATTCCAAGTTTTTATGTTAGTAGATGAATGTTTAATAATCTCAAGAACTAGAGGAGTGAATTCTACACTGGAAGTACCCAAGGGGTCCTCCACCAACTTACGAGTCAAGGCGGGGAACTGTTCTATAACTTGAGTTGGACCTTAGATCTCAAGGCAAAACCTCCAACACAACACCAAACAAACTTCTCGTTATCAGAAATAGTAATTGAGACTAAACACAAGGTCAAACCAGTAAATTACCTAAAGAGATGGGACAGCACTTCTCTCTTGAGCTTAATAATTATAAAGTTAATTTACTACAATTTTTAATAATTTTGATAAAATTAAGGGTTTTAAATATAATTTATCCTTATATGCCAGATTTATGCCCGGTAGGTCTACGATAGAGGCTATACATCTAATTAAGAGATTGATAGAATGCTACAGAGAATGGAAACGGGACTTGCACATAATTTTTGTAGATTTGGAGAAAGTATATGACAGGGTTTCCAGAGAACTCATATGGAGGTGTTTGGAGGCAAAGGACATCCCTAGCACTTATATCAAAGTGATAAAGGATATGTATGAAAGCGCATTGACTAATGTACGGATGATCGGAGGTGACACGGAAGCGTTCGCTATTGGTGTTGGACTACACCAAGGCTCGGCTTTAAACCCTTTTTTGTTCACATTAGTGTTAAATAAACTTACTAAGCATATTCAAGGAGAGGTACCATGATGTATGTTATTTGCAGACGATATCGTCCTGGTGGATGAGACAAAAGAGGGGGTAAATGCTAAGTTAGAATGTTGGAGAGAAGTGTTGGAGTCAAAAGGTTTTCGAATAAGCAGGTCCAAGGAGAAATATTTAGAATGCAACTTTTCGGGTCGCTAGATGGTACATGAGGCGAAGGTAGCAATTGGTATTGATATCGTACCATAGAAATCGAGTTTCAAATGCTTAGGATCCATCATTCAGAGATATGGTAATATCGATAACGATATAGTACATCGTATCAAATCTAGGTAGGTCAAATGACATAGTGCATCAAGTGTTCTCTGTGATAAAAAGGTCCCTATCAGACTCAAAGGGAAGTTCTATAGAATGGTGATTCAACCAACCATGTTATATGGTGCAGAGTGCTGGCCTACTAAACGTAGACATATGCAATAGTTATTGGTAGCAGATATGCGAATGCTTAGATGAATGTATGATATTACCCAAAGAGATAGGATGCGGAATAGGGTAGTGAGAGTTAGGCTACAAGTGACTAGTATAAATGACAAGTTGCGAGAAAAAAGGCTTCGGTGGTTTGGGCATGTGAGCAGGATGCCTTGTGACGCTTCAGTTCGACGCAGCGAGAGAATTATCCTTAGTGACTATTATAAGAAGAGGAGAGGGAGGTGATCAAAAGAGATATGTCAGAGCTGGCACTCACCGCCGCAGTAACCCGGATTAGAATAGTTTGGTGTAATAGGATAAAGGTAAATGACAGCTGGCCCTCGCGCCTTTTTTTTTGTAGGTCTATGGGGCAATTTCTAAGCTGGACGAACAAAACCGTAAGCTTACCGCACTCTCAAGGCACTAATCAGGGAAGACGCATAACGCAGATAACAACGAAAAAAGATGGTCTTGGCAAGGCAAAAGGTAATAGCAGATTATGGTTACCATCAGGTATTATATTTAAATGTATTACCAATCTTTACGTATTTTTTCCTTGTACCTTACATCTCTGTTATCATGTCACATATGCATGTAAGCCTACTAAAAACAACCTCTCTACAATGTAGGGATAAGGTTACGTACTATCAGGCCTCCCCCCAAACCCTACTTTGGTACGGGACTTCGAGGTATAATGATGATGATAATTATATCTTTATTTATTTTATTTTATGCTTCTTGTTTTAGATTTCATTTTCTGTATTTTTCAAATCAATTTATTCTCTTCATTGAATAGCACTAATTGTGATACTGGAGCTTCCCATTCGTACTCCTAAGATTGACTCAACGTAAACCTGAAAGTAGAAAAATAATGTCCTTTCTCTAGTCTATTATACTCTTTTTTGCTTTTGTAACAAGAGCCAGGTCTGAATATGTTTGCTTCTTCTTTTTGTAATAATATTGACACGGATTATTCATCCAAAAAAGAAGCATAAAGTGTGAACAATTTTAAAAAAAAACTTCAAAAAACATGTACCCCAAGAGTTACCATTTGCTAAGGTAAGACTTCCTTTTCGTTTGGGGTTTTTATTGTCTCCAAAATTAGTCGGTCTAAGAAGTCATGTTTAAGTCACAGTGCAATAGACGAAGAAAAAGAGACTGAACCAAATGATAAACCTGTCAGCGAATGAAACTAACAGAATCTGCTATTCCACCTTGTCGAAAAATCAAAGCAGGGCCTGGTAATATACAAAAGTAACTTGAGCTGGATAAATATTCTGCAAATGCCTGGTATCAAGACCCTGCTGACTATTCACTATGGTATACACAGTTATCCTTCAGGCTTTAGACCAAGACGAACAAAGTAGTAAATGCTGCATCTCCAGCCGAAGTCATTCAATCCATGTAATTTATGTTATCTCAATCTGTAGGTCTCACTTGAAATCAAAGCAACGTTCATAAACGCAAGACAGTTGACAAATGCTAGTTTATGTCAAAAGGATATTGTACAGCCTAATTCCTTGGCCGCGGCGTCAAGAAATTGAATTGGCATTTCTCTTGCAAGTCGGCTATGAGCTTCCCAATTTAAGCATTTCTCTATGTCAGCTTTCCAGTCAATGACGTCTATGTTAAAGTACTGGTAAGGACCATGAATGCCATTTATTTCTACTTGTTTACAAGTAGAATTAAAAGACACAGTATGCAAAATCCCACGAAGAACTGACGTGCTTAGCGTGCGAACATGTGCACTTGAATGGCAAAGACATTGGATGGTAGCAGGTAAACGGCACTGCAAGAAATGGCACAAAAATGAATCGGTAACTATTAATGTTTTTTCTCCTTTCAATAATCAGGAATATGTGCATTGTAATGCCTACATGACATATGCATACTCCTACATGCAAAAGGCCATGATTATGTGCATGCTGTTCATGTGGATGTTAAAACTTTTTGATTAAATGAGAGGGGAATACATCAAGTAATGGATTCTTACTTTCAACAAGTTCGAAAGGCCATCAGCCACAGCAAATCCAGATTCTCCCCACTCCAGCACTGGTTGAACCGCCCTTGCTGTAGCTTCTAGTAGCTGATAAAGAGCAACAAAAATATTAATTAATCAAACATCAATTACACAATCATCAGTGTTCCAGAAAGCTTGATCGATCTCTGAGTTATTCACTGGCAACTAAGATATAAAAGGTGATATCGAGCAAAATGCATTGAGAACACAGGGTTGGAGAAAACCAATGAGAACACTGAATACACTGGTCACTATTTCTCAAAGAGTGAGTTCTACCTCTAGCTGTGGTAAAGTGCAAGCTTCACCATCAACAAGCATCCCATCTGTTGCTCGAAGAAGTAAATCTGAGGCGCTTGCCAAAATTAATAATGATTCGAAAGTATCATGGTTTCTCATTAACTCCACAATTAGTTTGACAATACGTTGGTTGATTCTCCACATCTTCTGACCTTGATCATCATCTTTGGCAATCCAAGGTTGCAACTCCCTTTCCGCCTGACAAGCACACAAGGTCATGAAAGTGACTAGAAATTAAAGCAATAAATTACTGAGGAAAACCAAGTAATGATTAGAAAGAAGAGGAGAGAGAAAAAGAAAAAAATAACTCATCCATCCTTGGGTGATCAATCATTTAAAACTTCAATATCATTTGTTCCATATCGTTTTCTTGATTCCCCAATTTTTCAGATATAGGGTCTCCAATGGCAAAAATAGGTGGTATCAGAGTTAGCAGCGATATATGAAATAGGCAATATAAATCATGCCAAGTTGAACAATTTAGACCTGAAGAACAACGGCTGTAGTTGCTTTTGTTGGCGATGCTGATACGACATTGCATAGTGCATCAACAACCTAGTCACAACCCAATGGGAATATCAGAACACTTTCAGGGAAAAGAGCATCCAAATATCAGAAGTTGCTATAATAGATTTTGCTCGCACACAAGTAAAATGTACAGCACCTTTCGCATATAATCAGTATGTTGTGGTTGATATAAGATCTACTTCTAAGCCCCACCTAACAGCTTAAGTTTTCTAGTTAAACAATTCCTTTTGGAATGGTGTGAAAATCTTCATGACCAAAAGTTTCTGAAGGATAGGATACTACTGTACTCAGGAAAAGTTAAAGAGCATAGAGAAGCATGTAGTCAAATTGGAGAAAAAGCAGTGCTGAATGCTGATAAAAAGCAACTCAAAGGAGTTCATTTGAAAGAATAGCCACCTAATATTAATTAGTAGACAGGAATTCCCTTAGAAACTTTCGTTAGTACCTTGGTTCATATAGTTGTCATGTTCCTTCGTTTAAGCTCCTACTTTTGCAATCTTAGCTTTTGCCTGTATAGGCTAATCTATGAAGGGCGTATTGACTAATTTTCAGAATAGTCTTTTATTTTAACCTAGTATTGGTTTTTGTGAAGTAAAGTAAATAAGAAAGAGTATAGAGAAAGAGGAGTGTGAGATTAATGTTATTCGATCATAATTCCTACATTAGTGAGCACAAAGATCACAATGATAAATTACTCAACTAATATATTTATAATAGCGAGGCAGTATTCTATTTTAAATTCATAGAATATTCATATATAGCCCCCGAAACCATACAACAATGGCAGAGATAAAGAGGAAATGATTCAAAAGGAAAGCCAACATTTACTGAAACAAGGCTAAAAGATATCAAATGCATCATTAATTAGATTCAACTCTTCTATTTTTAAGATTAGGGTAATAAAGGTTAACAGGATACACATAGTATTCCTACATAGACCATACATAATAGTAATATTAAATCATATCGAATCTCTCATATCTTCAATAGTTAGTTTATATAACAATAGAGATAGATAAAGCAGTTATCATGTTCATCTGATGGTAGCTTACCTGTCGCCATCCTTGTTGAGCAGAAGTGCTTTCAGCACTAGGTTGAATTTCTGGTGCAGCAATCAATTTGTGCCATAGCAGTGAGACAACTGAGAAACATAATTCTTGTTTCTCTGCAAACACTGACCTTAAAAGAACTTGTGCATTGCAATTAAAACCAAGGTGCCTATCCATAGTTAAAAAATTGGCCAAATCGGAAGCATCTAAAGGGAAACCTGCAATTCCTTTTCCCAAGTTACTTTCTGATCGTTCTTCTGAATATGAAGTTCCCTCATATTCATGCTTATTTTCTGAATTAGACAATTGTTTACACTGCAGAATAGATGATTGGCCTGAATCAAGGCAGCCATTGCTCATGGGTTTAATCTGCTCTTTTACCTCAGAGACACTAAAAGAGTCCTTCAAATCTGGTGCATGCAAATTTGCTTCTAATGGCTCAGCCTTGTTAACTATCGATGCAACAGTCTTGCTATGGAAATCTATGAGGTTATATAGTGAAGATGCTCTACTGTAAATTTCATTGTCCCACTTGCAGCGCATCAGAACGGATAGAGCACACATGCAAGCCTTGGACCTCCTGAATAGTTCAGAAACATGAGCTGCAACCATAGCTGCAGCTACTATCTCATTTGAACTATAACTCCATGAGGTACCAATGGAAGATGGTTTCAGAGAAAAGAGTGCCTCCAAAATTGTCAACATTCTGTGTGTGTGATGAATTGCACAGTCAATACTGCTTCTAATGTCACTAGTAGATCCATTTATTCTTGCAGGCTTAGCTAGAGTTTTTCCATCTTTAGAACTGGAATGATTATTTCCTCTTGAAATGAAAGGGAATAACTGTAGCTCACAAGCAAGGGCACATACAGCAGCCAAAACATAAGAATCAAAGGCTGCAACTGGGCCTTGTTTTTTCCCATGTTTTCTCAATTTTTTGGATCTCACATTAATTTGCACTTTGGATGTCAACTGTAAATCTTCAGTGCTATCATCAGATGGATAACTTTCTTCAACCCTTGGTCTCTTCTTCCTATTGGACTGAGCTTCATGACTAACACACACAGTTAACACAACAAAAAGAAGGCGTGAAGCAAGCTCCACAGAAGCACACGACTCCAAAAAGAGAGAATGGACCATAGTACGAAGCTCTGCCACGGCAAGGTTTTTGGAGGAAGACCCTATGCTAGACAGGTATTTTGCTTTTCTTGTTTGCTCTCTAGAAGAATCAGGTGGAAAAGTTCTCTGGAGAATTGCCTCCACAGTGGCAACAAATATTTTCATGAGGCATGCTTCAGATGGACTTCCACGAGGAAGATATTCAAGGACCTTAAGGAGAGGTATATACAGATTCCAGGATAAAACTGGGGGCTGCAATGGAGTTGCGACTATAATTTCGGGAAGATCAACTGCAGAGGAACCTACAGGAATGAGGCCATAAGCTGCTTCCCATATAGTACATATTCTCCATTCAACCTCTGGACCATGAGCACAAAGCATAGATGCAATCCCCTGGGCAGTTGCTTCTATAGTTGCTTCAGCTGCAGGCACCTCAATCTGTTCATAATAAATTTTTTGGAAAGTATTTATCATTAAAAATAGTTCAACAGAGAATATCTAATGTTCTAAATCAATAAGGTAGCAAATGCTTAATCAGATAGTATACAATTCAAAAAGAAAAGTAACATTATAAAAACAAAACCCAAAAAATAGGAGCAGAACTGTAAGGTAATGACTTTAGTTTCACTTCATGTTTTAAAAAGATTTATGCACTTCACCCATACTTGGATGTAGACTATAAATCTAGCACAAAAAGTCCCTTATTGACTGAAAGTAAACCAGAACAGATTGGTTTATTAAACAATAATGCTTAGGGTACCTGCTGCTTGTAGCTTGAAATATAGCCACCAAAAGGTTCGTGTTGAACCTTAACTCCCTCGACTTGGCTGAGTGGGGGAAAGAGCAACACAGGCTGAGATAGGATGCGAAACAGTAATGCTGCAGCTGCATCAGCAGCTATACCTGCTCTCATAGACATAGCAGTCCCTATTGCACGTAAAAAGTGCAGGTGCATCCAGTTCCTCGGAAGCTACATCATCAGACACAAAGGAACTCAGGCAAATGAATCAAAAAATCTGAAGAGTAGATTTCCAAATTGATAAATTATGTTGTATATGATGGTTTGAGTAAATAATGTTCTGTCTGATTAGATATCACCATAGCATTTGACATTATGGTTCATGACATACTTATATGTCATTGCTGCAGGTTTCAAAATTTTGGCACAAGAAGAATCCAACATAATCTCAGGACCTGTCGATTGTAAAACCTCTTACATCATGTCAACAAAAAAATCAACCTAAAAGCTTAAACTCATGGATGAGGCACTGGAAATGATTCAAATACTTGTTTAATAAAAAAAAAGGAAACACTTGAGGCCTGTCAAGAAAAAATCTGAGGAAGGCATGCACATGTTGGAACAAGGCCAGAAGAAAACTATTAACAGTAAAAGGTATGCAAAATTTCTTTGCTTAGCAGTACAAACCATCCAACTTACCCTAATGCCAGAGGCATAATCTTCAGCAGCTCGAAGGAGTTCTACAAGCTGTACAGCAGCATCAAGTGCATCTGGGGCCCAGGATGGTGGTGCTTCCAAAAGTCCAAGAAGAAGTCGTTGAGTGGCACTTGGTGTTGCAATGGCATAATACCTGCATAAGTACAAAACAAGTTCTCTAGTAAGATGATACTTTAATTTAGTGCATTTTAAGTATTGCGGAAAACCTCTTTCCCAACACCTACAGTGGACAACATCATTTCTACTGTTCTTTTACATACTAAGACGAATCTCCACAAAGGTGTTCGCTTAGTATATGAAGTTAGAAAAATTGTATTTGGAAGATGATATGAGTCTTCTAAACTGTAAAACAAAGAAGTTTTCAAGCTTAGAATATAACAGTGGAAGATTTACCTATGAAATAAGCGTGCATATGGCTCAAGAGCTGGTAAACCAGCAACTAGATGTTCATCCAAAGCTGTTGTTGGAGGAGGGAGTAAAAGTGCAGGAACAGCAAGTGCGGTTAATGTTGCGGTCTCGTAGCGAGCAACTTCATCATCACATACACTTAATATAACCCCAGCCCCATTTGCCACTGCCCATCTTGGTGTTGAGGGCATAAGCTGAGGATGCTTTCCAGATCCACGTGAAGAAGCTAAATGAAATGAAACAGACGAGGTTTGACATTAATATTTGTCTGTGCACAAGCTACTGCATTGTCTACTTACCATGACATCAATACTTATCATAATCAAGGAAAGACAACAAGATGTAATTTCATTTTTGTTTTACTTTTTAACACTAGAAACCGTGTATTCAAAGAAAACTACATCTGAACCAATACAGTGGTGGAAGAATAATGATAAACTGACAGGAAAAGGAAAGCATGTATGATCGCTGATCATATGCTTTTTTCCTGTGATCATCAACATCAAATGATGGAACCAATTAAATAGCAAAAGTAAAATGATCTGAAAGAATATACCCACCACATGCACACAAATTTACTCCAGATGGGGAGAAGTCCACAAACAAAACAAACAAACTTATCCAGATAGTTTATCAAAAATTAATCAAGTTCCTCAAGGTGATATCTTTTCAAATTTCTCTAAATGAAATTTAATCTGCAACTTGACAGAAGAAAATTAGAAGTTATATTTCGAAAACTAACAAGTTGTTGGTGGCCTGAGCTCTCCTGCTGCATATTTTCCCATGACACCACTACACCTGAAATAAATGGAAAAAATGTAAGCTGCTAACATCTAAGAATCGAATTTTAAAGAAGAAATGAGAGCAGACCATACTAGAACTAGAGAAAATTAGCTATTCTGTATACTCCAATCTCTAAACAATCGATCCAACAAAGTTAACACAGCTGCCAATAAAGTGCATTGCATTAAGGCACATTCTATGTGGACCAATAATTAGCACAAATAGGAAAAAGGAAAGTAAACCAAATTGCTGGTACAGCAAGTAGTTGATGACATTATGCATTATATATGTTATGCAAATAGAACTCGAACCAACCCTTCAACAGAAATGTTTGGAACTGCTGATGGAATTGTAAGAGGAAGAAAGAAAATTAATTATCATGCTGTGATGATGTAATTGTTGCTAAATATTGACTTATATGTTAGGCTGACAGATCACTTTAGCAAGTATTACTCAGCATATGTGTTCAAGCAGGTATTAGTTATCAGGTTCTTCATGTATTTAGTAAAAAGTTGATCATGAGTTCATTGTATTGCATCTATCGAAATATACATCCATCTCACTTATATTCGCCCACAATAATTATTCATAATGAAGCAGTCAAGATAGTAACTTCAAAATTGTATATTCTCGACAATATATGTCAGATTAGGTAATGTTAGCAGGCAGACAATTGCTATTGCCCTACTCAACAAGGATAACATTCAACAAGACAGTCGGTGTACCACACTGGCCAAGAACCTCAAATGTAGTAAATGAGAGAAGTAAGAAAAAATTTCCTCAATTATTTACTGAGTAGTTTGGTCCCACTTCTGTCTTTTATTTTTTTGATATAGTTTTTATTTTTCATTTTTTAATTTTGGTATTTTCTTAAACAAAAAAACTTATTTGGTTCATATCAATGTAGTTATACTTTTGTTAATAATAATAATAATAATATTATAAATAAAAATTAGAGATAAATTAAATTTAAGTTTAATCTCATATAATTTTTGCTAATAAATATTAATAATAAATTCATCATATCTTATTAAAATTGAATAATTAAATATGAAATTTGTAAATTTAAAATTATTTTAATATATATTAATTTTCAAAATTAATATCATTATTTAAGATTAGAATATTTAACTTTTAGGATTTTGATTTAACAAATAAATATTTTTTAAATTCTAAATTTATAAATTTTAAAGATATATTTATTAGACAATGAGCAAACTTGATAATCAATAATTAATAATCAAATAATATTGATTTAGTTAATAATAAATTCACCTTACAAAAAAATAAAAATAAAAAGCCATGGTTTTCATAAGTTACTGAATCTTTTCTTACAATTAAGGTAGTACCTGGATGACTGCAACGTTTAGTCCTTTATAAATCAAAAGACGAGCAATTATTCAGAAGAATAATATGGACTTACCAACGGAAGTAGTCACTTCGGATGCCCAGAGGTGCAGCAAGCAATATATCAGTAATCCAGGGAGAAAGAGGCCGCAAAGGTTTTCTCTCCTGTTGTGACTGTGGTATGCAGCTGGATTCGACATCAGTTGAGCCGCCACTACTACTACTACTAATTCTTCTCTCCATTTCACCGTTCTGTTGTTCCATCTTGTATATTGGGCGATTGTAATGAGTTAAAATTCGCAAAATTTCTCCACATGCCAGAGCCCATTGCTCAGAATATTCATTCTGAAAAATAAAATTTAAAAATTACCAACCGCCACGTTTCTTGCTGGACTAGCAAAGGAACAACATCATGTAACCAAAAATGATACGATACAATAAGAAGGAAGAAGAAAACACAAAGCGAGAGAGAGAGGAGGAAGGAAGAGATGGCTTTGAAAATTAGCTTATTTCTTCAGTCAAACATACCTGACTATCAGGGCAAACTAAGGATATGAAAGAAGCAAATGGAGGATTGGTCTTGTCATACACCAATGTACCATCTATAATACACGAAATAATCTGAAATACAACAGCATGCCCATGCTCTGGGTGATGGAGGACAAAAGTAGCTGAAAATTGGTAAGACAAGTGAAGCAGTTATTACTCATCTATAAGAATATTCTAGTGAAAATCCTCCAAAATACTGTCCATTGTCTTAGAAACAATTACCCAAAACATCATCAAACAGACGCTTCTCTTGAGATGGATAACGATTACGAATAAGCTGTAAAAACAATAATCATGTTAGTGTGCATGTTGGAAACACTGCATAAGAAATTTTGAGAAAAATTTAGGATAAGGTAATTTTTACATAATAAAAGATTACCTCTGCAATATCATCAGGGAATTGTTCTGATGTAAATTGCCCAAAATACTCAACGTAGGCAGTAATTTGTGCCTGTTCAGTTGGGAAAACATAAACAAGAGTACATGTTGAAATTCAAAAACTTTCAATCGAAAACAAGACCACTGCCCAACAGAATAACGAGAAACTTAACCTGAAAAGTGCAAGTATAAAGAACAAAAACTTCCCCTAGCCTAGTAACTATTTACCATTCTCTCAAGAAACCATTCAACTCAAAAAGTTTAAACTAGTGGGTGAAACTCAGGAAATGGTTCCAACTCATTCCTATTACGTCCCACACAAAACGTGTGGAAAATTTACAACAAACCACAAATCGACGAGAAATGAGGATGACACAACTTGACCTTCAGACCTCCCAGCTATAAAACCTTGGATAACATGTCAGGAAACCATTCCAAAAGCTTAAAATTTTGGGTAAGGCTTCAGAAATGGTTCAATTACCAGTCCAACAAACCCCAAATAATACATGCTTATGAAGGAGCCAAAGCTCAGGAAGATCTTCAGTTCCAAACATAACCTTTTCATAACAGCCAATTTACTGAATGTAAAACTTTCAAGAGATACTAATCTAAAAGTTCCCATCATCCCAAAAATCACTTTCTAAGAATGAAAACATCTAAATAACAATGAAGGGAGACGTAGTGGCATTGAACATAAAGATTTTGCATCTTAAGAAGCCACAGTTCCATCTCTCAGAAACAGCTACAGTATCAGCAACTTAATGCAAGAAGTTTTATATACACACCTCAAAACATTAGGTCCAATTTTTACTTGTAGATTTTAAAGAATTTACTCATTGGAGATTTCTGAGTTTCTGTTATGAAGAAAAGAAAGGTCCAACTAATGGTAGCTTGACTTACAAAAGAACCTCTAAAGAATCCTTAAATCCAATATCAGCGTTCCTAGGGAACAACACAGTAGTTAATGACATAAAATCTAAATCTTAATGGCAATCCAATCTGAAAGAGGAAATAATCCATGGGCAACACAAAAGGGCTAATACATACAGAGTTGGCTCATTGAACTTATGTTCAAAGACACAATGTCAAGAGAGAGTTTCCTGAACACAAACACTCTAGTCTAGATTCTGCTTGAAAACCCCAATTGCTATTGGTCACATGAAATATAACTATCACAATGGGGATTATTCCAGAAGGAAACATAACCAGATCATTCTCTAGCAAGCTTGAAAGATTCGCTACAAGACACGAACGTTACTGATCCTCCTAAGTAAATATACTGATTACATTAGGTAGATCTTTACAGAATAATACGCATTATCTTCCTGATTAAATTTGCTGGTGCAATATGAAACATGAAGTGCAAATAGGCTAAGCATAAAACAAAAAGCATGAGGGCTGGTAAGTGGGAGCCATCGGCTTCATAATAAGCTTCATTTTTGTATTTCCATTTGGACATGCCTGCCATTACATTCCACCATAATTTAAATCTGATAACAATGCATAAAGTTTGGTCACAAATCACAAGCCTCCTCAAGTTAGGTAATGCATATCATTCGGATGCATTAGACTTTATTGCTTGTTAAACAGTCCCTGCCCAGATTTAAGCTTCCTAAGCATGGCATACTTCTCTTAAGAGTAAAGCAGATGCAAATTCTTTCCCATATGCAAACGTTGATAGGTTTTTTTGTACCAAGTTGTTTTCTTCCTTAATTTTTCAACGGGAAATCTAGTTAACAGTAAAAGTAAAATTTCCTAAAATACTTGAAATAAGATTTTTTCGTATTCTGGTAGTGAGACAAATTATCTACAATAAAAAATGTTTCCAAAAAGATGTGAAGTCTGCTAGGAAAAAATCCCATAAAGTTCCAACTAATAAAATATCTACAATCATAATACCCTGAACGAAATGTAAAACACAGTACAATAGCTTGCAAATCATGCAATGAAAATATGAAATTAAGGAAAAAGATATACTATGCATTATTGACAACATTTCCCTGCACTGATTTCCCTAGAAGTAATGGACTAGACTTTGAGATATGAAACTATATTTAGGCTTTGATTCAATACATATTACTTCATATCAACACTTAAGATGCAAGCATCGACTCTCTGAAGGCTACATAACATATTTGCATGTTCACCAATAAAGTGACGCAGAACTTTTCCTAAGCTTCATAGATAAAAGAAAGAATATGACATGAACATATAAACCAACAATGATAAAGGCAAATTTTAAAGCATGCTAACAAATTAAGAGACAAACATAATTATATGCGAAATTAAGAAAAGATAAATGAAAACCGAGAAGTTGTCAAACCTTTCTTTGTTGGGCATCTTGAGGGGGAGGCCAGAACAACGAAGAGAATTGGAGACCATCAATCCATCTCACAGAAGAACTAGCCATATAGATGGTTATGTGGGAAGAAACGAAGAAAAAGAAAAAGGAAGGGTAACCACAATCTTCCCTTCCAACAGCTACCAATCAAGAATCAATATATCGTAATTCCACATTCCATCCTGCATACTGCCAGAGAACTGAGCTTGACTTCCAGCTATAGATTGCAAAAATGACGATTATACTTCTCCTAGAGAGAAACTTATCTAGCTACGTTGGTCTCGGAGCTTCAAATCTATGCTTCCGTACACTTTCAAACTTCAAAATCAGTTAGTTTTTTGTGCCAATTGTCACCGGGATATACCGCTCTGCGAAAATAGAACTAAGAATGATGCACAGTTCATAACTGGAGTTGAACAAAACAAAGACTTGCAAGGTTAAAGCACTCCAGAATATAGAAGATTTACAGGAGAAAGTTCAAAAAAAAAAACAAAGTTTATGCCCTTTCTGAGGAACCCAAAAAGGCGGAAAAAATAAACAGAGTGAATATGATCTCCGCCAGACAGACGTAATTTCTTGGTACCGGAGAAGCCAATGTATGAACAAGGATTTATTTTATTTCCGACCTAGCCATAAGGGAGGAATCTTTGAAAGAGGCGAAAAATGAATCAGAAACCATGAAACTGACCACAAATAACGCCGGGAAAAGTACACCACTTTTCGAATCCAGACAAAAAAAAAGAAACTGATATCTAAAATCACATAGTTACTTTACCTTAAAATTTGAAAAACAGATACCTGATTTGCTGGGTTAGAGATTTGAGTCCACCTTAATTTGATTTGCAGACTTGCCTTCGGATATTTGTTTGTCTGAGTGATATTACAACCGTTGCTTTCTTTGTTGTACCTTTTCTTGTTAAAGCTTGAAATTGTTGTAATTACAAAGAAAAAAGAAAATCTGAAGAGGCACACGTAAGGAGGTTTGGCTTTGTGATATAGAGCGAGAGAGCACTGAGCAGAGAGGGGATCTTTTTGTGGTCTCTCATCTTAGCTAGCCGAGCAGACGTGGCAATGATATTTTCCTCTCACCTCAGAGGCCCACGTCATGTCCATTAACACAACATGCAGATTCATGGGCATGTCCAAATGCTAACACATACATCAGATGTACATCAAATCATGCATATATAATAATCTCATCATTTCATTGGTAGAGGAAAGAGGGAGTGGTGAAACGCGTAAACTAATGTTAAGGTCACTGAACTTTCGTATCACATAAATATTTATATAAAATTGAAAACTAAAATTCAAGCTATTTAAGATCGCTGAATATTCATATCACATAAATATTTATATAAAATTGAAAACTAAAAATTCAAGAATTTTTAAAATGTAAAGGAAACCTCATCTCTTTTTCCTAATTAGTAATTTATTTCTAACAAAGTTATTTTATTATCCAAATATATATTATTCAATACATCAGCCAAGCTCTTGCATCCTCTCAGGTTTGTATACAATAACAAAATTGTGTTTTTAAATAATATTCACTCAAATTTTCCCATTCGCACAATTTGGTATTAGTTCATACTCAAAAAGTAAGATAATCATTTAGAGTGCATATCATACTAAACTAGATCAGAAGGTCAAAGCACTGGGAAGGGGAGGTGTATTTCTTCTTTCCTGATTCAGATAAGAAATGCTCCTGAAGTTATCAGTACGATTGACCAATCAACTACTAACGAGTTCAAACGAAGTGGGGTCCACGGCAGATGGTGCAAATAAAGTCTTGACTTGAGCGAGCCCGACTAAGAAAACAGGGGCACGTTTTTATTATTTTAAGAACAGGACGACGGTGATCAGCGGTACTGCCGGTTGACTTCTGTTTAGTGGAGCAACAATTGACAGCCACTTCGGTGTGAAAAGGGACGACTTTACGATGAATTCCGAATTTTTTACATGTAAATCTTTAAATAAATTTAAGACAAATATTATTTATTTGTTGGGCACTTTCAATTTTATGTTCCTAAGGTGCTTATTCATAGATTTCGATGTTAAAGCATAAACCACTTTCCCCCTGTAACATAATTAACCAAGGAACTTAGGCACGGGTTTGGAGTATATAAAAGTTATATGTTTGTTTCTATTTTTATTTTTAAATGCATTAAAAATATTGTTTTTAATTTTTTGGTTTATTTTTTTAGTTTCGGTTTCTTCCTGTTTTTAAAAATTATGAAAATCATAGAAGTAGTTTTTGCTTTTTGTTTATATTTTCCATAATTTGATTTACTATCAACCAAATATATATTATTTTATTATTTAATATATTCATTATTAACAAGAACTATTAATAATTTAATTTAATATTAATAATTTAATTAACTAAATTCATTATTAATATGTATTGTGAATGATTTAATTTTACTTAATAACTTTATTTAATTTTATAATTAAATTGAATAAATTTAATTTAAGATTATTAATAAATATCATTAAATTTAAAATATCTTCAAAATATATAAATTTCAAATAAATTTTGATTTAAGAGTTAAAATATATTTAAAATAAATATTAATTTATAAATAGAAAGTTATTGTTTAAATTATTTATTTTAATAAAATAAAATATAAAAGAGATTAAAATATATTTATTTTTAAGTTTTATCTAAGAGATAATCATATCAACGACAAAAATATAACTACATTGACATTGACAACTAAACAAGTTTTTGTTTTTGTTTGAAAGAAAAACATAAATGAAAAATAATAAAAGAACTAAAAACTACAACATAAAAATAGGAAAGTCAACGTATTAAGTGCATAAGGCTTTTCGCTTTGTAGGATTGTAGGGAGAATCATAATATATGCAACATTTCCTTTATATTTTTATAAAGAAATTACTTTCGTAACTTAAACTTGTGACCTTATGGTCACAAAGTCGAAACTAATCAACCGCTTAGTTACTAGTGTATTCCCAAGGATTTTATTGAGAGGTGTAACCACTACCCTAGTTGGGGACAAGGAATAAAAACTCTTATTCCGTAAGATAAATGATATTAAATATCATAAACTATGAAAAATATTAAACATATCTCAACTCTTATTTTATGATATATGGTGCTCAACTTATAGAAAATGTGTGCTATTAGATTTTTAATTAGCAAACAATATTTAACTATGTTATCATAATATTTCTTTGAAAATTTTGTAATTTTTAATAATAATCTAATGCACCTTCATTAAAATGTTGAAAATATTTCGTGAGAAGATTATTTTCATAATTTTATAAAAGTTGAAAATTTGGAAAATCACAAAAAAAATTCATACTACATCAAATTTTGTATGATGTCACACCTAAAAAAGTATTCCATACATGATGCTAAAATTCATTTGAACAGTATTGAGTTATATATTATTTATAGCAAGATATATAAATATATATTTTCATTAGTTAAAATATGTAGTTTTTCAAAATAAATGTTAAGGATAAATTGTTAAAAGATAAAAAATTCTTGAAATAATTTACCTTATTTTATATTACTAAGTTTGATTACAACGTAAGCTTCATATGGTTTATCCAAATGGATATTTTGTGAAGAAAACATTATCTATAATAAGTCATTAGTTATTTCATATATCATGAAGAAATAATAAGATATGTTGTGAAGAAAACATTCTCTATAATAAGTCATTAGTTATTGCATATATCATGATAAAATAAGTAAGTTCTATAATTTACAATTAGAATAACTTATTTTTTCCTAATTGACTTTAGAGGTGATTAGGTCTTTTCAAGAGAAAATTTCAATTGTTACAATTGACACATTAAGTTTTCAAGAGAAAATGGTTAAGTTTGATGTTATCCGTAAAACTACAACTTATAATTTGATCTTCAATCAACCATTAATCTATATAATTAGGGTCGTATTGTCTCCTTATTAGTTGTTTACGAAATCCCTAATTAATAATAAAGTGAGAGAGGTACAAGAAGACTAACATGTATCTAAATAATGTCATCTGGTTTTGTTAAAACATAAAAAGTTACCACAAATAGATTAATATTAAAGAAAATGATGATTGAGATCCAGAGAGATTAATTTGAGAAAAGTCCGTAGAAGAAGTTGTATAAATATAATTGGGGAGTAATGCTTAAAGATAGTTAAAGTTGGTGGAGAGCTAACTAATGAACAACAACATGTGTTCTTTAGGAAACATGATAATGTTTGTGTTAAGGGGTAGGAATGAAAGACTGCAGGTGTTCATCATTATTAGGCTCTAGTTGAATGATATGCAATTTTATGTGTAGCCTAAACGTCCATTTAACCTATATTTTTCCTTTGATGAGAAACCTTTTTTAAGAACTTAAAGAATTTCTCACGTTGCCTCTTTTTACTTGGTTTCGTAGACTGTGCTTAAAGCTTCTCATTTTTATAAGCGATTTTATCAATATTCACCCTTGCAAACATTGATAAAAGTATATTAAGTATCATTGACAAGCCCTTCATTTATATAAGCATTGTCATAAGAAATCTACAAGTCTATATTTTTAAGACTTGAACTTCCAATAATATGTCCTATACTGACAAATCATCAAAAGATGGTAGTGACCTACTTTTTTACACTAAATCATTTGCTTGGCCTACTAACATAATGCTAAACTTTTTTTATTTAAGTTTAGGTTTAATTATTGTTGAGTGCTAAGTTTTACCTAATTAAAACCCTCATAATAGGTTGTGAATTGTAGTACGTGAGGTGTTGATCCTACAAGGAGTTGTGAACTAATATAACTCTAAGTTATCTCAGGCTTAATGAATTAATAAAATAAAATAAAAGCAAAAAAAAGTAAACACAAGAATATGATTGATAGAAAATTAATTTATAAAATTAACATGAAAAGAAATCAACTTGAGCAACACCAAATTAACAATAAGAAAGCACACAAGAGAATTTACCAAATTATGAGAGGTGGCATTTTTCCTATCATCAATGCTAATCTAACCATTTATGTGATATTGTGGTGTCTGTTTTAGAATATCGAAGAGAGGATTACTTTCTCTCAAGTTATAATCACAAACCCTAATTAAGTTTAGTACCAAACATGTAATCTCTCAAAGACAATCAGCTCTAACCCGAATTAGTTCTTAAGCTTTCTAATAAACAATCAGGACTCACACGGGATCTCTCTCCATATAATTACCGATTTGATTAATTGCATGAACTCATTAAACAACCTAATCATTTCATATTCGGTTCACCCTCTCAATTTAGTACTGAAACGTGAAGCTACAGCAATCAATCATAACACCTAATTACAATAACACAAAAACGAGTAGATTAACATTAAATAAAGTCAAATCCCTAAAGAAAGTTAGAACATCATCATTAAATCCAAATCCATAAACATATTCAATTCCATCTTACACATTCAATAACGAATTAATAGGATGAATGAAATCGTAACTTATAAAAGGACCCGAATGACTCGGGAAGGTAGCAATGTTGGAAGCCCTCTCTTCTTCCTCCTCTTCTCTCTCTTCTTCTTATCTTCTCTTGAAGCTTTTCCCAAAGTGGCATAATGGAGAGCTTCTTTTAAGGTTCCTTTCTTTTCTTTATATACTGTTTTCTATTATGGGCAATCCTTGAGTTTTTTCGGGTCTGAAAAATCCAAAAAACTTGAGTTTGGAAGATTGTTAATGTCTATTGTCGTGTAGGCCATAATCGTGGCACCTAATTAAACCTTCTTTCACTATCATAGCAGGCTGGTCACGATCGTGGCAGCTTCAACTCGCTTCTGTCATAATCGTGGCCATGGGTTTTGTCTTGGGATTCCTGTGATTCTCCTCCGTTCTTCAATATTTGCCCTAAAACACTAGTAAACACGTCAAGGCACCTCAAACACATACTGAAGCTCAATCGCGTGCTTTAACCCATAAAACACACAAAACACAATATTTAACTAAATGACAAAATCTTAAGCTCAACATGCACTAAACATTCAATTTAATAATTAAACACATACTAAACTACCCACTAAAATATTATGCAATCTGCCACTATCAACATCCCTACACTTAAACTTTTTCTTGTCCTTAGCAAAAAACAAAAAAAAAGCCAAAACATAACATACACATTTATAAAATAATGGGACAATAACATTAAACTTTACGAAACAAATTTAACTACAAATGCCATCTCTCAAGTTATTCTAACTTATTAACTTGTGAAACCTATGTCTATATACTTTGGATTAAATATACATACTGATCAAAACCTTCATGTCAAGTTTATTCACCGTTATTATTTGCACACACACATTGATAATTATTCATTCAATCAACATTGTAACTATCCTTAAGTAGGTTTAATGAAAATTTGAGCTATTCACAAGGACCAGTAGGCTTATTTAATAAAACACTATTTTTGTTGATTTTGATTAACATAAACCTAGCTTTTTTATGTAAAGGCAAACATTTGTGATGAATGTGGACCTGGTTACTTAACTAAGTCATGTTTTTATTAAGTGGCTTGGTTGGAATGTCATTATAGCCATTTGACGCAAAGGTAAACATTTGTGATGAATGTCCCTCAATTACTCAACTACATCATATTCTCAACTGACTCCTAGCTCTATTCATAACTTGAAGGCCAACGGAATAGTTATTTGCTTATGATTTACACACACTTTTTTATTATTATTACCTACCTCATTTCTTTAACTAGAAATTCTCATGAAAAGATACTAACAATGCAACTTATTTGATTGACCTAAAATTATAAATGAATGTGACAAATTCCTATGGTGAATAAACTAACATCATATCCTAATTAACATGTATATTTAACCAAAGTACCTTAGATCACTAATTTCACGAGCTAATAAATCTTCACAACCTAAAAGACTATGTTCAAAATTAAATCGATTCCGTTAAGTCCTAGCCATTGACATATTTACACAAGTCACATCATACAAACCTAGACAACCTAACATATGATATGAAAAATTCACACTCAAAATAAAAACATACATGCACACAACCCTTCCCACACTTGGACAACACATTGTCATCAATGTGAGAAGAGCAAACAACAACACAAATGGTGGGAATACGCAGAAAATGAAATGAAACAAAAAAAAACAAAATTTAAAAGAGAAAGGGTTAGAACATAAAATCGTCATTGTGACCGAGGTGGTGATGACGATAGTGTTGAGACCAAATTCGCTTGACACTAAGAGTATTTTCCTATATTATAAAAGAGCAAGAGAACTAGTGATACAACTTATTATAGAATTGAAAACAAATCTAACTGCATAAAAATTTAAATCTAACTACTAAATATGCTAATTTAGGGTCATTAGCTTGACCTTGCATCCTTCGAAGCATGTTTAATTATTTGAAAGGAAGGAAATTACTTCCTTTTCCTTGGAAATCACTCCTCCAAAATACGGTTTGCAATGATGCCCATTCACCTTACATGTTTTTTTGTTTGCCTTTTCTAATTCTAGGGCTCCATGATAAAAAGCTTGGGTAACCGTAAAAGGTTCACTCCATCGCGAATTCAGCTTTCCTAGAAACAGTCTCAACCTCGGATTGTATAGCAAAATTGCATCTCCTACCTTGAATTCCCTTTTTCTAATATGAAAGTCATGCCATCTCTTTACCTTATCTATGTAAAGTTCATTTAGTTGCAGGAGTCATTTTTTACCTGCTTGCTTCCAATCGCAGTTTAAAGCTCTCATCGCCCAATATGCTCGATGATCTAGCTCCACAGGCAAATGACAAGCCTTACCATATGTAAGCCTGAAGGGAGTCGTTCTAATAGATGTTTTGAATGTAGTCCTATAAGTTCATAAAGCATCATCTAACCTTAATGCCCAATCCTTCCTAGAGCTATTCACGATCTTTTCTAAAATTCATTTCAGCTCTTAGTTCATGACCTCTACTTATCCACTCATTTACGGGGGATAAGGAGTAGGAACTCGATGGTAGACTTTGTATCTCTTTAAGAGGGCATCAAAGGATCTGTAGCAGAAGTGTGCTCCTCCGTCACTTATTATAGTTCTTGGCACTCCAAACTAGTTAAATAACCTTTTGATAAACTTCTGGACAACTTTCCCATTGTTAATTGGAGATGCCATAGCTTTAGCCCAGTGAGATACATAATCTACCCCCATTAGAATGTACATATTTCCTATGGAATATGGAAAAGGCCTCATAAAGTCGATGCCTCATACATCAAAGACTTCAACTTCTAAAATGTTGGATAAGGGCATCTTATCTTTTTTGGAGATGTTGCTTAATCGTTGACAGTGATCGCAATATGCCACAAAAGCTTGAGCATCCTAAAACAAATGTGGCCAATAAAATCCACACTCAAATACTCAAGCTACCTTTTTATTTACTCCATGGTGGCCAACGTACTAAGCTTTGTGACACTATGTTAATATATCCAATATTTCTTCTTCTAGAATACATCGTCTTACTAACCCATCAACATATATTTGATACAAGATCGGTTAATCCCATATATATCGTGTGCATTCATGCAAGAACCATTTCCATTGTTGATATGATAGATCAGAGGTAAGTTTATGAACAACAACATATTTTGCGATATAAGCGAACCATCGTGTCGTCAAGTTGTTAAGTAAAATTAGGGTTTCATAAGGGAAGTTCTCATTAATATCATCATTATGCTCAAATTCCCCTCCTTCTAGACGTGATAAATGGTCTGCAACCACATTCTCCACTCCTTTCTTATCTCATATTTCTATATCAAACTCTTATAGTAGTAGCATCCATCGAATAAGTCTAGGTTTCATATCCTTCTTGGTAAAGAGATATTTTAAAGCAGTGTGGTCAATGAATACGATCACTTTATACCAAGAGGTATGATTGAAAATTGTTACATGCATACACCACCGCAAGTAATTCCTTTTCTATAGTGGCATAACTAAGTTGAGGTCCTATAAGGGTTTTGCTTGCATAGTATACCATATGCAACATTTTATCCTTCCTTTGACCCAACACGCAACCTATAGCTTGGTCACTTGTATCACACGTTGTTAGAACCCCTCCCCGGTGAGACACGTGTCCGACATCTTACGTGACATCTGGATGCGCATCCCACAAGGGAGGAATCCTTCACCACGAAAAGTAACTTCAAATCAAACTT
>JANVCL010000212.1:11647651-11668283 GCA_026546855.1 Erythroxylum incrassatum | reverse complement strand
GCTTTGTAGTTAGATTTGCTTGATTAGAGTTTAATTAAGCGTTGAACAATGTAATGTGTTATGGATTTGTTTATGTAAAACTTTGTGCTTTAATATATGAGGTCTCATATATGTCTTTGGTGATTGTTGTTGGGCCCGTGTTTTGTGTACCGGGGAGATGAACTTCCCAACTTCAGTACTTTAAGTGAGCACGCGACCACAACCTTAATTGGTATTGTCCTCTTTGGTCACGATTCGAATTCGTGACCTCAAGGTTTTGTTGCTTTTACAAGCACGTCTTGTACCTCAAGTTTGCACGCGACCACAACCTTAAGTTTGCACGCGACCACAACCTTCAAAGGTATTGTCCTCTCTGGGAATCGAACTCGCAACCCCTCAAGGTTTTGTTGCATTTAAATGCACGCCTCTTACCATTGAGCTAAGTAATATTCTATTTACCATCGTTATGAGATAATCCATAGACATATAAGTAATATTCTATTTAGAATTCTCATAATAGGGTCAGTTCAGTGACTTATTCTTTAATAATCACCCATACATTAGTTTAAGTATCTCTATACTTTAATTTATGATATCAATTACTTTCTTCATAAGAAAGAAACATTATATGTGCTAGTTTTACTGTTTCAACAATATCAAGTCTTAATGAAACTACAACTAGGAACATTTAGAAATAACACATAAGTGTAAATTGAAATTCATAATTATGATCTCATCATAATTTCAATTACACAGTAATTATTTTAAAGATTTTATCTTTAATATTAAAACATAAAATATTAATTAGATTAATACACAAGTATAAATAAAGCCTTTTTATTAATAAAATATAATGTTATACATTAATATGTATATAATTGATTGGCTGTAAGGAATAAACTAACGGGTAGAGAAACAGGAAGGTTTTTCAAAACCAAGCAAAACACAGGGATACTTTGCTTCAAGAACGCATTGGTCCGGTAAGAAAACAACTAATGGCTCAAGACCTTCATACTAAGTGTAGCTGATACTTAGCTAACTCCCAGAATATTCTTGGCAAGAGTACACTTGACTGAGAACCCGAAATACAGCTGCGATGGTCCGCACAAATGCACTCGAATAGTATGAGAAGCCCCTGATTCTAACACGTCAGAGTCAAATTACAGCTTCAGTGATCTATTGCGATTACCTTAAACGTCAGTTGCTGCTTAAGTTCATCCTTTTTCGTTTTTACTTGGGTTACTTTTGTAGCTATCCCCCATCTCCCAATTAAAGATATATTCTTTTACTTTAAAAAAACATCACATTCTCCTGCAAGCATCACCGACGTCGTAGACTTCAGCCTACCTCAAACTTAAAAATTTTTCTTATTTTCAATTGCTTGCTTGTTAGCTTTTGGTGGATTTGCTGTACTTTGTTTTTAATTATTCAATTATTTTCCTTTTTGTTTTTGTTTCTAACAAGAATTCGATCTCTTTAGGAATTAAATATCACGCGGACATTTCTGTTGAGGTTAAATGATAAATTCCGCTCGATTATGTAACTAACTCATGTTAAAGTGTCGATCATACGATGAAAATAGGGAAAAAGCACAGTAAGTAGGAAATATATGATGCTTAATGGAGGAGATAAAAAATTATACCAAATCAACGAATAAGATGTCCACAATGCGCAAATTGGAGATTCTAGCACGTGCTGATTAATGCAACAGCCAAATGATTTTTCAGTATCAATCTTGAATTAAAAAAACCAACAGAACAAATTTGCAACATCCCATTTGCAGGACTAGAAAACATCTGCAGCTTGCATATGCAGTTATCTCAGCAAAGGTGCGTCCTGCACAGAGAGATGAAGAGATTTAAACCATGTACAATTATGGAAAAACGCAAAATGAAAATAGTTGTCCCTTTAAAAACGCGAAATCCAGGAACATACAACAGTTGCGACTCGTAAATACATCAATTAACTTAAGATTTTAAAAAAGCCACTAATCAATGGAGTTGGAGAAATCTGCGGCTCTAAGTGATTCAATATCTACCGTACACATGATGCCAATGCACATGCACAAACCCTCATATCTAAGAAACCCATTTCCTATGAGCACTATAGGGGAAACCTTAACTACGAGCGGTTAAAAATGTAACTGCAGATTGCAAGATGGTGACAAATTTTTACAAAATAATAAATTTAATGAATTTAAGGCATGGCAACATCAAAAGTCGTCAAATTCTTGCTGTCAGCTAATTGAGAAGATGGCAGGTTAGCTTCAATTTGAGTAAATGCTCTCAGCAAGAAATATCCTGCAAGTTACGAAAATTACAGTTAGTTATTAGTGCTCATATAGAAGCAAAGAGCAAACATTACAATCAATCACCCTAGTATCCTAATGCTCATAAAAGATTGTTTGGTAGGTTAACGTGTACATAACAGTGAATGTTAATTAAAACCAGGGAACAGCATTGAACTCTATCTTTCCTGAAAGTCGTTAATATTCCAAGGTCTTTTGCTGTAGTAAATCGAACTCTTTCGTAGGTTGTTTGTTATCTTTGCTGAAAATTGTTAATCATTAAAATAACCTTTAGAACATTCTTCAACCTCTTTCGTCACTATGATTTGGCTTCCAAGAAGTTAGATCATAGTACAATATCTTTTAACAAAGATCAGGAGTCAAATCGTTACTCACCATCTCCAATTTCAAGGTCATTCCTACATCAGTGCCATGCCCATTTCTGCTACAATCTCCTGATTTCCTATCTCAGCATCTGTGAATGTCAGTGCTCGCTGTAACTTTCTAGGACAAAACACCTCAACTTCAGCCATATAGGTAGCTGTTACAGGTCTATGATCAGAAAGTTTAAGCTCTGTTCTCCTATAGTTCAGCAGCTTCATTCCCTTCCCATGTGAAAGAATGCGGTCACACCTACAAAATCAGATTACATTAGAAGGATGCAGTCCCATCAAAGAGATTGGATTATACAGCATAGGTAGAACATAAGAAACAGTAAACCAAATGATAAGGCATAGATACAACAGGGTAAAACCTTACTTTCTTTGATAAGTACACAAATTCTCCATTCCTATTGGTGTATAATCACTTCCAACAATCAACAAGAAAAATTTGCTCAGTTGGTATGACCAGAAATTAACTAGGAGAAAAATTGCAAGCATGTTCTTAAATTGTGAAATAATAGTAAATTTTTAAAGCCACATGCAAACAAATTGCAACTGTGATGAAAATAGGTGAATCTTTAGTCTTACTGTTCGCTATTGTTTACTATATATAGTACATATGATCTATAACTACAAATATAAGAGTATATTTTTATAATACTCCCCCTCAAGTTGGAGCATATATGTTTCATATAATCTTAACAGCTACAATAAGAAAATGAAAACACACAAAACAGAAACAACAACAATAATATCAATATCAGTTATTAAAAGGCAAAAGTATACTGGGTTAGAAGAAAAGTGAAGGATAAAAAGGAGAATCAGTGCAAAAGGCGGAAATTTGACGTGCATGGGAGAATAAGTGGGAAAGTAAACCTCCTGACCTAAATAGGCTATTGTGCATACTCTCAACGGGATCTTTCTACCAGTCCAGCTTCTACCCAACTTTTCCTTAGACACTACATAACTTTATTAAATTGGAAATCACTTTTTCTATCAGTACTGGAAAACCCCATCTACAGGAATAAAGATACATTTTTTGCTGGCTCGTGCAATCATCACATTCGAGTTTGCATTAGCATATCCCTAGAATCTCTACAAAAAGAACCACCACAATACATATCCTCGTACAGCAATGGGATGATGTTAAAAGAACTTGTTGCCATTCAAAAAGTGTATTTATCAACTGATGTAGATTATGATGATAACTAACAAAAATATGGTAGGAAAGTTATCGTAGGAACTGTTAGACAATGAAGCTTGTGGGCTTCTTGAGATATGAAAACAAATCTGCTCATATACATGCCAAATAAACTTTGTGCTCAGAAAGAAAATTAACAGCTATATAAACATTGATTAGACAGCCACATCTCGGTTATGAACTAAATTCCTTTGGAAATGAAGAGCGTAGACTAGTATAAGTCCAAAGTTCTTCTGTGAAGATCACTCAAATTTGAATGAAATAAAGGAATAAGTTACATTTGATGCCATGAGCTTATTTCATAAGCACGTTCCAGAAATAAGGAATATAAGGCTGCTCCCTCTCCTCTCTATCTTTCTATCTCTCTCTTTCTCACACACGCTAACCTAAACATGAGAGAACATAATAATTAAAGAAGGTCGACAAACGGCTTTAGATGAAAATAGTATATAAATAGAGAGAATGCAGTTCTATATGTAGCATTGACCACAATAGAAAGAAAAATATTTAGTAGGCATCTAAATTCAGTACTGTATATATCAGTAAAGGCATACCATGCAGGATTACGTCTCCCAGCTTTTGGATCCTCCCCATAGTACTTATCCGAGTTCATCTCATACTTATATGTTGGTGGAAAGTTTAACATACCCTCAGACCATCCATCAAAGGGATGACCTTTCCGTAGTTCTTTCACAAGCTGTCACAAGGTGCAAATTAATTTAGCTAGTCATCCTCACATAAATTCAAACAAAAATTGACCCTTGTTAAATTTAAAAAAAAAAAAAGCCGTTGTTATCTAACGAGGACTGGCAAAAAAGAATTTCAGTTCACAGGATAATGAAGAAATTTATCCCAACATCTTTGTTTCTTAGCTTATACAAGTTTGAAATCCCCTCCCTAGCAATTGAGTACAAACACTCATAAATGGACATTTAAACATCCTTTACCTCACCAGTGCGGAATGCTTCAATGACCTAAAATCTGTCTTGATATACAACTGACCTACCTGATCCCTCTCTATCAACTTGGTCCAATCCCTTCTTGAGATAAGTTCTCGTATTTTCTCATATGACAAATTTATACGGTAATTTAAGTCGCCCAACCAGATAATTCTTCTGCAGAAATCCAAAAATAAGATCACAATTAAAAAAAAAGGTTCAATTCATATTAATATAATAAAAAATGATCAACAGTAATAGGTCTCAAAATAGTTAAAAACCTTTTCAACTTTATTGCACGGATCATTGTGCTACAAAATACATTTTGAATCAGAAGAAAAGAGAATCAGAAAGTAAAGAAAAAAGACAGTGAATTTTGTGATTCAATATCAGATTTTGTTTTTTAATTACCCAAAAAATTATCAGCTTTTTTTTTGGGGGGGGTAAGTGATTGGTTTGTAGAAGTTCAGAGGGAAAAAGGCTGCAGATGACGATATATAACCAACACTTGGTGACAGAGAATTTAGGAATAAAGAAGTTAAAAGCTAAAAGAATATTCAGATGCTTTTGTAGTGAAAAAAAACACATGATTTTTCTCTTAGTCTGAAATGAAAATTCAAAACGATGAATTTTCATGTTAAAGTGCAATGATGTGATCAAAATTCAAAAGGTCTTCTTTGTTTCAATTTACAGTGCAACAATATGTACTCACTCGTGATCATGTAAACTTTTAGGAAGCCCAGCAACAGAAAATGAATGAAATTGAGTTCTTCGGCATATTTCCAGCACATCAGCATTTCTTTTCAATTCATCTCCATCTTTCTCGCCTGCTGTGAGGTGGGAACATAAGAAACAGAAAAGCGTCTGGTATATTGACATGCTGACTGATATTGATCCCTGAAAGACAAAGGTAATTTCACAATATTAGATGATATTTCAGAAAAAAGAAAAAAACTTCATGGAAGTTTGTGAAATATTTGCTTGCAAATAACACAAATATCAGAAGCAATACAAAGAATTTGGTTGCTCTATGAACAGTTTACTGACTTCTTTCTTTTAAAAAGTTATATATAGAGGAAGGCTTCAAGTCTCTCACCATTATTTTATGAACCATATAATTTACTTGAATATTTTGAGTCTTTTGATTATAACATAGTATCAAAATCAGAGATCATCTGCACCACTACTCCAAACCAGATAAATGTAATTACCATGAAACAAAAAACAGCACGATGAGAGACCTGATTTTGAAGGAATCAGCATATTCTAAGTAGTCCTCTTAAAAGAAAATGGGATGATGTATCAACAGGGTCAATACTCCCAAAGTAGTAAAAAAAAATGAGCTCATAAGTCAAGATTGAAAAGTTAATCTGAAATTCAATATGAAGGCATAGAATAGAAACAACTGGTAAGATTTCAAAAATTAGACCAATTGAATTTGTTTAAAGCAATCTAATTCTAGGCATAAGATTTCAAGTCCAAGGCTTGGTCACTCAACGCACGGAAATCCATGAACTCAAGAAAAAATGACACTCTTATATTCGAAGCTACTTCTAAGAAATAACATACATGTGGCATACAAGTAATGCCAAACAGTGACAAAACAGATCATATTAAACCTAAGAAACCAATAGCAAAGCTTTGACTGATGAATAAATTATCCTTCCCAGAATTCACAAGCAAAGGAACATAAAAAAAAACATTGAACAAATCTTAAAATGATATGAACTACAGGAACATTCTAGTGACATGAAGGCACAAATAAAATCATGATGACACAAACCTTATTTCCAATGTAGCCCATAACACCAACACCAACAGTTGAGACCTTTAAGTTCTGAATATGTTTACGCAAGCTCCTACGAACCCAAATAGTTAGGAAAATTCCAACCATCTGCTTACTTACTATCCTTACATATGATGATCTTCGTTTCCGCTTCATAAGAGCTTCAAGGTTAATTTCTGCAAGCAAAGCTAATCCTGGTTGCACGTCATTTGAGACAGACTTAAATGAACTATACCTTCCAAAAGACTTGGCTGTTTTAAAAGATTTTATGGATTTAAAGGAATTAGGTCTCTGTAAAATATGCTGAGATAACAAGTCTAACGGAGGCTCTGGCCAGCTCAAGCCAACCTTTTCACTACCACTAAGCATCCTGGTTAGTTTTCCATTCTGTTGAACTATTTCTGAATTTATGTCTTCACATTTTTCTTCCGTTCGCAAGCAATTTAATCTGTCCAATCTCTTGGGGGAAGAATATTGCTTCTGCAAGTCCTTTCCTGAAACACATAATTTGCAAATATCAGTAGCATCTGAGACTACAGTATCTTTACAATTTTCAAGTCTGATTTGTCCATCTCGAGCTTCTTCAAAACCGACGGATTCTTCATCCATTGGATGGATTTCCTCTCCCACATCACTATCACTTTCAAGCAACATATCCTCTTCGATATCTGGAACATCATCCAAAGGTTTAAATTTAGATGGAGAAGGAGGATCACTATAGCACTTAACCTTGGTCCTTGCTGGTTGAATTCTGTTTAGTGCTTCACGAATAATATTTTCCCACTTTGGGACTGGACGGCTATCTTCAGCGCCAAATATATTTCCAGCGTTTAAAGGTACAATCTCCTGAAGACTGCAAAAATGAGGTAATTTTTAACTTTCCCAGAAGAATTTCCAAACATATCCAACATATGTAAAAGATACCAGAAAAGAATAAAGAAAGAAAAACATATACAAAATCAGAGGATAGCCTATCAATAAAGTAGGCTTTAATGGTAAGATTGAGTAGAACACTAACTGAGAAACCACATCGAATAGATTTGACACCATAATTTTCCATCTTTACATAATAGATTGAAAAAAATTAATTCTCAGCATTACATGCAAGATATGTTAAAGTAGGTTTAAACATAAACGAAATCCTCACCCAAGTACATAGATGTCAGCGGGCTCATCGGCATCAATCCAATCATCAATGTCTAGGTCATCTGGTGGGAGTTTGCCTCCAACATTCCATGTGCCAACACATATCCTAAGCAAAGAATCGTACAACTTTGAAATTTAAAGAGAAAAAGCTCACTCCCCCCTATGCAGGAAAAAACCTAAAATAACAAGGGAAAAACCTAGCATTTTATTCTTATGTTATCAAAACGAATAAGGGGGCATCAAACCTGAGTTCCTTTGTGTTAATATACTGTGCTCTAAAAGTTTCTGAATTTCGTCTCCTTAACCTTGGACGAGCATCTGGATTCAGAGTATAAATCAAATAAAAAAGTCACTCAGAAGAATGAGTCCAGTAGAAGAGAGACGGAGGAATTGAGAGTTAAGAGTACCATTGGGATCAAACTGATCATCCTCCACTTTGTTACCTCGTGACCGCCAATCTTTTTCAAATCGCCCACACTCTGCAATTCAGGGGAAAAAAGCATAAAAGAATTTTGAATTGCAGTACGTATTAGAAACACAAACTAAATAAAATGAAAAGAGAAAACTTTAGTGTACCGGAAGCAGAATCATCGGAGTGGTAGTCGGAATCGGGATCGGAGGCGGAGTCGGCGCTGTAATCGGAGTCTCTGGCAGTGATGTTAAGCCATTTACGCATAACAACTCTGGGCCAGAAGAACTGTACGAACCAACAACCCAAACAACAACACGATTCAGCCCAATTTCTCTGCCCAAATTAACTTTCAGCTGGATAATTACCAAAACTTTCATAGAGAGAATAAGTTGTAGAGAGACGTAGAGAGATACCTCTGTTTGGTGACTACTATGCTTATGGTTGCGAGACTTCATGATGATTTGGTCTGTGGTGATGGATGAAGTCAAAACAAGAAGCTTTTCAAAGTTTCAGAAGAAAAGAGTCGCAGAACAAAAATGGAGGGTAACAACCACTGTTAACTTTTGAGGAGCTTCTTAGATAACGGTAGAGAGAGAGGTTTTAGGATACCATAAACGGATCAAGTTGTAATTATAAGTATTCCTTTATTTTTCCTTTTTGGTATAGTAGTTGGCAAAATCACAAGACCTACCATCTTTGTGTTTCTTTGCCATCAAAATCCCAGCAACTTGCCGGAGTTGGACAAGTTTGATTGATACAGAAACTTACACTTTAAAGAAAAAAACAGTTTTTCTCGTCAAGCTACTGCTACCCGTATATTATATTATTTGTTCAAGTTTTAGTTAATCCCTTCGTTTCTACTCTAATCCGAAGTTTGAAATTATAAACATATGTTTATAATAATTTCCATTTCAACATTTTATTGGTAATTTTTTATTTTGCATACGTTTATACTCCAGTGGAAAGAATATCAAACTAGGGTAGATAAAGATTGGATGAAAAGTAGCAAAATTCTGTTAGTTCAAACATTGACGATAAAAGGCTAGTAAGTTTCGGATGTATAGAGTAAGCCTGTTGGCTTGGTTAATTCTGTTTATCTTTCTAATCAATGTTGTTGCGTGTTTCGTTTTGACGTTTATTTTCAAAAAAATAAAAAATGTCGGTTGGGCCGGCGAAACCGTGTGGAATGGATCTCTCAATATTGGCCGAACCAGTTCATATTGGCGGTTTAAACAGTTAATTACATGTGCGGACTGCAGAGTCGTGGTGGGCCCGACAATATGTAAGTGTAGGTTTGATACACGTGGCAGACTAGGAGCCACAACTTTTTTTTATTAATAATCAGAACAAAGAAAGTAAGAAGCTATCAAATGACATGGACGTGGACGTTTAATTTTTGTTTAATTTTACACGTCAACCACGACGCAAACGACGACAAAATACATTTTATCCTTGCAAGTTATGTTCTGTTTATTTTAAATGTGAAGTTAATTTCTTTGACCATCAATTAAAGTAGTATAAAATTTTAAAAAACTATTTTTATATTATAATGACATCATTACAATTATACATGTTATACTTTCTAGACAAAAAGACCCTTTTAGTTTTTGTTTACTAAAATATATTAAATCCTTTTTTAAAAAATAAAAGTATATCATATTGTACAATTTTAAAGAACATGATATTTTTAATTTTTAATTTTTTTAACTTTTTTGAAATAATGCTAAAAGGTAACCCAAAAACAAAATCTTATAATTTTTTTCATCAATTAAGAGTTGGAACGTACAATTATAAAAAACAACATTTTCAATAAATTTTCTTTCTTTTTTAATTTTGTTTCATAAATAATTTTTTAATTTTTTATAAATTAACATCATGAAGTACAATTTTGAAGACAATAGTATTCTTAGTAATTTTTCCCTTTTTTATTTATAAACATTTAAAATGTAATCCATACTTAAAATAATTTTTATTTTTTAAATAGAGGGCATAATGAAATAAAGCAAAAAATATATAGGAGTTTAATATATTTTTGTCAACAAAAGATTATAAAGCTATTTTTATCCAAAAAATTCAACATGTACAATTGTAATGATACCATCATAATTTAAAGGTAAAAAACTAGGGTAATAAGTGCATTTTTAAAAATAAGGGGCATAATGTATTAGGAGATAAAACATAAGGGGGTTAGATGTAATTTAGCCTAGTAATAGTAACAATACCTGATAGAAATTTTGCTGATACGTAAAATTTGAAAAGATATAATAGTATACAATCTTAATCCTAACTATTATATTTATAATTATTTTCGTCATGACAAACACTTGAATTGATGGACAAGTGAACTTCGTGCCAAACACTTCAAGTTCTTTGGATTAATTACTAGGTTAATTAAGCAACTGGACACCAAACACCTGGTGGGTACGACGATAATGACATTAACATGTTTAATTTTTAGGAGTTTATTAATTAAGGTCAAGGATGAATGTATTCTATGCAGTTTCTTAACGCATTAGGTATGCATGTATATGAAATAACATTCATAAGTTTTAGCAGAAACAACAAAGAAATGAACTAAGAGAAGACCAACGCGTACCCTGATTGCAGCAAAAAGATGAATTTAAGGAATCCAGAAATTTTGGGATGCGCTGTCTAAATCATTGACCTGTAAGAAAAGGATATTATGAAAATCAAAATCTTAGAAGAAGATATTAATTGAATAAGCTGCATTATTGAAACGGGGAGAAGGAGAGACACCAACTTAAAGTTAAACCCATAGGAATCCACCATTAAATTTTTTTTATTAAAACTTCAGCTATTTCTAACAAAGATTACGATCAATCTAAAAATTCAAATAGAAACAAACCGCTGTTCGGTTTTTAATTACGGCTTGTCATGATACAAGGGGGATGTGATGAGCGTTTTAATAAGCGCCAGAGCAGGCTGGCAAGAACATGGATTTCAGGATTCAACTGCAAATTTGAATCCAGTTGGAACGTGACAATAGTGTTTGTATTCTAATGAAGTGCATTATTGCTAAAACCTCATTCATATAAAATACATATCTGGTTTCGGCTCCTTGTCTTGTAACCCTTAAACTACGCTAAACAGGCCCATAAAGATCAAAAAAGAGTTTTATTTACTCTTAGGAAGCCCAAAACCTGATGCTAGTAGTCGATAGGAAAGTTCTTCAATTGAGAAAAACATAGATAGGAAAGTTTTTTACTTCACTGATAAAGCAAGCCTTTCTTTCAAAAATAAAAAAGAGCAAGAGCAAGAATAATAAAGCCTTTTTCAAAACTAGGGAGTGGATGGAAATATCCTACCTTCTTGTCTGCAAATATTGAATAGTTGAGATGTTATCAATGACACTAGTCGATCACTGAAAGCAAAAGGGATTTACATCATTTCTAGTATGGATTTAATAAATGAAAGAGAGCTGATAGTTGAAATTCAAGGAAAGAATCACAAAGGGGCGAATCAAAAGATGGAAATGGGATCTGCTATTCACGTACTTGACGAAATGAAGTAGTACTAGCTAGTTCTACTCACTGCCTTTGGAATTCGGGGAGTAATGTCTACAAGCGCCGTGCCTTGGACACCACATCCCATTGTTGCGTCGATTATGTAAAGAAAACAGACGATGATAGACAAGTGAGAACTGAACAAATAATTTTTCTATTTTTTTATGTCTTATTATTGATATAAGACATAAAAAAATAGAAAAATTATTCAGCCTCTATAATAAGTCTATTTGACTTTTAAAATAAAAAGTATAATAATAATAACAATAACCTAAGTCTTCAAACTTGAGTTAACTTTAAAAAAAATGAAAAACAGTTTCTTATCTGCATCTTTTTAAATTGAAAAAGAAAATCAGGAAAGAAATGGTTGAACCTCATCATATATATAGTGCTCTATTCATTTTACTGGGATGAAAAAGAAAAGCATAAGGATGTCTTTTCCCTCCCAAAGCATAAAGTGAAATTAATTACAAGACATTTGAAGATCGAACTTGATCATGCACCCACTTTTAGCTAGCTTAATTGATCTCTTACCAGGTTAACATGTTCAGAAAGTATAACAATATAATGGGAAATTATCTCGAAAAGTCACTGCGTGTGCATATATGAGTCACGTACCTTAGGTAGATTAACTCCGATCATCAGCTACCTACTTGCAGCATGTAGGTATAAGTATACAGACTGAGAGTGTCCCTTGTCTCCTTTCTGAGCTTATGATCTATCACATCAGAGAAATAAGAAATGGAAGAGTAAGGTTGGTGTGGAGAGCTGAGGCCTGAGGGAGGGGAGAAGAAGCTTTGGATTGGATGTTAGGAGACATCAGTAACCTGCTGCTTATATAATTCGGCCCTGTTGAGCCACGTGCCAGGTCTCTTTTCTTATTTCTTCAAATCACAGCATCCACTGCTTTTTATGGGTTTTCATTTGGGGTCCACTTAATATGCAAAGCACCGCCTTTTCAAAAGTAGATTGTCGTTTTTATCTACTATATGTTCCTATTTCTTTTTGAATATTTTTTTATTTTAGAAAAGTTATTCTCCTTTTTTAAAAGTTAAAGTGTTGTATTTATATATATTTATTGGAATGATTAATGTAGCGGAGGTTCACGTTCCTTTAGATTTTAGCAACTTGACTCGTACTTTTGCGTGATGGTTTAGAAAGAGTTTTAACTTGTGGGGTAGACGGAGAGAGAGCTTAAAGATATCATAGTGCCGTCCAATCCAATTTGTGATGATTCGCAGCAGCGACCAGCGAGGCTTGGACATTAATGAGTAAATGAGGTCGTTTCAATCTTGATATTATAATTTAACTTTTGGAAACAATTAACACCTCAGTTGCATTTCAAAGCCAAGGCTCTAATTAATTCTAGCAACATAAAAAAAGTTATCACACGTTGTGTCAGTGTGCCAGCGCCCGGATTGTTTGTTCTAACGAAAAGCGCTTGTGGAGTTATTTGGAAGCTTCAAGATTTTGGTTTGATGAAAGGCATACCAAGAATCCACAAACATGTTGAGTTAATAGGCAGCTTGAGCTTGGGTCCTTGAAAACAATTAATTTATACATGGGCATTTCAATTAATTGATAAGTAACTAGCCAGCGTATTTGTACTTACTATCTGTATCCCTCTCATTGGAGATCCTACAAGCACCAACATATATTACTTACAGGCCAATTACCGCAGTCTCTACATTTAATTTTGCAATTAATACGACTAAATTCAATAGTATTAAATTAACAAGATTTCAGTTGAAGTCGGACGTGGCCTGCAGGTGCATGGATCGAACAACTGCAAAAATCCATACAATATGCCGCATCAAGTCAAAACCTGAATACATATGTACGTTCATTCAAAGACCATCGCTTACAAAGTGGACAAGTGTTACTACAGTATATTACAACAGTCCATAGCTGTCTTTTCGATATAATTTAAGAAAGTTTCAAAATATTCTAAAGATCACGGTCTTATCAGTAGACACCTGTCTATATTTCTTTTCTGAATTTACCTACGTACTAACTTAATCATCAAGGTATATCATTAGATAATAAACTTAAGAAAATCATATCCTTGAGCATAATATTTTAGTACTTGGTTACAAATGTTATTCAACTGATGCGAATTATTATTCTTTGCTAATTATGTGAGGCCAGAAGTATTAACATAAAACGATTGCCAATAGTGCTAGCTGTTCTATCTGCATTCGCATGCACATGGGGTTGCTACATAAGTATGTTTTTATATAATCAAGCAAAACACTGGAAATGCAACAATTTATAGTTTAGTGGACGATTCTGTATACTAACATCTTTTTAAAAAAATAGTTGTTCAAACTGATCAAGATTAACTAATTTAATCCTTAAAATATGCTTTTAAACATGAATAATAATTAATCAAATATTATAGACAAAGACGAGGCTAGACATGAATTCAACTGCAAGGATTACATACTCTTCCGGAGCCACCACCCAGCATTTTGGAGGCTCTCTCCCGAGACCAAGCTGGCACTCTTTATCCTCGGACCTCTCTTAGGGGTTTAAGTACCATGCGCTAGTTGTTTCTTTTGTTTTCTTTCCTTGTAACCAAAAAAAACTACTGGTTGTCTGAGCTTATAATTAAGGAATAGAGTTGGATTAATTAATATGATGATTTTGTTCTCAACGATTTTTAATACAATTCAACTCATGTATTTAATATTCTTGCCCCTTTGTATAGTTCGGTTAAGTCTTTTAAATAATTACCAACTCATGTTTTACTGTTGGGACATCATAAAATTTTCGACTTCCAACTTCCAATGCCTTCCATTTGTCTGTTATTAATATTGCCTACCAATAATCAAAGATTCAGACCTAGATTTTGGTTTAAGAACAAATTTAAAACAAATTAATACTAAAAATTGGACTTGGTTATGCATATATTCCCAAATTTCTTTTTTATTTAATCATAATACAACAAAGAGTTGTTTCAAGTGGGATTGCATGCACTTTCATTCCTCTAAGTACGTATGTTGAAACTTATTTATACCAAGCGATATCATACTAGAAATCCAACGCCAGAATATTGTTAGAAATAAAAACTGCATGCATTCAAGAGTCAATTGCATGTTATTTAATATTCATTCATGCTTGTTTATGCCCTTATAGCTAATCATTTGATTATTATTTTAACTAATAAAAGCATCATTTATCTTTATGTATTATATTAGTTACATTTGACGTTTTAATACTAAAGATAAAATCCCTGAAATAATTATCATGCAATTAAAATTATGATGAAATCATAATTATAAAATTCAATTTATATTTATGTGTTATTCTCAAAATGTTTATAGTTGTAGTTTCATTAAGATGGGATATTGATGAAATGATAAAATTAGTACACGTTATGTTTCTTTCCTATGAAGAAAGTAATTGATCTCATAAATTAAAGTATGAGATATTTAAAAAAATGTGTGAGTGCTTATTAAAGAATAAGTTTAGTAAAGTAACTCAATTATGAGGATCTTAAGTGGAATATTACTTATGTGACGGTTAATTTACTCATTATGACAGTTTTATAATTAGTCCTTAGAATTGAAATTACTAAGGTATATTATGTGGAAATTAATGTATTTTGATGTTATTTATAACCTGTCTTATTTAGGGTAGCTCATTCGATAGTACTTGGATGCAGTATGAATTATATGAAGATAGTTAAATAAGTCAATACAGGATTTGTCACTCTAAAGTAACTAGAGAGAATATTCTACTGTTCTTGATTAGTAGTAATTAAGGAATTACATAGTCAGAGTGAATTGATGTTTGAAAAGAAATTTTTAAATGTCAATTATAAATCAATTATTAATTAGCAAGAATGAACATGATTGGATTCAGAGAGAAGACATTATATCCATACTTTGTTTGATTAGAATATTGGATGATGATAGGATTAACTTATACATCATAACCATACATAGAGTTAAATCAAACCACTTTTAATTTCGTAATATTTGGGTGGTTATGATATATTGCTAAATATCTTGATATAAGATTATAAATTGTTTAATTAGAGAATTAAAGATGAATTAAAATTTTTTATTTATCTAATTCTAATTATGAAGTATAATTATAATTCATAATCATTGCTAATAAGTGTAAATTGCATCGTATTTTAGGGCATAATCTGATATGTGTTTAGCCGTTAATTCGATCACTTGGTATGTGTTTAGGTTAAAATTCTGTTAGTTTATTATTTATTTGTGCTTTAAGTGTTTTATGGGTTAGTACTAGTCTTTGAGCTTAAATATTAAGTTTTTTAGGTACCTTGATGAGTTTGCTAGTGTTTCAAGGTTATAACTCGAGAGAGAGTAATTCACCCTTCAAAAGATTAAGATTGATACTGTATTTACTAAAAAAAATCATCTTAGCTTTTGATGATAGGATAAATCCCCCTTCTCATAATCGAATAATCTTCTTGGTATGATTTTTGATTGTTCATTGGTGGTGCTCAATTTGATTCCTTTTTTAAATTAATTTTACAATTTAATTTTCAATCAATCCATATTCACGGATTTACTTTCTTGTTTAGTTTCTATTTCTTTCTAATAATCTTTTTAAGTCTTAGATAACTTAGAATTAGATTAGTTCACCAACTCTTCGTAGGATCAACACCTTTCATACTACAAGTTTATGCTCTATATACTTGCGGATATTGGGGGTTTTATTAGAAGCAAAACTTGCTCAACATTGATCATTTGGTTTAGAAGCAATCTTGGTTTGAATGTCTTCAAGTTTCAATATAGTGGAATTTATAGTAGATCTAGCAGATCCTTTCAAGTAGTTTAACATTTTGAGCTCACTTTTTTATCTTGAGCTTTTGAACACAATTGAACTTCTTTGTCCCCTCATAATAGTAGTCTCCCCCGGCCCCTTTTACAAGCCTAAGAGAAATCTGATTCATTAACAATTATTGAACTTGAAGGGAAATGTTTAACATTTTTTTTGGAACAGGTTCTTTTCTATAATTGGAGTATAATTCAAGGATAATGGGTCTTTGAACTTACCAATGTTGTTGGTAAATTAATCTATTCAAATTTCATTGACTAATGCACGATCTAGTTTCTTCCTAATATACTAATATGATCTTTGTTTATTGGATCAAGCAAATGTGTGTCTCACATATTTGACATCTATCACCCCCAAGTCTTCCACACATTCTTTGAAGTCTTTCTAGAAATTTCATAAATTGCAGTGAGCTTGAGCTTCTGAAATATATAGGGTTGAGTTAAAAACCACACAAATCATCCACGGTTTAGTGATGTTACTATTGACAACTTTGAGAGTATTCCATAAACTCCTTTGAAATCCAAAATTGCTAGCATATATAAAGGAGATGTTCATGTCAATATTCTCCTGTAAAAAGATGTGAAGGTGCATTGCTTGATTATTAGAATCCAGTAGGTCCACTTTAATCTCATAATTTTTTTAGAAAATGATGATTCTACTAAAAGCATGGTGATTTTGATTGGTGAGCATTTTCCATTGAGAGACCAAAATGCTTAACTTGCCAAGATTTTCTAACGTTATGTTGGTTTCAAGTAAGCCTCTTAAGAGAGGCTTCTCCCTTATGATAGTTATTCATTTAATAGATCATACATATATTTTTTTTCATATAGCCTACCTCATTTCTTTTAGTCAATTATTCTTATGAAAGACTACTAATGATACTAACATATTCAATTGACTTGTAATTATAAATGTACGTAACAAATTTCCTAAGATGAACAAACTAACATCGTATCCTAATTAATATGCATATTTAACCAAAGATACGTAAAATGTAAAATGCGCAAGCCAATATGCCTTTATAAATTCAATGCCTATGTTTAAATCTAAACTAATTCCATCAAGTTATTATTATTGACACATTCACACAATTCACACATATGATCACACCATGTCATCCTAATAAAAAACTAAGACAATATGATATGCAAACTTCACACACATGACATGCCAATGCAAAATTCTCCCCATACTTAGACAACAGAATGTCCTCAATGTGAGAAAAACAAACAACATAAAAAGGGAAATAAAAAATGACAAGAAAAACAAAAAGAAAAGATCAGAGTAAGAAAACTTTTATGTTTCGGCAGTGATGGTGTTAGAGCTGGAACTTAGATATACTTCCAATTATGAAATTCTAGCAATTCACTCCCTGCAAGATAAAAATAAAAATAGAAATAACAAAATATCTATAAAATAAAATAAAAATAAAAACTTATCCTAATTCTTATGTTGCCTCCCAAGTAGCGCTTAGTTAACGTCATTAACTTGACATATTCTTCCTTTTATGCTCAACATAGGTTAATTATAAGTGGATTGAATCCACTCATGTCGCCCAATTTTAGTTTTGTAACCTATAAATAAGCTACACATTGTAAGAGAATAATAAGGACAAAATTAATCAAATTAATAAAACAACTTCAATCAAATTAATAAAACAACTTCAATAATGTCCTTTCCAATAACAAACTTTCAACAAAATAAGGAATAATGAAACTCCCTGAATCTTCTATCAAATTTAGTAGTTTGACTTCTAAGAAGGTGAACTGTTGGATCCCGTTTCTAGAGTCCAACTATCCGGAATTATAAAGTGTGAGTGGGTTTCCTTGTAGAGTTATTTCAATGTACCTTTATTCAAACACCAAAATCTCACATTTCACTTCTTAAAAACAACTGTAGTTCTATATCTCTAGTTTATTTTGAAAAAAAACCATCTCATTCGGAGCTCTACAGATCAAGATATCATCAAAATATCGAAGTATGTTCATAACTAAGTCATACTCTTTCAACTGATCCCTCATTTTCTTTCCATCAATCTTTTTCAAATCAACACAAAAGGCTACAAATTTTTATGGAATTATAGATAATGTCTTAGGAACCTATTTATTCAAGAATCACTTAATTTTGAGGCCGGGTTATGAAGTTATGGCTAAAAGAATCAACAATGTTCATGTCCTCAATCATGCTGTAACGCGCAGGTGCTCACACCAACTATAAGTATGCTTGTCTCAGGCACCCAATTAATGAAGCATGGTTCATACTTAGGCACTTGGGATTCTTCTTTAGAACTGTGAACATGTACGAACTGCAATTCCTGATAGTTCAATGCCTGATACTGCACCAGCACCAAGTCCATGAGAAATGATGGCGGAATTATGGACATCTAGCTGCTTATGGAAAGGGAAATGAGAGAAGGTTGACAGTTCGCCATGAAACTGCTGATATCAATACATTAGTAACAGCTACCATTTCTACAGAAAGGAAAAGAAGCAAGGTCCATTTATATGAAAATTTCTCGACTTTGCATATATCTCTATCCCAGTCTTGTGCAATTACTTTACTTACTAATACTAATTCTATATTTACCTATGATGAAATTACAGGGTGTTGCTAATAGAGGAGCGTCTGTTTGTGTTAGTCGCAACACAGAGAAAGCGGAAAAGGTAAAGCGAGTTGATTATGCATTCCTTAAAAGCTATCTCAGTTATTTTCTGATCATCTTTTATCACTCACTCATTTCATCCTCTAAGTGATGTTTGTTTATGGAGACTGTGCTTAACATAGATAGAAAAGGGATAATCAGTTTTATACATCCTTTTTTTAGGTGCCAAATTGCAAGCTTGAAAATGCAGATACAAGTTCTAGTTTGCTAAGCAATGAAAAATCTAACTCGCTTAATTTTCTCATCACTTGTAACATTCATCAATCCTTTCTTGTTTCACATGTATTTCCTCAAAATTATATTCCTTCCAACATTTCAGCTCCAAGCTAGTTCCATCATGCCACAAATGCAGTTCTCTGAAATTCCAACTTATAGAAACTAGTTTTAAAGCAGTAACCACAAGTAGCGTTTTTCATTCTCTCCTAAACTTGGTTATTTTGGCAGGTTACTCTAAAGGTAGAAGGCCAGCATCAAACATGGATCTATAGGTTGTGACCTCAAGGATTGTTGAGACAACCATTCTCTAGAAGCCATAAGGAGGGACATTGTAGCTGTGGAATGGATTTTCATTATTAGGTTGATATGAATAATTCTGCTTCCAGTTTTCTGTAATTTACTTCAGTTTGCAGTTCTTGTGTTAACGATAGCTTTTCATCCATTTTTGCTTTTAGTTTTTATGGGAATGACCGACTTTTGGCACATGTTAATTGTGTGAAATAAAAAGTTAAAAAGTGTGTATTTTGTCAATTTTATATTGTTCACTTTACATAATAAAAAGAGTAAGGTAAAATCTAATGGAGAAAATTGGATCCAAATGTCCTATTTTAGGACTATGAAAAGGAAATAAAATTAAAAGCTAATGTCAAATCAATTTTTCAAAATTTCTAATTTCATATAGAGAAATATATAGATTAATTGAACTTATGGGTTAATTTTTGTAAATTAATAAGTTTTTATAAGCTAAAATAAATTAAATAATTTTTATTTAACAATCTATTTTTTAATTAAAATTTAAATTTTTTAATAAATAAAGGCAGTATATTTTAATTATATTTCAAATTCTTTAATTTTATTTAATCTTTAGCTGATTTTATGATGATTTAATATCATGATTTGTTTCAAAGTTGATAAATTAACTCAAATCTCAAACTTAAATCAATTTTGAATTGTATATAATCATAATGTTTTGTATTACCCGTTTAACAATTCTAATCATGATTTGTTTCAATCTCTAAAATTCAACATCAATTCCAGTTACAAGCTTTGTTGAGCCATTCTTAATCCAAAAATAACAAATTAGTCTAAACTTTAATTAATATGTCACCGATTTAACTAAAGTCTAGACAAACTTGATAAATTTTACTCAAGCTTTAGAAGATCTGGACCTTAGTTGCCAACCTTACCAAAGTGCATATCCTAAATTTCAATTTGCACTTGAACAAAATAATATTAGAGAACGATAAAAACTGCTTTCTAGTGTATAAAAAAGTTTAAAT
>JANVCL010000212.1:11613095-11637788 GCA_026546855.1 Erythroxylum incrassatum | reverse complement strand
GCAATCATTCCAAAACTTGCTATCTAACAAAATAGAACTAACAGATTTTCCTGTTGCAGTCTTTGCCAATCTATGACTAGTAAAGTACTTATCAATAACCAAAGCTTGTAAGTCATGCTTATAATCATAAACACTTTTCAAAGTAATGAAAGTAGTGGCAAACCGAGTTATCCTTGGATGCATTATCTCTCTCCAACCTTCCCTTTTTCTTAACTAAGATAAGAAGATTATATGATTGTATACAAAAGAAGTTACCTTTGAAGCCTTTGAAACAAGTTCTACAACGGGAGGCATATTACCAATATCCTTTAAAAGGAGATTCAAACAATGTGCAGCACAAGGTGACCAAAAAATATGCTCGTAGCGTTCATGTACCAATTTCCCAACTGCTACATAATTTGCTGCATTATCTGTTACTACGTGAACAACATTATCTGCTTTAACCCACTCAATAACTTTAGAAAATAAATTAAATAATGATCTCGCATCTTTTAACATATCTGAAGCATCAACAGATTTCAAAAATGTTATACCTGTAAAAAAATAAATAAAGTTAAAAAGTTTAACTTGTATAATAACAAACCAAATTCACAATATTATACCTGCAGGACAATAAACAAGAAACTTTATTAAAGTTCTTTGTCTTTGATCACTCCACCCATCTGTCGTGATTGTTCAACTAGTTTTAGCCCAATTTTCTCGATTTTTATCAACAAGTAGCTGAAATTCTCTCTTAAAATCTCCTAACAAATTAACCCTCAATCATAATATGATGGACCTTTAACCCCAGGCCTAATCGCAGCAATTACATCCAAAGCTTCTTGAAAGTAAGGAAACTGAATTGCATTGAAAGGAATACAAGCATAAAAAATCCATCTAGAAATTGCAATATGTGCCTTGTGAATTGCTTCCTTACTAGATAACACACTTCTCAAACTTGGTTGAGACCCTGGAATTGTCCTTGGAGCAAAATATGAATATCTTTCCATATCAATAGCTTTCTTTTTCTCTTTGCGTTTACCAAGTGATTATCTCTTAGTTGAACACGTTTGTTGTAGTTGTTGAATTTCCTCTTGAGATTCAGGTTGATCACCATATGCTTAATTCAAATCCTCATTTTGCTTCTTTTGTTGCACTTGCCTTAGTGACTCCAACATTTTTTGACGGGCACATCATGACTAACCTTTTTACAAGAACTTATTTGACCAGGTACACCAGCAAGATGTTGTTTCATCCTATTTATGCCACCTCCTTTAAAAACCAATGAGCAATGTAGACAAGTAAATATATTAGTAGCGCCCTCTTTATGCAAAGCAAAATGCTCCCATACAAGATTGATTTTTTGACGATGTGGATTAACTGAGTTCGCTCTAGATTGTTGTCCGGATGATTGTGTGTTGGGAGTAGGAATATTCGAATCATTTGGAGTACTAATCTCATTAGGAATATCCATGTTTCTAAATTCTGAACTTCTTATAAAAATTAAATAAAATTTTATAATGTCATATTCATATATAGCATTCAATCTCTCTAATCACAAATTTTTTAGCAAGACCACTAACTAGATAATAGATTATGTACCAAACTAGCTTTTATATAGGTAAGTTACTCACAGCAAGCTATTAGGTGATACAAATTATAGCAAGTAAATTCTTACATCTAATGATCTAATTAAGACAGAACTAAAAGATACCAAAAAAGAAAAAATGTGATTTAAAAAAAACTTGTCCATAATTAGAATTAAACAAATTCCATAATCAGAATTAAACAAAGAATAACTAAAACTTGGACCGTTCTTTGAAAAAAAAGTGATTAGATAAAGACATAAAGCAACAAAATTTGCTAAATTTACATATAACATTAGATAGTACATATTAATTTTGTTTCTTTCTAATTATTAATTTTGTTGTTTGCACGTAAGACAGGTTTGCCCAACACAAGTTTGACAAGACTAGCCCGGTAGATAAAAAGAGTATAATAATAGTGAAGACTGAAAAGTTAAGTCAAAAGAGAAATGAAAGATATTTTTAAAAATTATTAATCAAATTCGAAGCTTGAATATACAAATAGATGTAATAAATTTTAGAGATGTTCTAGAAAAGCACAGTAAACAGAACAAAATAACTTGGGAAAATTTGAAGCAAAGTATGACCGTCCCTCTTAGATAAGCAACCTTGGAAGTTTTTGATCCATGAAAAGCTCCTCTGTAAGTCTAATAAAGCTAAGGTCTCTTAGCAAAAAAAAGAAAAAGAAGCTAAGGTCTTTCTTATGGTAGCCCACGTCATTGACTCTTCTTTTATCAAGGAATTGCTTTAACAAGTACTGCAAAGTCCCATTCACTTTAACCTTTTGTTTTATACGGAATAAACTAATAATTTCACATAACCATTAGTTCCTCTATTTTTTAAAATCTAAACAAGACCAAAAAGTAAAGAAAAGCTGAGCAAGAAGAGTCGTGAACCAACCAAAAGAAGCGTCTGACCAGGAAGAGAAGCACTACTAGTCCCCACCTTGCAAGCCCCCAATTTTGCTACCTAAGAGACAGAGAGAGACCTGATGAATAGAGCAAATAGCGGCAGTGGGTAAGATGATGCTTGAGAGAGGGGCGGTGTCTTCCTTCTCAAGCGACGATGTCTTCCATTTATTTTACTTTTGAGTTTTATTTGACAGGCGTGAGAGAGAGACGTGAGAGAGAGTTATTTTACGTGAACTGGGCGATTTTCTCTTGTACCGATTCACAGGTTTTTATTGGTCCGACCATAAAATAAACAGGTCAATCACTCACAAAAAATAAAGGTTAAACTGGACCATTTTATGCTCCGGGCCACTGATTTTTTGGTCAGACCGGCCGGTTCGGTCCGGTTTTTAAAACACTAGTTGTTACAACTTTGGATGTCCCCTTTGTTCTTGTATAAAGGAATTACCAGATGGAATCTCCTCTTGTCTGGCATTTTGGTAAACGTAAGGATTGTATTAACAAACTTAGCTAGCCAAGTAATACTCTCTTTACCTAGACACTTCAACGCCTCAATGGGTATCTCAACGCTATAGGTGGAAATTTTTTTCCATAACTCATATTCTCAATCCTATAACCAAGTTTGGAGTTATCATATGAACTTTAGTTATGGAGGGGATAGCTACAAGACTACTTCCTAGATGAGTTGCAGGATGCATAACAATTCCCATATAAACCATAAGCCTCTTATTGCAACTTAGGTACATCTCTAGAAGATTTAGTTAAGTCTGTTGCCACTAATACTGTACATTTCTAGCAGGATGTAAAGCAAAATTTGCAAGAATACAAGGTCTGGTGTCCAAAATTTGGAGAGCCAACAAAACTTAAGTACATCTCTGAAAGACTTAATTAATGATGTTATTGCGATGTAAAATAGTTCCAACAAGATCCAATGTTTCGATTCCCAACCTCAGTAAGTCAGCTGGGTCAGATGGCGGCAACTATCAACCACCTGAAATCACAAAGCAAAGAGAAGTAGCCATCTCAACCCTAGGTGTACCCAAGGAACATTAGTGTGGAAACCTTACGAAGTGGAATGGAGCTTGAGAATCTTGAGAGGACTACTTAAGAGATTGCTTGTGGAGAACAAGGTGAGAAGGAGCTTGAGGGAGAAAAGGATATATCATTTAGCTCAAAGATGAGTACAGAGTCCCTAGTTGTTGTTGAGACTAGTCCTTCACCTTGACCTAACAAGTTAGATAAATTGAATAGGAAAGAAAAAAGATGAAGAGATATTAGAGATATTTCTAGAGTTCAAAGACTCAATAGAGATTGAGAGTTTTAAGATAAGGAAGAAAATGAATCTGAATGGTCATCAACTCAGGCCCTATCTTAAAGAACCTTAAGTGGAGAAAGCACAAGTTGTGAAACCTGAGGATCATAACTTTGTCACGTGATGAGGAAAACAAGTTGTGACGCTCTCCAATCATGACTATATTTCGAAGTTCAAAAGCTAAAGTGAGTTAAAAGCACATTCTTAGAGCCATTATCTTAATGGTCAAACTCAATTATCTTTGTGGAATAAGAAGGAGATGGATTAGGATGAGGATTGGAAAAGAAATTGCAAGAAGAACATCAATTCAACATGATCTGGGAGATACACAACCATGTATCTACTTATATGATCGTGTAAGTGCACGAATTAGGCATATTTTTATGACATACATAGTTGGATACACAACCATGTATCCAATCAAGTGACTCCGCAGATGAGCGGTTAAACATGTATAGATCAGTTTTGGAAGAAAATGAGAGGCAGAGCAAGCACTCTTTGGAGACCTATGGAGGGTTCACTTCCTCAATTTGGTTTCGAGGTGAAATTGAAGTCGAAGAACACTTTTGGTTGTATCTTTATTGTGTAATGTTGAATCATTATCTCTTTTAGGGATTGTTTATGTTATCCTATATCTATTGATTGGGTATTTGTATAAAGATGATCTAGATGTATTCATTAAGTTGTTTTTATGAAAACCCATTGCTAGAATCTTAAATACAATACGTAGTCGTTGTGTTTTTAATTCATTTGTGGCAACTAATGAAGTTGAATCATTAGGGATAATGTAACATAGGTTAAATGATTCGAGCTTATGTGGATATTGTCTAGATTAATCTATTTTCCTAATTCGTAGTGCGACTATCTTGCTAAAATAGAGAGTTTGTTCTACGTTATTTGATAGCTAGTTTAGTTAAAGAGCTTGTTTTGATTAAATACGACCTAAAGGAAAATCATGATTAACAGAGCTTGTTATAACCGACAATTAATAGTTTCTAGGAGAGGTATTAAAATAACAATTCAATGAAGCATGTTTAATTGTGTATAAGTCAAGGTTGAACCTATGACCGGATTCCAAATTTATTCATCACTTTTATCACTTTTTTGTCTGTTTTCTTTAATTTGCTTTTATTAGTTTAATTTCAATTTATTTTCTTATTTAAACTGTAAAAGCTACATGAATACTTCATGTAGATACAATCCCTGTTCATTAATTCTATAAATTTAGTTAGGCAGAACTAGGTTTTATTTTCTAGCGCGGACAACATGTATCAGATGTGAACAAGAGAATCATTTATACGATATATTAATACATTCAAAATTAACCACATTAATGTCAAAATTATTAGATTTATTATGTATCATTTAAATAATATTGTTGAAATGTAAAGACTAATTTGTTGATTACTAAAATATTATAACATTACTTTATATTTAATCCGCTTATTTATTACGAATTAGTAATTCCTTTACCATATATATTTCTTTGTATAAAATTCTTCATATTTTAACGAAATGTCCATGAGAAATTGGGAAGAGAAGCAATTCCAAATTCTCAGACGAACCCTTGTGTCACAATTGTAGAAAGAATTGGCCGTTTTATAGAAAGAGGGGAAAAACAGCAAGTAGTAAGCGGACATGGACAACGATAAACAACATAGAGATAAATAATTACTTAGCAGATTAGCTGCAGAGGATATCCAAAGATGCAAACTTTCCTCCACTCCGCGAACCCTGTCTCTCTTCTCAACGCTTCGCCACCACTTCAAACTCACAATTTCCTTCTCAACCACTGTGGCATAATCCATAATCCAAAATCTTCCACTTTTCACTCGTTCCCCGCTACGGGGTCGCTCAATATCACGTCTATTTCCCAGTATTTTCAACCATGGAAAACAACCGATGTTTCATTTTTCTCTCAAAATGATGCTTTTGATAGTTTTTCGAGTAGCCAATTGCCGGGAAAGCCGCAAAATGGTAGAAATCGAGATAATGAAGAGTTGGAATTGCTAAGTAAGCCATCTCCAATAGCTATAGATGTAGAAAAAGAAGAAGAAACTGATAAACAGACCGAGCAACCTGATGAAGATGAGGCTTTGGCACCTTTCCTGAAGTTCTTTAAGTCTAAAGATCCACTAGAGGAAGCAGAAGTAGAACTAGAGAACGAGGAAACTAATTTAGGTGTAACATTGGAGAATAAAGATTTGGGTGGTGGAAGTAAGGAGGCTCAGAAGGTTAATGTGGACTATTATGAACCAAAGCCTGGCGATTTTGTGGTAGGGGTTGTGGTTTCAGGTAATGAGAATAAACTGGACGTTAACATTGGAGCGGATTTGTTGGGTACTCTGTTGACAAAAGAGGTTCTACCGTTGTATGGAAAAGATACGAATTATATGTTGTTTGATATGGAAAAGGATACTGAGAAGTTGATGGTTAAAGGGAAGATGGGAATTATTAAGGATGAGGCTGCAATGAGTGGAGGGCCCGTTTCGGGAAGGCCAGTCGTGGATACTGGAACAGTGCTGTTTGCTGAGGTTCTTGGGAGAACGTTGAGTGGACGGCCATTGATTTCAGCTAGAAGGCTATTTCGCCGGATAGCTTGGCATCGAGTGAGGCAGGTTCTCTTCTCACCTAGTTCTTTCGCGTATTTTGAAGCTGGTTGGGTACGCTTTTCATTTCAGGAATCATGCGCATATTGGTTCTTTTTTTATGTAAAATTTGTTTCTTTCAAATGTTAAATTCCTGTTAGAGGCTGAGACATTTTATTTGAATTTAGTGTTCCAAGAGAAAAGCAAGAATGCATAATAAGTTTTTTTAATCCGAATTAAGAGAGAAAAAGAATTAAGGAAAACATTGTCATGATCAATGGGGACCTACGTCTTTACACCTCTTTTTGCCAATAGGAGAGCTAAGTACGAATATCTGACAGCAATTACTCTTGTGCAGATCAAAGAACTTAATCAACCTATTGAGGTTAACATTACAGAGTGGAACACTGGGGGTCTCCTTACAAGGATTGAGGTCTCTACATCTTTGGTGCATCTTACTTGTCTGTTCATGTGCATCATATATATGTTAACAATAGGAATTTTTATATTTTGTTTTGCAGGGATTGCGGGCTTTCTTGCCCAAGGCTGAACTAATGAATAAAGTGAAAAACTTCAAGGAATTGAAAGAAAATGTAAGCTGCAAATTTTCAATATCAGCTTCTTGTTATTTTCATTTTCTGGAATGTAGCATTATCTGTCATTATTGGTTTCACTAGGTAATGTTAATTTCTCTCAGTGGCTTTGTCTTATGCTGCAAGACTTGCTACTTGGAGAGCTAAATGAATTAGAATGTATTTAAGTGAATATATGCCTACAAATAACTGGTTTTACTTAATATTCCCGCAAATACTTGGTTCTACTGAATATGCCCAGTCGTAATTTTGTTTACTTATAGCATGTTGGTAAGAGGCACGTACAATGCTTTAACTGGCATCAATTTTGCATGTTTGCAATTACCTAAGTTTCCAAAATAAGGTGGTGGCGTTACAAGCCGATTGTGAGAATTAATTATTACCTCAACTGGAATAGGTAGTTCTGCACATGCCAGAAAATCACCTTAACGTCTCATTCTATTTCTTCTAGGTGGTCCTATTTCTGCTTTTGGATACCTGTATAAATTTATAATCAAACCCTTGGATTTCTGCTCATTTATACGTCAGTTTGCATACCATGCCTGTATCTTTTGTTAGTAGATAAAAAAAAAGTGGTGGGAAAGAGACAGAATAACTTCTAATTTACTATAGCCGATTGCAGCTGATGAAGTATCAATAAGTTTGTGGATCTTTGACTGCTAACCGAAAGCACATGATTGCTGTAGTGAAATGTGTCTGATTTAGCATTGTTCTTTCCTTTGTTTTCTTGTTTCAAACCTTCTAATAAGATTTTATTTCATTTATTAGCACTTATGATGTCAGACCTCTAATCAGTTTTCTGTTTATCTGTGATAACTTGTGCAAATGCTTAGTAATTGACATCAATAAAATTGCTTTATAGAGATAAATTGATAACAGTAATTGTCCTGGTAGAAGGTAAGAAAGGAAAAAGAGAACTATGCAACATTGATGATTCAGAGTTTGTCAATTAAAGCTAAAAGCTATGTAAGTAAAAGTTTTCAAAACCTTACCAATTAGCGGCTCGAGCAAGTTCTGACATGCTATCACCTCCATTGCATTTTTGACTTGGGACGAAATATGTAATTACAACTGAATTTCTAATTCTTTCACCACATGCTTTTGGCTGCATTGTCTATGAATTGTTTTGGTCTTGATCCTATAATATACAGGCTTCTCAAACAAATCAAAAGGGGCTAGAACCTTGGCACTTTGAATTTTAGGATGCTTATGTGTCACCTGCAAGTACGTGTTGAATAATTGTTTGTTGAAAATTTTCCAAACATTTGAGTGTTAGTCAAATGACACAGAAGTTAACACTGGATTAGATTTCCTCGGAGCCAATTCGCTGACCTGGTCAACTCATGTTGCCATATCATGCGAAGACCTAGTGAGGAAGCCCAAGTCTTTCTTGTGTGGTTTCTTTACTATACTCAAAAGTCAAGACTATAATCATCTCCATAGTTTTAATCTGCTGATCAGCTACCGTATTTGTATATTTGTTGTGTCATTCTTATTGGTCATTATTGTGGTTTGATGATGCAGGTTGGTCGCCAAATACATGTATTAGTCACTCGAATAAATGAGGCCAATAATGACCTGATACTGAGTGAGAGGAGAGCTTGGGTTAGTATACATGTTGTCTCGCTTTCTTTTGTTACTGTATAATTTGTTCGCTTGAGACATTCATGTTTCTTCTTATTTTTTCATATACATTTCCTGAATCATTGCTTACTTTGGATAAAATGTTGCAGGAAATGCTAAACCTTCAGGAAGGAACACTTCTTGAAGGAACTGTCCAGAAAATTTTTCCTTATGGAGCCCAAGTAAGAATTGGTGAAACTAACCGAAGGTGAGAGTGGCTTAGTATTTCTGTTGTTACACTTGTCCTTGTCCTAAGCTCTAAATTATTATACTAGATGGCAGGCTGTTCTTCACTCTTAATCTTGGGAATTGTGGATAAATTGTACTTGGATTGCAGCTGCAATGCATGGAAGAAACTAAGGAAGTGCAGTGATGTTTTGGTACATTGCTTTTGAAAGATATATTTAGGAGATAAATAAGAAAGTTCTGAAAGAGGGCTAGGGACAATAAAGCATAAAATAAGAAAGTTCTGAAAGAGGGCTAGGGACAATAAAGCATTTTGATTATATTAAAGTTATTTAGTTGGAGAACTTCAAGTAGAAGTCCATTTGGCTTTGGTTTTCTCAAGACATTACAATTGTGGGAGACTAGTAATGAGCAACACATCCTTTATATATGGAAATGTAGTATCTCAATTCTATATACCCTAAGCCAATCTTCTGTTATCATTCTTTTAGGGCCATTAATTTGTGACATGGAAATCAACCAGGGGCAGAGTCTGAAAATAATTTTAGTACGGGAACATTTTGGACAAATTGAAGATAATAAGCATTTTAATGGGGGCATTTTTACGTCAAATTTTTAACAAATAATGCCTGATAATTAACTAAGATTTTTAAAAAAATCGATTTCAAATGATGAAATGTTATTGATTCCCAAGAGTAGTAAATACCTTGCAAGTGCATATGCTTGCAAAGAACATCTCTAGTGAGTTTGATTAGCTTAACCCTTAGTGGATCTGCCATGAGGTCAGTTGGATATGTTGATGGGGTAACAGGCTGATTGTAAATTTCTAAATGTTGTTCAATATCTTGATTTCCCATTTTTTCCTATTTGCAACATGTTTCTATTAATATGTGAATCTTAAATGCGATTTATGCTCTTTTTTACTTGCATACCATTTGTGTAAAGCTTTAAAAGAGTTTTCTTTGATCTTTTTATGGCTGCATAAGCTTCCATGCAGGTATCTTCTCATTCATGCAATATGAATATTGAATGTACCTTGAAGTTTGAGTGCAGTGGTCTTAATACTGTTTGTTTTACAGCATAAACTTTCAAAGGAAATTGTCAGAAAATATGGTAAGTATAGCTTATTTAATCTCACTTCTCATAAAGGAGTAATAGGAAACTTTCTTTGCTCATTTCAGTGGGCTGCTGCATGTCTCAAACATCACTAGGGCCAGCATTACTTCTGTGAGTGACATACTTCAAGTTGATGAGCATGTTAAAGTCCTTGTGGTGAAGTCAATGTTTCCTGGCAAAATATCTCTTAGGTAATTTTGGACTTGGTTCTATCCTTTTTTTTTAACCCAGTTGTTTGATTCACCAATCACTGTACTACTAATATCCATGAGACAGTCACTATGGAGTAACCAACACATCTAAGAAGTCACCGTATGATCCATATCAATGTATACCTAGTAGAATGTTCATTTCTAATCTTGGCTTTCACTAGGGCAAGAGCTGAGGCTGTTAAAGGTGATCCCATTGTGGTAGGAAGTTAGGAACATATGAAGCCAACTGCTCACTCTGATATCACATCTGCCAACCTAACAATTACAACATTTCTTTTACAATTCCTTCTCATATATTCTATTATAAATTCAGCATGGTTCTTATAATTCGCTTGTAATACCTGCCAAAAAATACCTAATTGTAGTCTAATCCTTTTTGCATATCTTATGTACTCCAGAAATATAACTAGTAATAAGCTTAGTCTAAGCTATATAGAAGCAGAATGGCCCTATATATTGCATAGGATTCAATGAGGTTCTACACCTGTTTTATTTCCTATTTTCAAACTGTAGGAGAATTTAAGTCTAGAACTAACCAGTTTTATGGTTTCAAGAGCAACTATCTTTAACCTGACTATTCCAATGTACAAGTGCTTTCAGTTCAAAGATCGGCAGTACATGGAATTAAAATTTACTGGAATTCATGTGAGGATGAAATCATAAACTTAAATTCTCTTAAGTCATGGTAGATTTCATTCAAAAGCTGCTCGATATGATAGTCTTAGCTGCAAACCTAAATAGACCTAAATGACTAAATGTTTTCTTTTTTGAGAAAACACATAACACTGTGACGTTGTCTTGTTTGCAGTTTTTGTGAGTTCGGGTATAATGTTAGATAGTAAGTGGTAGGTAAGTATTTTTTCTGAAGAAAAACGTGTTGTAAATAAGAACTTGGGTTGCTACTCAAGGGAAATATCATTCATGAAGGAATGATTTTGCAGCTAACACACCGCTAGAGGGTTATTCAGATCTCAGTTAAAACTGCAATTACCATGAAAGACTCCCCAGTTGGCATAGTATTGTATGCAAGCTTGCATTATAATGCACACTTGACTATGCATACCTTTACTTCATGCACATAGTAATTTGTAGGAGATCCTAAATCACGTTGAAGGCACTATTGAAACTATCGATTCACGTCTAGTTTACCTGGTTAATGCTGTAAGGAGTACCGTTTGAATAATTTATCAATCAACCTATTAGGATACTACGTTATGTAAAAGAACAACACGATTCAATCAACTCTTGTAGTATTATGGAAAAGGGAATTTTCATAAAAAGGTAGCAGCCTTTCAAGAGGGCTATAACCCTCCTCAACAGCAACCAAATTCACATATTTTCTCTCACTCCTAGCGATAGCCTATATGTACCTTTTCCAGATTTGAAAATAACGGCATAACAAACATAACAAAATAACAATAAAGTAATGAAAGGGAAAGATAACAAAATGACATATGTACGCGCTAGGATCAGCCAACTGTCCCCTCATTCATGGGCCTTCTTTTCCTAGAATACGTGAGTCGAATTGGATGTCTATCATTACCCTCCCCGTCAAGTTCCACATTGTCCTCAAGGAGCAAATTAGGAAACTGTTGTTGGATTGCCTTGCGAGATTCCCAAGTGGCTTCAAAATCAGGTAGTTCACACCATTTAACCAAAATCTCTTTGCCCCTCACAGTGTCATGCCACTGCAGTACCTTCTCTAGGCTCACAACCCATTCCATGTCCGAAGTTAATTGAGGTGGAACGGGCTGATTGATCTGTTGAAATCCAAGGGCCTTCTTGAGTTGGGAGACATGAAAGATAGGGTAGATGTTAGCACCAACCGGTAAATCAAGTTTATATGCCACTGGTCCAATCCGCTCTAGAATGCAATAAGGGCCGAAAAACTTAGGTGAGAGTTTCTCATTCTGCTTTTCAGCCAAGGAGCGCATTCTATAAGGCCTCAATTTGAGGAAAACTAGATCACCCACATCATATTGAACTTCTTTCCGATGTTTGTCTGCGTGCACCTTCATTTTTAATTGAGCTTTTGCAAGATGGAGCTTGAGTTCCTCCAAAATTGCGTCTCTTTCTTTGATCTAATTCTCCAAGTCAACTACTCTTGTAGTTTGACTGCCAAAATGCACTAAAGGTGGGGGGTCCCTGCCATATACAGCTTTGAAGGGAGTCATGTTAGTAGATATAAGTATTATACCAGCATTCTGCCCATGGAAGCCAAGAACTCCACTTCTTCGGTTGAGTGCCTGCAAAGCAACGCAGATAGGTCTCTATGCTTCTATTTACAACTTCGGTTTGACCATCGGATTGGGGATGATAAGCTGTATTCCGCCGTAGGACAGTCCCTTGTAGTCTGAATATTTCTTCCCCAAAATTGCTCACGAAAATTTTGTCACAGTCTGAAACAGTAGACCTAGGCATTCCATGAAGTTGAACAATCTCTCGAACAAAAATATCAGCCATTGACTTCGCTATGAAAGGGTGTTTTAAAGGCAAAAAATGCGCATACTTAGCCTGCCGATAGCCACAAAAATGGAACTATAGCCCACTAGTTTGGGAAGGCCTTCCACGAAATCAAGAGAAATATCTTCCCAAATTCTATTAGGAATGAAAAGAGGTTGTAGTCCCAAGGGAGAGGCAGTTACATATTTGTTCAGTTGACATATGGCACATTCAGCTACAAATTTTCGAATATCTTCCTTCATACCTGTCCAAAACACCTCACTTTTAATTCTTTTATAGGTCCTTAAGAATCCGGGATGTCCCCCAATTGGACTAGTATGAAATTCGTGTATCAAGGTAGGCAAAATACTGGAATTGTTGGGCAGAACCATTCTGATAGAACTCACCTAAGTATGACAGTATAATGAGTATAAAAGAATTAGATGGATCAAAGCAATCTCATCAATTCAATATTGTATATTGATATTCTGTAGAAATAGGCTATTACAACTGTAATACTGATTAGCCTATATGAGGGGCTGTACCTCCCTAACCATACACTCACTGCAGAATACACGCATGCCCTCTTACACAACATTCCCCTCCTTTTATATCCCATCCTACCCCAATTATTAGATGACACCTGTCACTTAATTGTAACTAACTCACGTGCTAGGATTCGCCAACTTCTTCTTACGCCTACTATAAACTAATGGCCTCCTAGCTCTATCACATTCTCCCTTTATACAACAGAGTGCCATGTTACAAAGAGTCTTGCAATTTCTGAATTATCTCGGCAAAGTTGGTGTCCGCAGCCATTTTTTGTATTAAATCACTATCTAACACCTTTGGAATTGAAATAGCAATCAGTTGAAGTGGCTTAGGCTGAGAGATTCGGGACAAGGCATCAGCTGCAACATTTTCCCTTCTCGGTTTATACCGGATCTCAAAGTCATACCTAATTAATTTAACAACCCACCTGTGATATTTTGGCTGTATAAGCTTCTGTTCTAACAAATGTTTCAAACTTTTTTGATCAGTTTGAATCACAAAATGTTGTCCTAACAAGTAGTGGCTCCACTTTTGCACTGCCAACACAATAGCCATCAATTCTCGTTCATATATTGACTTCAGTTGGTTGCGGGTTGACAAAGATTGGCTGAAGAAAGCAATAGGGCGATCATCTTGAGACAAAGTTGCACCTAATCCCATACTTGAAGCATCAATTTCCAAAGTAAAAGGCTTGGCAAAATCGGGTAAAGCCAAGGTAGGAACAAGTGTCATAGCTTTTTTCAATTGTTGGAATGCCTTTTCTGCTTCTGCATTCCAATGGAAAGAGTCCTTGAGTTGCTGTGTCAATGGCCAAGCTATATTTCCATACGCTTTTAAAAATCGCCTATAGTAACCTGCAAGGCCTAAGAAGCCCCAGAGTTCCCTCAAGTTTGATGGTGTAGGCCAATTTACCATTAATCTAACCTTCTCCTTATCCACCTTAACCCTTTGTTCTGTCACCCAATGCCCCAAATATTCAATCTTCCTCTGCCCAAACACACATTTCTTCTCATTTAAATGAAGTTGATGTTTTGTCAAGGTGGTAAGCACCCTATCCAAGTGCTCAGCATGGGCCCTTTCATTTCTACGGTAGACTAATATATCATTAAAGAAAACTAAGACGAACTTCCTCAGGAAAGAATGAAGCACACAATTCATAAAGGACTGAAAAGTTGCTGAGGCATCTGAAAGCCCAAAGGGCATCACCCTAAATTCGTATTGACCCTCGTGAGTTCTAAATGTTGTCTTTGGAATGTCTTCCACCCTTATCCGGATCTGATCATAGCCTGATTTTAAATCCAACTTTGAAAAAAGAGCTTAGCCCCATGTAACTTGTCAATTACAAGTATTGAGTAACTATCTTTTATTGTCACTCGATTAGGCGCCCGATAATCTACACAAAAGCGCCAGCTCCCATCCTCCTTAACCAGTAGCACTGGATTGGAATAAGGGCTCGTGGACGATTGAATAATTCCTACTGTAATCATTTCCTTGACCATCTTCTTGATCTCCTTTTTTTGATAGTGTGGGTAATGATAGGGTTTAACATTAATTGGCGACGTTCCCAGTTCCAAGTTAATTACATGGTCGATGTCCCTTTTAGGAGGTAGTTTTGTGATAGGTTGGAATACCTTCTGATGATTCCTTAGCACTCATTGGACCATTTCCAAAACTGCCCATTTGTCACTAGTAATTTCTCCAAGAAGCTCCATCTGACATAATTCCACAATTAGCCCCACTCCTTGTTGTATTACCTTAGTCATGGTTTTCAATGAAACTCCCGTCTTGCATAAACTGGGGTCCCCTCTTAACACCACTCGAGAACCATCAACACAAAATTCCTTCCACCAGGTTACTCCAATTCACCTCCATATTCCCAATACTTCCTAATCATTTCATACTGAGAATTATATCAGTACTGCCCAATTGTAGAGGTAGAAAATCCTCAATAATTGTTATTCCGTGAACCTCAATCCTTCCATGCAAATGCCCCTCCCTTTAACTGCTATACTATTACCCATAATTACCCCGTAATTATAAGTGGAAATGAGGGGTACCTGTAGTTCTTCAATGATCTCTACAGCTAGGAAATTATGGGTAGCTCCACAATCGACCACCACTCTCACGTCTCTCCCAACCAACGTCCCTCTCATCTTTATGGTGCCTCGTGTGGTCAGGCCAAGCATCGAATTTAGGGATAGTTCAACAGCTTCCGTCATGTGTACTTTTGCACTCTCAATCTTGTCCCCTGAAATCTGGTCATCATCCTTCGGTTCCATACCCACCAACTCCTCTTCTCTTTCTTCGTCAATGATGAGCAAAATTTGAAGCTTCTTCTAATACACTTGGCCTGGCCGGTACTTTTCTTCACCCAATTAACACAACCCCCATGCTCTTCTGTCTCGGATCTAGCATTAGTGAGCCGGATCTGGCGTCTACCTCCTTATGCGGGAGTCCTCATTGGTTCTCGAGTTGACGGCATGACCCGAGTGCTCCAGAAGGTTCCTCGGTTTGAAGCCTTGGCTTCTCCCTCTTGGTTCATGTTTTGACCCACGAGTCCTTTCCCTTCTCCCCATTGACTAGGTTTAAGAGAAATAGGTCCTGACGTGCTTCCTTTTTCCTTGATGGTCCAGTTCTTTTCTTCAATCATTTGGGTTGTATTCATAAGGGCCTTAAGCCCCATCGGGTTCATCAAATGAAGCTCAACTCTGATCTCTGTTGTCAACCCCTTAACAAAAGTGGATTCTGGCACCTCCACAGGTAGCATCGTTAGCGGTGCTGAGAGTTTCTCAAACTCCCTCCGATAGTCGGCCACTGACCCATGTTGTTTTATATCTAAAAACCTTTCGCACAAGTTCCCAGTTTAAGTTTGGCCGAACCTCTAAACCATCTGCTGTTATAAATCACTCCAGTTGCCGAATGGTGTTCTCGCATCAGTCCATCGAAACCAAGCGAGAGCATCCTCTTCGAAGTTGATTCCAGCTGCCATTAACTTTTCAGCTTCACTCATTCGATTCATTTTGAAGAACAGTTCTTCTCGATATAACCAGTCTTCTGGATTCGTTCCATTGAATAAGGGCATCTCAAGACGCCTCCCAATACGCCATGATTCTGAGTCCCCAAACATCTTCTGCTCAACATTTTCATTTGCTGCTGGGTATGTGCCACCGTAACCTGTTACCATTTCTTCCACTCCCATAGGTACTCTCTTTCTTTTCTTTTTCAACCAAGCTAGACCCTTCTTCCCGTTCAGTATTCTTTCCTTTACCCAAAGATTTACTTACCCCTTGCACCATTCTTTGTTCACTAATTGTGGCCATTATCTGGGTCACTCCTTGGGAGAGCGTGGTGAGAGTCTTCTCTATCTCCAACATTCTCTCAACAACTCTTTCCACTACTGGAATCCTACTTAACTCCTCTCTGATTCCTTCCAATTCTTTCTCAATCGCTTCCATTTTACCGTTAGAGTTCTTCGGAGGCATGGCTTGTTAGCTCTGATACCAATTTTTGATAGAATACTACATTATGTAGAAGAACAACATGATTCAATCAACTCTTGTGGTATTATGGAAAAGGGAATTTTCATAAAAAGATAGCAGCCTTTCAAGAGGGCTGCAGCTCTCCTCAACAACAACCAAATTCACATGTTTTCTCTCACTCCTAGCGACAGACTATATGTACCTTTTCCAGATTCAAAATAACGGCATAACAGACATAACAAAATAACAGTAAAGTAATGAAAGGGAAAGATAACAAAATGCCATATGTTTGCTCTAGGATCAGCCAACTGTCCCCTCATTCATGGGCCTTCTTTTCCTAGAATACGTCTATCACAACCCTATGCTCAATTGAGTTATGCATTTCTCTGAAAAACTTTGATAAGAACTTTTAAACTTTGCTGTGGTCTCAGGATATATGAATCTGGCTTTAATAGAATTCAAAGCTAGTTCAAATGTTCATTTTCTGGGAATTTTGACTAATGCCAATATGCTGTTAGTAAGAGGGTGCTAATAGCTTGTTTCCTTCATGTTTCAAACTGTATTACAGAGCTTGTGAGTGAGGCAGGCCAATACCCATCAAACAGGACCTGTTTTATTACTGATTTAGGTTACCCAGGTGTTTTGTGAAGCCATGCATTTCTTATTAGTATTGTTTTCTTTTTCTTACACCATATTAAAGGCAGTAGTCTGGCTTTGATAGCAAAACATGGATCTTTACATAGCTTAACTACAATTGGAAGCTAGTAAAGATGTTCTGGAAGAGTTGTCTAATACCATACGTTGTTAGCAAGCGGGCGCTAATAGTCAGTTTCATTGATGTCTTGTAACAGTATTGCTGATCTTGAGAGTGAGCCTGGTCTTTTCATATCAAACAGAGAGGTAAAAATCTTTTATGGCTTTACTTTTGTTTTTAGTTGGTGTTATTTATTTGGACTATTGATCTGTATGAATTTTTGTCATCCGAGTAGAAAGTGTTAGCTGATGCAGAAGTGATGGCCAAGAGGTACAGGCAAAATCTGCCAGCTAGTTTAACAACTCCAAATTCAGGAACTGGTACTGGCAATGGCCTATTTTTTCACGAAGAAGAAAGCTTCTATGCAAACTGGAAATGGTTCAAATTTGAAAGGGATTAATGAAGGAAAATGCCAGGATATCACTGTTTTCTAATTATCCTGGGAACAGAATTTTTGTCTCGTACGCTAAAACAAATTCACTGGAGTGTGGGGGGAAGAGAAGGACCTCCAATCATGTTCTGGCCTCTGGATATTGTGTGTGAGATATCCATAATTTGTCGAAAAGTCTACGACTGATGATGTTGATCAGGGCCTGGACTTGAGTTGTGAAGAATTATGCTACACAAGTGTGCACTGTGCAATTGATCTTTTGAGCAATAGTGAACCATATTGGCTTAAAATTCTACAAGAAATCGTAAGTCGTGCTTGCAAGGAAAGAAAGTTTCTTGAAATGCCTGCCACAAAATGTTGTATCAAGTTGTTCTGTTGATTTGTAGGGTGAAATGAATTTTGCAAAAAGCCAATTGTACCGTTTAATCATCATCTTCTTTCTTTCTTCTCCCCACCCCATCTCTTCCTAATCTCAAAAAGGCCACCGCTTACGTTACTGTTCTTGTAATTATTGGTAGCCAAAGCTTTCTTTTTCTTTTTTGCAATAATTATTGATATTGGCTATGTTAAATATCTATCTTTAATTTAAGATTGAGAAAGGATAAAAAAGTAATTATCATTATTGTTATTATTGGTACTTTATATGTTGTATATTTTTTAATGGATTTATAAATATAATTTTTGTAAAATTAAACATTCAAAATTTAAATTCTTATGAGAATATTCAAAGAAATATTAAATATAATACTCATGTCTTTATAAATGATTTTTTAAGTTATAATCTCATAAATTATTTTAGATATAAACAATTAATATTAAACAAGTAATTTTATCAAACATTTTTAATAAATAGCTGATATTATATATTAGTTAAATTAGCTGATATAATCTATTGTTAACATTAATTGATTGCTAAATAGGGTCATAGTTACCATATAGAAAATAATATAGGTCTCCTTTGGTTAATAGTGGATCGGCCATTTTTTTGACTTATTGGTTATATTTAGTTGTTTGACTGGTTAAAATGTTATTAAAGTTGTTTGGTAATTGGTTGATCAGCTAAAAATGAAAAAGTTGCTATATATGAGCGTTTTATTCTACTAGCTAAAATTTAATATATGAAAATACAATTGTGCTCTTTTGCTGATAATTTTTTTAGTATTAAAATTGTATTAAAAAGAAAGAATAAAGAGGATTCTTGGAGAGGTTCTAATCTCTCCTTAATCTTTTACAACAAAAGTCAACTAAAAATGACTTCATACATCAGCACCTATTGGAACAATATCGGTACACCAAAAGCACACTCAATTACCAAACATTGTCATTTGAAACTGAGGTAGGATCTTCCCTTTCTACACATCAAATGTTCTATTATTACCGAATTAGGACTGTGAGAAAAGAGAAGGTATGATCGAAGGTAATTTCCTTTTTCGGATTCCTTCCATCTAGCCAGAGGTAAGGACTTGATCTTTGTTTATCATCCCTTTTTTCATCCTTCTTACAATTTGGATTACAATCTCATAGTCATGTGTTTATCTCTGGAGGGGAAATCGACAAGTGCCGAGGAACTCATGGATATCTGATGGTTCCGACTGAATTGGTTTAGCCGATTAGGTATTTTAGCTTCCTCTTTGCTGCTTTTTTTGTACTATATTTCCTTTGCATCTCTTTCTTATATATATGTTTACATTTCGAGCGTAACTTCAAGTTATACATTCAGTGAAGTCAGGATAGTTGTGTTGCATATTTGATTGAAGTTTCAAAGTAGAATAAGCCTTTTGAGTTTATAGAGGATCTAAGATACAAGAACCTCTCTAGGCGAGTTAGTTCCACCAAACTTTGTTAAAGGATAATACGTGAGCATTTTGTTCTACTAACCGAACCTACGTTTTATTCCTCTTCACAAGCTTTCTTTTATTAAAAAAACAGGAACATTACCGGACTTTATTTTTCAAACAGAAAATTATTAGTAAAAAAATAAAACTCATATATTTAAAATAAGACGATATATATATTTATATATATAAGAATAAGTGGATAATAATATAAAAATAAAGATAAGATATCCACAATTTCACTAAATTTAGACATTAACATTAAAAAGATAATTTATAAATTTATAAAGAATTTGAATCAACTTTAAAACGAATGTTTTTTTGAATAAATATAAACTAAATTTAGAATAAGTTAAACATAAGTTTATTTAAATTATATTGATTTTTAAATAACAAACTAATTTTACAACATTTATAACATATATTAACCAGCAAGGAATCGTATTTTCTTCACTATAATATTTTGTACATTTACATTTTAAATAATATTACATTAAAAATTAAATATATCTTGATATTTTCACTTTTTAAATATATGTATATGCATATATATTAACCATGGTTACTTTTATATCCCTTTTCCCTACAAATAGTAACGAAATAAGATATTTTTTAAGTTATCTCCTCATTAATCATTTTATATATAAACAACTAATATTAATTATTTAATTTTATTAAATATCTTTAATAAATAACTAATATTATTAATAGGTCAAATTAATTAATATAATTTGCTGTTATTGATCATAGTTTTCGTTTTAGAAGAAAGGAAGCTGTGGCCCTACCAACTCCAGTTTCAACCAGTTTGTCGTCTTCTTGCTTTTCTTTTTTTGTATTTTTTTTCCGTCTGCAACCGAATTTTATTCTTTTATTTATGAGAGTTGTCTCCAAGCTATGCACCCTCCCTAACCTATCAAGCAGTGTAGTTTGTAGATAGGGTTTGGGGCTCCATACGTGAAGTTGAAGACACGAGACTGCTATATTATTTATCTCCAAAGTAGCCGCCATTATCTTACCATTTCTTTAGCATCATTTCATTACACATCTATGTTAGAAAGTCTATTTTATATCTAACTTCTTCTTGCTAACATTTAGAGATTGTAGTCTATTTTTCTGAATGATGGTATTGTGCGCTTTTTTTAATGATTAAGCTTAAAACTTATGTACCTCACACCTTATCACAACATGTTATTAAATAATCAAAACTCTTGAGTATTAATGGTGTCAACCCAAACTTCATTAGCAATTAACATGAATCTTGAAAGCCAGGCCTTTAAGTGAGATTTTTCTTATATATTACGATGTTTAAAACGTAAGTTTAATTGAGAACTTTATCTTAAATAATGAAATTAAATATTTTACTCGTATTCTATAGATACAAAATCTATAATTGGCTTATCAAAATGATAATCTTCATATATGAAATGAAATATATAGGTAATGATCCTTTTTAACAAGCATGAACTCAATATTGATATGTTCATCTTGAAATGTAAGCTGTTTAATGATTTGTTAATTCTATTTCTTCGAATCTTGGAGCTAAGAATATAAAGATAATCACTCAGTTTTTTATCCTAAAATTTTTAGAACACAATTCTATTGTCTCTTTTGTAAGTCTAGACCATTAACTTTTTTTAAGTTACATATTCTGGTAAACATGTATATCGACCCCATTAATTTTAAGGTATAGATATTGATTATAATACTTAATATAAAACCATATATAAAAAACAAATATTGAGAAACTTAATATATATCTAACGTGGAGTATTATTTAAACCTTATATATTTTTTGTTTAATTTGAAAATGAAATAGCTTATATTAGAAAATACAGATTTCAAGTTAGTCCAGATTTTTATTTTGAAAAAAAAAGATAAGTACATTTGATGCGATTGTAAAGCAAAATGGGCTGTTGCAATAACGATCACATTGAAGGAATTCTTTACAAAAATTGGTAGAATGACTGTGATGATCTCTTACCTTCGATTATACTCTTTAACAACTATTTTAGTGAATTAAGAAATAAAATACCCTCTTATTCTTACAGATCTTCTAACAAACCTTTTATATTCTAATTTCAAGATAACAGGCTTCAATTGACATGTTCTTCGCGAAGCATACTTTTTAAAATGGTTGTTTTCTCGTAAAAATCTATTATGTTAAAAAGCAGTGGGTTGGTATAAGTTTAAACTTTTACTTTATTGAGTAGGGAGTGACTAGGATAAATATGAGGGAAGCTTGGATCTTATCAATACTATTGGAGGATCTTGTACTATTACTCGTTTGTGCAATATTATTGGAGGATCTTGTACACGTAGAGATATGCTTCGAGAAAAACAAATGGAGAAAGTGATGAAAGGAATTTCACAAGGGATGATAAAAACTGAGCAACGGTTGAATTAAGAAATGAAACTAAAAAGACCCAGAGATACTCGTTAGGGTTCTCATTTTCGTACGCTCATTTATTTGCTACATTTATTTTCTTCTATCATTGAGGTTCTTGAGTTTGTGGGAGAAAATGGAAATGATGATTCACAAAGGGATGAAGCTATTGATTTAATTGATATTATGTTTTTCTTTGAATTTCTCTTTGTGTTGCATCTTATTATAAAGATCTTAGGAATCATAAATGGATTATCTCAAGTTTTACAAAAAAAGCAGACACAAGGATTAAATTCAAAGGTTGATGCTATATCTCTTCAAGTCTGGAAATTGCATCAACGATTACTCGATCAAAATCCAAATGATGACATTCATATCATAGATGAAGAGGAGCTCTCTAAGTTTTTTTTGCAATATTTACACACAGAGGAAGTGAGCCCTAATAAAAGATCACAAACAACTAGTGATGATACTAATAGTATAAGTGGAGGAGCTTCCCCGTCAAATATTCTATCGTGGCAAGAATCTATTCCTCTTATTATTATGGGTCACTCTATTTAATAGTTTTTCGTTATGTTTAGGTTTCTTTTATTACGTGACATCATTCTTATCTATTTACTATATGACGTGACATCATTTTTATGTATAATAGTTAATGTGATATTATTCTTATCTAGAATAGTTGATATGACATTGTTCTTATCTGTTTAGGGTGTGAAGTGAATTTGATCTTATCTAGATATATTTGTCTTTTTATAATCTCTTTGGCTATTTAAACAAAAGACCTCTTCTATTGTAACGTCAGTGTTATCAATAAAAATTGTCAATTTCCATACGGCTTCTCTATAAATATCACTCTCTTCCCTGAATGTTTGAGTCTTCAATAAGGTTACTTCTGCCACACAGAGATATAAGTATGCTCTGCACTTATCTTTTTATAAGGATCCTGTGCATATGAAAGTATTGGACCTATGATCATGTTTGAGTTATAAGTTATAAGGGGAGGATTGGTCAACTTAGATTCCTAAGAGGCAGGTCCTGATATTTGATGCCTATTGAAGAGAAAAGGGCATGTGTCTTGGTTAGTATATTGGGGTCTTAGCTTCAATCTTTTTTTTTAATCTTATATCTCTCATATAGTTTTGCTCTATCATATAGTCGTTGGTTTGCTGTTATCCCCATAACCCTCTAGCTAGGTTCCCAAATGGTATCACTTTAATTAAAATGTTTGTGATGTTGGTTATATCAAACAACTAATTAGTTAGTTGTATTTTATGATATAAATATTTAAAAGAATTCTTTATCTTATACATGTTCGTTTAATTAACTAATGTGTAAGACAAAGCCTATAAGATAAATATACATTATAAATGAAATTATGAAGAGATCATAGTTATGAGATTTATATTACATTTATATATTATCCCTAAATTATTTTTATTTATTCTTTTATTAAGACTAGATATTAATAGAACATAAAAGGATTAACACATGTTATGTTTCTTTTTTATAAATACAGTTGATATTATAGACTAAAGTATGAAGATATTTCAACAAACGTGTATGTATTAACTCACTCCATATGAGAATTCCTTCTAGAATATTACGTGTATATCTATAGAGATTATCATTATCATTATAGTATAAGTGATCTTTTAACTTGAGACTCTAAAATATCTCATATATGAATTTTTATGTTTTTATATTACTTATGACTTATCATTTTCAAAGATAGTTCAATTGGTAATCATTAGATATAACATAAATTATATAAAGGTAGTTGAGAGATCAATATAGTATTCATCATTCTAAAGTGGTTAGAGAGAATGTCCTATCATTCTTAATTAATAGTAATTTGGAAAATCTTTAATCAAAGTGAAATGACAATTTAAAAATAGTTTTAAAATGTTATTAATAGAATTAATTACTAATGATGAAAAATTAATACGATTGAACTTAAATAAAGATAACATTAATTCTATAGTCCATATCTAATCGAAAAATTATATGATGAAATGAATTAAATTATATGAAAAAATCACATATAAAAAGTTAATCAAAATGATTTTGATGTTACTAATATTTGGATAGTGATAACGCATTGCTAAGGACCAATCTTTATCTATTGATATAAATTATTTAATTAGAGAATTAAATATAAATTTAAATAGATTAATCTATTTAATCTTAAATATGATTTAAGGTTACCATTTATATTCATTATTAACACGTTTATAAATTTAGTGAGTCATACATAAAGAATGGTCGAAAAGAGAAAAAAATATTTTAAGTGAGTTAAAATTGATTGTAATATTTTAGAAACTTTAGGATTGAGTATGAGATATTAAATTTTATTTATACTTAATTTGTATTTAATTATAATTAGTTCTAATTAAAGTTTAATTGAGTTACGGGTGAGAATTCTTACATAAAAGAATCAATGCATATGTAGTAGATTATTTATACTTTAGTAAGAAGTGTCATATAAATATCTCTAATGGGGTACTTGGTTGACTGGAATCACCATTTCATTCCTAATCTATTCTTGGATTGGTTATTCTCTTGCTTGGTTGAAGAAAACATATAAAATATATAATCAAAGGGTTTACTTATTCTTGAGTTTGAGGAAAAAGTAAACTCATCCTTCCCCCCTATTTTTATCTACTCTAAGTGGATTGGGAATAAAAATGAGGATTTGTTGGACAAAAATATCCTTAGGAAATCCACATAATTACTTAGCTATAATAATAA
>JANVCL010000212.1:11564181-11584017 GCA_026546855.1 Erythroxylum incrassatum | reverse complement strand
AGTATGATGACGGAATAGATAGTTGAGTCTCTATTTATAAGTCTTGCATGAAAGAAACGTATACGGAGCCTGAAGTTCCGGCTACGGAGCCTGAAGTTGCGGCTGTGGAGATTGTGACTGAAAAGCCCGAAATTGCGGTTATGGAGATTGTGACTGACAACGAAGCTTCTTGTGAGTAGACGTTGACTGGAGTATCTAATTAAGAAGTAAGTTTTTTTATCCGCATTATAATGTTTTTTAAAATTAAAAAATTTAATAACTTTATTTAAAAGTTAATTTGCATCTTATTCTTTACTATTATTTTCATCTCTTAAAGTTGTGAGGCACAAGGTCCAAAGAGTTTCGATATTACGTAATCTTACTCTTATTTAATAAAAAAAATTCCCGAATTCAAGTTTAAGTTTTTTTAACTAATTAAAAATTAAACAGTTTCATTCAATTTAATCATAATTTTTTTAAAATAATTGACTTTTTGAATTCATTTTTAATTTTTAGTTGAGTTTACTTTACAAAATTATAGTATTAAAAATTAACTAATTTATTAATTAATCAGTTAATTTTGTACATTAATTAATTTTATAAATCAACTAATTTTTATTTAATACTTTTTTAATTAATTTTTAAATTTTTAAATAAATACAAAAAAAATTCATTCATATTTCAATATTTAAATTTATTCAATATTTAACTAATTTTATAACTATATAACACCAATTAAATTTTTTAACTCTTAAATATTTTATCTAACTAGTTTAACTTTCGGTTAGAGACTTTTCTTTCCAAACTATTCAGAGTCTACCTCTTTTCAGGTGCTCTGCTCTCTTGCTAATACACTAGTTGGAGGGTCTCACATGCTTCGACATTTTCAGTGCTCTTCTCTAATTTCCAAGTCTTCCTCATTTTTATGGGTCAAATTGATTCACACGGTAACTTCTAGATCACATGCTTTTACAACTTTTTATGACTTTAACTTATATTAGTGACTTATTTTGCAAAGGGAATCTGTTTTCACAGCTTATCTCGGAACCATTAGATTTCCCTTAAATTTCTTAGTACTGTAAAAAAAAGTAATAATTACCTTCTTGTATACATACATACATACATATATATACATGTATAAAGAAAAGAACAAAATATATAAAAATAAATGTAAATACCTAGACTTATAAATAAATAAGATAATAAAAATATTAACTTAATATTTAAAAAGTATAAGAATCAAAGTATTAAAATATGTGTATATTTTAATTGAAGAATAACAAGTTGTAGACTCATATATATTAATTATTTATCTCATAAATTATATAGGAATAAAAATTACGTAATTATAGTTAAACAAATTACACAAAAATTTAATCTTTTTAAAATTTTAGATTCTCAATAACTAAAACTATAAAGTCTAACCTTATAATAAATGATGATAGCGATTTAGAATATATTAGTACAAAATAAAATTAATTTATTATAATTAAAATATTAAATTTTAATTTGATTTTATCAAATTAGTTATATATTTTAATTCAATTTCTCTAATTTAAAATTTATTTTCTATCAATTAAAAGATAGAGTTAATGCACATTACATCACATGTTAAGGATATGGTTCACCAACTTTTGTTGACAATTCAAACTCAGAATATGGGCATTAAACATATTAGTTGGAGGGTCACATATGCTACAACCATTATCTGTTGTCTTCTCACTAATTTTTCTAACTCTTTCTTCTGTTATTCCATGTCCTCGTGTACCTTTTTACCTACCAAATTATTTCTAAAATGATCCAACATGATAAGATTTGATTTGATCGAAGAATAGTGATACATATATGTATATGTGTATAATTACTTAAATTGTTTATCTCATAAATTATATATAAATTACTAATTTTATAATTATTTTTAAATAAAATATATAAGAAATTCATTAATTTAAACAACAAAATTCATACTTAATCACTAAAAATAAAAAAAGATATAAAAATATTAAAGTTTTATTTGAGGTTATACCATAAAAATAAAATTTAAGAAGTGAAATATTTTAATTATTTAACCTTTCGAAAAAGATTTTAATTCTCTAAAATTTAAAAATATTTATTTCAATAATTTTTATATTTATTTTATTGATGCGAACGGAAGGGAACATTACATGTTATGTTATTATATATTTCTTTAATTTATTCTTGGTTGATGCTTAATAATAGCAAAATCAAAATCATGAAAATAACATCGCGATTAGGATTTTAAAACTTATCATTCCTTTTTTCTTTTTGGAAGATAATGTTAAATGATCGTTTCATAACAACAGCTTAAGTTATTATGCGAGACCAACTTAGTGCTTGTTTGGTTCAACTTTTATAAGGTGAATAAGGACTTTTTTCACCGCAAAAGTTGTTTTTACAAAAAATAAGTGTTTAGTTGTAAAATCTAAAAGTACTCTTTTGTAGAAACAGCTTTTTTGGAAGTTGAAATATAGCATTTTGAGAAGCTCAAATTTAGAACTTTCTAAAAAAGCACTTTTCGAGTAGATTTTTAAGATCAATTAATGAGTCTACATTTTAGTTTTTTTTTTACTTTTATGTTTTACATAATTCCCACAACACCCACAAATACATCTTCACGTTTATTTTAAAATTTATATATTATTATTTGACTTTTTTATATGTTTTAATATTTATGTTTGATACTAGTTTTACTTATATTATAATCTATATAAATGATTTGGTTAGATATATTTTATTTATGTTTTATATGGTTTAAAATTATATAATAATTACTATATTATACTTTACATATTGTTTAATATATTTTAAATAATATTTATATGCATAAATAATTTTTATTACAAAATAAAATATAGTTAAAATTAAATGTACTTTTTATTTTTATGTTGTCAAACAGTCTATTATATGAAGCTCTTTCAAAAAAGCTCTCTTTTAAATAACAGCCAAACAGTCAACCAACTTCTTAGAAAAGCTCTTTTTAAAAAAGCTCTACTGATATAAACCCATCCAAACAGACTTTTAGCAAACTTTTAGCAAGGAGAACAAATTAGAACATCTTGTGGGCTTTTGAAACTAATGTGTTTACCGATGATTCCATAAGGCTTCGTTAACATATAATTAATATATATATCTTATTGATAGTAGATCGAAGTTTAGATCGTGATTAAAATTCCTGCAAAATTTGTAAATCAACATATGAAATGGAATTACATGCGTGTTTGAAGTTGAAGATAGAGACTTTTCTTTCTGAGAGAGCACGCCTTTTTTCAAGATCCTAATTAAAGCTTTTAAAGACCATGCTAGCATGTCTCCAACCTGATAACAATATTCATCAATTAGCAAACCTTTGATCACAAACAGCTAACATAAAATCTGAAAACAAATTTAGTATACAACAGTCACCGGTACAATCCATCAAGCAACAGAACTCTTTGTAATCATCACTCAATGGCCATATAAGTATGAACCAACCAACTTAATCACAAAATTCTATGTCATGCCAAGAATGAGTGCCAAATGTTAGAGAAAGAGCCTATACTGGCAAATTTTAACAAATAACCGTTAACACATCGTTCCATATGGCAGACTACCAAATTATCAATTAGCTAAGAGATCATAGGAGAAGCAAATAGATTCAACCACCACATGACAAATAAATAATTTTTCATATGTTTAACAGAAGTCTAAGATAAATCAATAATTGATTAGCCAAGCTCGTTTTTGTATTATCCCCTCAAATTATGGCAAAGTACAATTTATCGTTGCCGAATAGACACTTAAAAATATCAACTGTCGTCTCAAACCGAGCAGATCTTTGTATTCAAATATAGGCCCATCATTTATATTCTCGAGTGTCTTCTCTTTTGCAACAAAAAGGGGTTTATGGGGCTGAAAGTGAAGGGGATGATTAATCAAATACATGAACCTTTACCACCAATGACTAACTCATTCATGATTTGTCAAACATCAAACTCAACTAAACAGAAAAAGCTAGTATATATTATAATAAACAGAAAGTAGTTGAAAACTTTTACGCGTTAAAAGATGAGTCTCCTCACCCAAAACGCACTACCAGCCGTACTTCTTTAAGAAGTCCTGGGTTCGCTTCCTCATGCGAGTAAAAACAATAACTACACAAGCGAGTACCCATGGGGGAAAGGTTGCAAAAATGTTTGTGCTCTTGATCCATTCTGGAGGTTCTTTCAACATAAATGTCAACAAAAGAGTTATAACTGCTACCCCAAGTATGATCTTGGTCACGGGTTTGATCAAGGAATCCTGCCAATGTCACAGCATTAAAAAAAATGTCAACCGAAACATCAAATTGGGAGTCATCACTCCCAAAAAAATTAAAGGATAATAGCTTGAAAGACAACCCATGCCTGAGATAGACTAAATTCTTAGAATTTGCATTGAAACAGTAAGAGGTTTACAAGTAATCTTGTGAATATTAAACTTCTGCACATTGTAAACCTCAATTCCATAACAAATATAGGGCAACAGCAACACAATAAAGCATGTCAAAAAAGAGAATTCAAGATTTTGTTTTCCCTACAACTTCAATTTTGGTAAACAAACATAAGGCTGAAACAAACATAAAGTAAGCAAATATTGTGGAGAAAATTAAAATAATAAACATCATGGATTGTTATAAAAGTGGATGCTAAGCTCCAGTATTTGTTTACCCAATTCAAACAAGAGGAAAAATCTTTGCTTGAAGTGAGATCATTCAATCCAGACATATGTCTGGTATCAAAACCCATTGAAAAGATGGGCAAAATACAGATTGTTCAAAGAAATTTATCAGCGTTATCTACCTCAAGTGTACATACCAAAACCATCAGTAAGGACGATAGGTTCTGAGGAACAAGAAACAGCATATTATATATAAGTTCCTCTTTCCTATATAAAATGGCATTTCCAAGGTAAAACTGTGAGAGAGGACTCCTAATTTACCCCATTCTTGTCATTTTGTTCTAGTCATTAATTCTGTAAGTAGAGAATATCCCTCCCCTCCTACAGAACCTCTATGGCAGCCTGCTTTATCTGGTAAATCAATAATGATACTTCAAAGAATTTACCATCTCCCTTGGTAAATCAACGCAAAGAAACTCAAGAAATGGCTAAAATTAGGAACCTCACCTCAATGGCTCTTGTACAGCTTTTACAGAGCTCAAAATATCACTGCTCAACCTCTCAAAGATAGAACACTCAATGGTCCTCTCATTGTACCATTACAGCATTATGACAGACAAGTTTAGTGGACATCTAACTATTAAGAAGTAAATCCTCCTCCATAATTGTAAGCATTTTAGGTAGAAAAGTTATACCCAAACAGGTAAATACACTAGGAAAGAATGGTATAAGGTAGAAAAATAAGCCAAAATAAATGATGATACTTTCTAATTGACTCCATTGACTACCAATAAACAGAATATAAAACATCCAATCTAACGAATCCCGTATCACTTAGCTAATCAACCCAGTTAAGAATTCAACAACATGAAAATTCAAAGTAGTGCATTGAGACACAAGCTATAATAGCAACAAAAGAAATATGAAAAGAGAAGCTATACAAATGAAATACCCGTGGCTCTCCATCAATGTAAATTATGGATCCATCTCTGTATCCAAGCATGGACCTTCCATTCCTCCGGTTAAATCGGATGGGTACCCCCCGACCAGACCCGGGGTTGAAAGCAAAGATTGATTTGAATCCGTACTTTTCGAGGATGTCTCGGACCTCAAGCTGGTCCTGGTCCCAACCTCCCAACGACGACTTGAAGACGTCGATCGGGCCCTTCCCTTGCCGATACAGATGTACCTCCACTTCCCGCGATTTCGTCCTCGTAGTTTTGGGATCGGGTTCGGGGGCTGGGATCGGAGTATTTGCATCTGCGTCTTGGTTGTTGCTTGTTTCATCGATTTCTTTGATTTCCATTCCTCAGATCGAATAGTCTTTGCAAGCGTATAGCTTAGTAGTCTTTGAGGTGGTTTGTTCTTACTATTTCTGTATTTTGTTAGGCGGAGGGGTTAGTAAGCCGACGGAAGACACTGTTATAGTTTAATCGAGGATTTTATAATAAAATCAAACGATGACAGTGGAAGATTTTATATTATATTTTTTATTTTAAATAATAAAAATAAGAAATTTTTGATTTGGGGAGTTTAAGATGAAATGTAAATTAATAAATATAAGCTATTTAATATATTTTTAATAAATTTTTTTAATACCAATTATTTCTTATAACCTTAATCTCCTTTTTTTCTAGACTCATTTATTAAAATATACAAAAATTGTATATAATTAATAATATTTTTATATTATTTTTCCTTACCTTAATAATAATATTTATATATAATTAATAATAAAATAAACAATTAATTAAATTTTTATTAATAAAATAGAAAATATGTAAAAATTTATTCTTTAATTGTTTGTATATACTTCTATATAAATAAAAATATAAACAAATTATTTTTAAATATAAATAACATAAAATAAAATAAAATTTATTGCATAATTAATGATAATATTATTAAATAATTAATAATAAAATAATAATACTTTATTAAAATTTTATTATTTTAAAATAGAAAAAATATAAAAAAATTGCTTGTCATGATTATGACTTGAACCGTGACTTTTTAATTACACATGATTTTTGTTTTAAAATCATAGCGTTAAACTTTCTGTAATAACCATTTTAATATAGGGGTATAATAGTCATTTATTATATATTACATTTTATTCCATCTATCTTCCTATCTTCCAGACAACATTTTACTACATTACATTATAAACTCTTCAATTCCTTCTAAACAACTTTTCACTATATTACATTTCATTCTATCATAAACCGTTCCGTTTTATTCTATTCAATTCCATTAATTAACATCCAACTAAACAAGCCATAAGCTTTAAAAGATTCTATTATGAAGTAATGATGTTCTGTTCTGTTATTTATATGTTTTATTCCGATGCAAATAATGTTTGGATTATGCTTTAATTTGAACAATTAAAGATTGCTTATGATATGATATGATTCAGTAAAAGTGAATGCCTGCTGAAAGTAGTCGTCAATTTATATCTTGTTTAGTTATTCCCATTAAGCTATATGTTTAATGTTAGACCCCTAAGTCCAGACTGTGGGATCGTGCGAGTCTTGGCTAATGCTTGGCACGCAATTCGACATGAGGAAGGTGTGTTGATGAGGGAACAAGGCGAAGTCTTCCGAGTTGGCAAGCAAAAATTCAAGGAACTTGTGAAGTAGGCAAGGGATGCTGGAAAATATCGGCAAAGATCTTGAGAGTAGTACTCTCGAGATTCGATACGTATGAGCACGTGCAGACGCGCATTGGTGGAAATATTTGACGAAATGTAAGATTTGGATGCGAGGTCCTGCAGAGTTGGCGAACTAAGTCATGTGAGACCCGAGGGTACGCGAGAATGCACAGAGGTGTGCGAGACTCCGCGAGGATGCGCGAAGGCAGGCAATCGCGACGAGGCGCATAAGCACTTGACTTCGGCAAGGTAGGTCGAAGGTATGTGAAATATGAGAGGTTTTTTACTAACTTGGATTGTGACTTGTACTTAGTCATGGAATGACGAGACAATATCATGAGTGAGCTTGATCATGGAAGATGGACTTGTCCATGGACGTGCATTGATGGACTTATGTACGGATAGGTCATGGTGAAAACATATCAGCAGTGGCGTGGCAACTGTGGATGATGTGACACATGATGATGTGGCAGATAAGATCATAGTGGATGAATATCAGCTTTAAGAGATAAAGATCATATGGAAGAATTATCTGAAGATAGAGCAGATCTTCGTGGATAAGGGTAATCATTTATAGATAGGATAATCTTTTATCTTGTTAATGTGATGTAACTTAATCCTATTAAAGAGGATAAGATCGTGATCTTAGCTAGTAGAGTTTTATTAGAACTCTAACTTAGTCATTTGAACGGGCCTATAAATAGCTCATTAGAAATGACACCTATTCATTTACTCATTTTAGAGAGATCACTCAAAGGAGAGAGCTTTGAGAGTTGTGAGCTTTTGGAGGATTTCTCATTGTACGGGCTTCGAGTAGGGAGTTCCTTGTAAGGGCTTTAAGTAGGGAGTTCCTTGAGTGCTTCGTGGAGGAGATATTTGTATCTTTTGTTAACATTTTTTTGAGAGTTAATGAAAACGTAGCTTCAGCTATATTTATATCTCTTATTACTTTCTTTACTCTATTTTACACTTATGTTATTTTGTGTGTGATAGAAACACTCTAAACACTTGTGTGTGCGTGAGGTGTTTGAGGCCTAACAGAATTGTTCAGAGACATTCATGTGAAAAGGCTGAATCTTGCTTAAGCGAATCTAAGTCGGATTGTCGCACAAGGTTGGGTGAGACTTGCGGTAGAAGTTCGAGTCCAAAGTAAACCTTTGTGACACTTAGCACAGTGGCTTTGCCTCCATGTAGGTTATGATAAGAAGATTTGAGACTGGGACAAAGACAACCGCAGAGGCCAAAACAGGATATGTTATATTTTGGAAGATGTATGCTTGAGTTTGTTTTTAAGTTGTATCTAATGTTATGAGACATAATTGTATTTTTATGTAAATGGTTTGTAAAAACTATAATAATATATGGATTTGAATTTAAAGGCATGTATTTTGATATACATACATACATATATATATATATATATATACACACACAATGTGTATAATGTATTCTGTTTATTTATGTCAACAACTTATGAATGTGAAGTACGTTGCCTTATTTTTAAGAAATTTATGAAATATCTTGGTATGATTTAGATATGTTTTGTGTGGAATCTGTATATCCTCTTAGAGGGTATGTGGGTGTTACATGAACGATCGAGACCCTCATGAAGAAATATCAAGTGATGCATCGAGTCTCAATCGCTTATCACCCTCAGACAAGTGGTCAGGCTGAGGTGTCTAACTAAGAGATCAAGTCCATTATAGAGAACACGGTTAATCCCAACAGGAAGGATTGGAATTTACGCCTCAACGATGCCTTATGGGCATACACAACTATATGCAAGACTCCAATAAGGATGTCACCATTTAGGCTTGTTTTTGGGAACCATGCCACCTTTTAGTAGAGCTACAACACAAAGCTTATTAGGCAATCAAGAAGTGTAATATGGAGTTAGAAGTTGTTGGTGCCCACAGACTATTACAGTTGCAAGACCTCAAAAAGTTGCGATTGAAGCATTCGAGAATGCCCAGATTTATAAGGAGAAGACTAAGGGATTCTATGATCCCAACATCTCTAGGAAGACATTTGTGGTGGGATAGAAAGTACTTTTATGTCATTCACGCCTCAAACTCTTTCCAGGTTAGTTACACTCCCAATGGATAGGTCATTTTGAGGTTACCCAGGTATATCCCCATGGAGCAGCAAAGATCAGAAGTGTCAAGACGAGGAAAGAGTTTAAAGTCAGTGGACATCGTCTCAAGCCTTACTTCGAGGGATTTCAGATTCACAATGTGGAGGTGATGTAGCTTAAAGCTCCAACATACATTAGTTAATATCAGAGCTTATGACCTTAACTAAGTGCTTGCTAGGAGGCTCCCTAACCTTATCCTTTCATTTTAGTTTTTTAATGTTTCAGTTTGCTTTCATTTGAGTACTTTATTTGCTTTTTGTCTATTTTGTTTTTAGGAAGCAAGACCAGAGCTGTGAATTCTGCTTTCAAATCATTGAGCCTTCTTTAATCAAGGGGAGTCCTTTTATCATCGCCTTGTGTTTTTATTGATTTTAAGACATTGGGGGACAATGTCCCATTTAAGTGTGGGGTTGGCGACATTTTTTTTTCATTTTTGCACTTGAACTGGGATGAATGTTAAACCATTATGTCATAGTAATTGGACTGAGAATTGAGTTGTGTGCTTGAATTTGAATCAGGTAGCTTTAGTGGAAGATGAATCATATGGATTGATCGAAGTAGTTAGTTGCATAAACTCAATCAATAATTTGATACTTGCGTGATTAGGTAATATAGTTGTTTGCTGGCAATCTAGCCAATGAACCTAACTCTAATACTAGTTATAAGGATCGTGATTGTTGAGATCATGACAATTCCAATTACCCTAAACACAATAATAATAAACATAGCAATAAACAAGAAAACTAAAGCAAAAAAAATGAATACCAAATTTAACGTGGAAACTAAAAAATCGGGAGAAAAAACACAGAAACAACGCACTAGAAATTTTCATGAGTAAGCATATGGTGATTACAAGGCACACAATTCTCTCTCTGTAGCCTCTCGTTAACCCTAGAAAAGATGTATAAGTATTTATATTGTAATCAAATAAAGAAAAGGAAACTAATTAAAGTGAGATGTGGGCCCCACTATGATGACTTTTACGAGTCCAGATCTCCTGTTCAATATTATGGTGTCTTATTGTGTCCAATAAATCTCAGCCGTTTATTTATGTGGGTCTCATACGGGACCCACGTGGGACCTACGTGGAGCCCGCAAAATAAATGACTGAGATTTTATGAGACAGAATAAGACAGAGTAAAACTAGACAGAAGATCTGGTCAAGACTTTTACAGCTCTCACCACGACAGTCACACCTTCCTTCTCTTCTCTCAGGCTCCACTCTCAACAAAGGCTATAGATATAATAATAGCTTACAATGAACAATGAATTTTGCATGGCCATAGAAAAAAATGAGGTTTGCATGGCAATGTTGATACTTATATGGTTTTCATGGCAAAAACCCTACTTCCATTGGCAACTTCTTATGTTGTTTCATGAAAAATCCAAAATATTTGTAGATAGAGCCAATCATTAGTTCCCAACCATAGGTTAAATGGAATCTTGTACATAAATTGATCTATTGTATCCTGAAAAGTTTGAGATTGTTCTACCTCTAAATTATGTCTTTAAATATTTTCCAGTATTATTTTACGGAAAATTCCAATTCAAGATCATTGTAGTGTGAATTTAACCCATTTGATAAAAGGAGAGAAATCTAATAGTTGAATTATCTTTTTCTAGAACACGTCAATCCAAGTAAATCCCATTAGATGTGATATTGAACATGCCTCGAGTATGAAAATATAGAATTCCTGAGGAAAAATAAAGCTGATGATAATGAAATGCGAAGGAAGATGAGTAAGGATTTCAAATAGTAACGACCAAACAAAAAAACATAGAGAAAAAGATTGTTCTAGTGAGTAGCAAATAAATTTTCTTCAATCACTTACACACTTTGCATGCATATTTGCCTTTCAACCAATAAACAACGAAAAATGTAGAAATTTCATAAAAGGGAGCAAATCCAGATCCTCTTTCAAGTATTAAAAAAGAACACACTTGCCATCAATCTCAACCACTGCAAATCCAAGTCCAGACTTCTTTGATAAAATCTTCACCGCACCTCCATGAAGGAGATGGGCAACTGCAATCGAAGCTAAAAGAGCATATATTTAAAGACATAAATGATGCTTCTGGCCAGAGGCTTAGTGTGTAGCTATAATGTTCTTATCCGTTGAATTGAAAAAGAAAAGAAAAGAGCGTAACAGTCGATAGGGAAGGGAAGCAGAAAATAAACCAAGTTAGATTAGGTTATCAGGGAAGTAAATAAATTAGGTTTTATATTTTATAATTTTAAAATAATAAATAATTAGTTGAAAAAAAAGGATTTGTGACAATCATTAAGTAAATAAACAAATTGACGTAATTAGCCACATTAGTGACTTTAATAAAAGTATTTCAAAATTAATAAATTTTAATTTTTTATAATTTACCCAATATATTATTAATAATAAATATGTTTTGTTTTGACTAAATCATAAATTAAAACCTTCCTTTGTTTAACACAAAAATTTAACTTCCTGTGTCCAAAACATTTAAAATTTTACTAATTATTTGTAGTATTGCGTTTCAAATAATTTTCTGTTCCATATTTATATTTTAATTTTGAATCGAACGAGTTTCGTCCCCTCGTGGGCTTGGAACATGGACTTTCTCAAAAGAAACTGAAGTCAAGTTAGTTCCCGATCAGGAGCTCGGCAAACCAAACTAAGTTGGTAATTGCCGAGCACAGCAACTTGGTCGGAGCACGTCACATATTTCTCCGATGCTCCTCAAACAACTGAAGAAGTTGCCTCCCAATTATAGATTTAGAAACAAAAACCACCCATAAAAAGCTTATCAATCTCTGATTTGGTCACTTCTCAAAAGAAGCTCTCATTTTGGTCCTTGATCGAAACTGTTTCGGGAAATTAAGACATGCTCTGCTTCTCGTATCGCCGGTTTTCCAAATCCCACTTCAACCTCCTTCCCCTCCGCCACTTACCGCTGTCCACCGCCGGCACCAGCTCCATCCCCGCCGATAAAGACGCATACTTTACATTAGTCAACCACATAACCAATATAGTGCGGAGCGACATCTACCCAGAACGCACACTTAACAAACTCAACATCCCTCTCACCTCCGAGCTTGTCTACCGCGTTCTTCGCTCCTGCTCTCACTCTCCTTCCGAGTCCTTTCGATTTTTCACTTGGGCTCGTGCCCACTACTGTCCGACCACCGTGGAGTACGAGGAGCTCATCAAGACACTTGCTTCCGCAAAGCAGTATTCTTCCATGTGGAGGCTTATTACCCAGATGAGGGAACAGCACAAAAACAGCAACGAGTTTAGGATTTCATCTGAAACGGTATGTTTTATTATTGAAGAGTATGGGAAACATGGGTTGGTTGATAAGGCTGTAGAGATTTTCAATAGGTGTAGTAGTGGGTTGAACTGTAAGCAGAGTGTTGAGGTCTATAATTCTCTGCTTTTTGCACTTTGTGAAGTGAAAATGTTTCATGGCGCTTATGCCTTGATTAGGAGAATGATTAGGAAAGGTGTTGTTTTGGACAAGAGAACTTATGGGGTTTTAGTTAATGGGTGGTGCTCAAGTGGGAAGCTTAGAGAGGCGCAGGAGTTTTTAGATGAAATGAGTAAGAAGGGGTTTAATCCTCCGGTGAGAGGGCGGGATTTGTTGGTTGAGGGGCTGTTGAATGCTGGGTATTTGGAGTCTGCCAAGAACTTGGTTTTGAGAATGACAAAGGAGGGTTTTTCCCCAGATGTTGCAACATTTAATACTTTTATTGAAGCAATTTGTAAATCCGGAGAGGTTGATTTTTGTGTTGATATGTATCATAGTGTGTGCAGGTTGGGGTTTTATCCTGATATAAATAGTTATAAGATATTAATTGCCGCTGCTTCGAAGGAGGGTAGAATTGATGAAGCTTTTAGGTTATTGCAGAGTGCAATTGAAGATGGTCATCGACCATTTCCTAGTTTATATGCACCAATAATTAAGGGTATGTGCAGAAGAGGGCAGTTTAATGATGCTTTTTGTTTCTTCAGCGAGATGAAGGTAAAGGGGCACCCTCCAAATAGACCAGTGTACACGATGCTGATAACCATGTGTGGACGCGGTGGGAGATATGTGGATGCAGCTAATTATTTGGTGGAAATGACTGAAATGGGTTTGAGACCTATTTCAAGGTGCTTTGATCTTGTTACAGATGGATTGAAGAACTGTGGAAAGTATGATTTGGCAAAAAGGATAGAGCACTTGGAATTGTCTCTTCGCCGTAATTGATTGCTTTATTTGGGAGTTGAATATATCGCCATCTTTTTAACCAAAGATGAACTTTGCTGCGGATGCACAACATTGAGCTCAAGTCGACAAAATGTTGAAAAGGTTGGTTCCTTTGTTTTTCAATAAAGGGCACTATCATGTGACGTAATGGTTGGAATTTTTGTTCCTCCTCTTGTAAATGACCTTTAGATTGGGATTTTGATTTCATATGTTTTGTGGAGAAATTTAGGAACATTCATTCTAAGATGCAAATATCATTTTATAAATTTATAAACACACAAAGTCGATTTACAAAGATAGATAATATGTTGGTTGTATTCATACAGAATTCGTGATATGCAAACCCTCTCTCCCACCTAACCTTCAGCTGCTGTCATTACCTTTTTTCTTCTTCATCTTCATCTTTTACCCATCTCATCTTCCCTTATCCTCCCAGCTTCACCTCATCTGTCATCGGCACAAGGTTCAAATTGCTCCATTACGTAGTTATTAAGTCTTTTGACAAGGCCAAACCTACTTTGCCTCTCCCAGAAGTCAAAATACCTAATTCTTCTGAACCATTAGTGCATTCCCCCAGCAAACCACCAGGCATTAACCATACCAGAAAATTTTGGAAGCAGGTGCTAGACGACGCAGGTCCTTCCCTGCAACTCCAATATTGCCCCCAAAGATGATCGAAGGCAAGGTAATGGTGGCCCAAAAAGTGGACATACTCAAGGAGCGTATGAAAAAATCGGAATCAACACTCTTGGGCTTCTTCATGGACAAAAGACCAGCCTTCCAAGCTTTGAATTCCTAGGCTGAAAAGCAATGGAAGAGTTGCGGATTACTGGAGGTATTGTTTTCTTGTTCAAATTCAGCTCCACAACAACGGCTCATAAAATTCTTAAGACTAGTCTATGGTTCTTCAACCCTCAACCCCTTCTCTTGCAATCCTGAAAATTAGGATTAAAGCCGGAAGATCTTGGACAAAAAAAATCCTCGTTTGAGCAGGCATATACAATATTTAACTAGAAACTAGACCACCAAGGGTTAAGAAATCAACACTTACCGAGATATCCAAGACAAAGAAACCAACCGGCAACATATGGAGAGTGCATGCGAGCCTTTAGAGGCCACAATAGAGTTGAGACACACAACGAACTCGTTGACATTAGTAAGAAAGTTCGTGATGAAGTCTCTAATTTCGTACGAAAGATGGATCCATTAATGTTCTTATACTGGACAGTAGTAATGGAAAATTTCTTTGACTAGTACCACATGTCTAAAGATCAAAAAGTTTGGTTAAAAATTATGATGCTAGTTAGACACACTAAAATCTAGTGGAGATCTGTAGAGGATAGATTTTGAAAAACAGGTCAACTACCAATTGTTGGTTAGGAATAAATGACGTTGAAATTGTTGGAAAAATACTTACTATTTCATTATTAGGAAGATCTCCAAGATCAACTCACAACCTTTAGATAAGGGATTATGTTCATAACTGAGTACACGAAAATATTTGATGAACTTTCTATCTAATGTGAAGGGATGGAGTTGAACCGGCAACTTATATCTCACTATAAAAATGGCTTAAGGATAGAAATTTGCAAGGATCTAATCATTCAAAGGATTTATAACCTTGAAGATAGATATCACTTGGCTTTAAGAGTGGAACAATACTTAGGACAATGAGTAACTAAAAAGTTTCAAGTCAAGTCGGGGAGCTCAGCATGGAGAGAATTATGACGGTGCAAAACTTTAAATAAGCACTCAATGTATTAAAATCTGTACCACAAAACTTTTCAAGGAGCTGAACTTAAAGGCAAAGTCATAGTTAAGATTGGGGTGAAGGAGGCAGTAGTGACAAGAAGTGCTTCCGAAGCAATGGGAGGAGCCATGATAGATGCATAATTGATCATATTTATACCTCATATTTGATGTTTTTTTTACTTGGTATTTTATGCGTTTATCATATATTTAGTACTTAATTCGCTTCAAATGTTTATATAGAGTATAGTTGCCTTCACGGACTTAAAAAAGAAGAATTTAGACAAACACACCACATAAAACAAAGATTTGACACACAAAAGGGATGCATGGACGTGCATCTGCCCATGCATGCCCTTGTGAATCACGTGCCGACGTCCTACGTGACATCTAGGTGCGCATCCCACAAGGTTGATGTGCCCACACCAAGTCAAACCTCAAAAACGAACTCATCTCACTTACTTCCGAACAGATTTTGGGATAGCTCATAAAGGAATTTCAATAAGACTTCTTCATAACATTTGTTCCTCATTGCCTTAAGTTTCTAACGACACCAAAAACGCTCAATTTGGTTCAGAAATAAAGAAGTATTGGCCAAAACACTTTCAGGATAAAATTAAGCCAAGACTGAATCCTACACTTGAATTCACTCTAGAAATTGAAAGCCTTAAGGCCTAAATTGAAATTCGATTCCTTCAGAAAAGTTGTAGATCCATGTCTCTAGTTTGTTTAGAAACAAGAATCAACTCAAATAGAGCTCTACAGATCAAGATATCGCCAAAATACTGAAGTCTATTCAGAAAATATCTAACTCATACTCTTTTAACCGATCCTCTCACTTTGATTTAATCCATAATTTTCAAATTAATATCAAAAGTTGTAAATTTTTATGAAAAGGTATAGAAATATCTTAGAAATCCATCGCTTCAAAAATCAGGTCAATCGGAGGTCAAATGAACAAGTTATGGCCAAACGAGTGGAGAGAGGTCGGATCGAGGAGGAAAATAAAAATCGGCAGCGTCGCAAATGCGACGCGGCGCGCGCGAGCACTTGCGCTCGCAAGCGGTGCGCGCTAGACACGAGCAGCCGAAATCTGACCCTAACTTCCAAAATTCATAACTTCTTACTCAGAACTCCAAAATTTGCAATCAATAGAAAGATAAAAGGAAGCTCTACAATTTTCATGAAGAACTTAAAAACCAATTCAGCCTCTAAAGGGGTCAAAATCTACCTCAAAGTGGCTGTCTGATCAATGTCACCCTAAACAGCAACGAAACTTCTAAACACCAGGACTTTCCACTCCAAAAATGCCATACTTTATATCAATGGAAAGATAAAACTTTCATGAAGACCCTAAGAATAATTTCTAACTCTATGAGGGTCAAATATTCACTTAAAGTTTTTGTCCCAAAATTGCCATTATTGACAGCACCTGCACCCAACTTCAACAATTCACATCTTTTAACTCCCACATCCAAAAATAACACATTATACATCGTCGGAAAGCTATGAAATTCCTCTACAACATTCAAGAAGGCTACTTGATGCAATTTAATCCATATCAGTCTAGAATTTGCCTCAAAGCATCGGCAAAACACAATAAAACCCAAATGTCTTTCATTACTATCACAATATGAGTTCTTACAAAGCTTTAGTGGGCATTTCTAGCCCCAATACAATAAAGTCTCAAAATTTCAAATTTCAAAGAAACTACATGAACAGTAATTTTGCTCCAAAAACGCAACTAAAGCTTTGTTTACAAAATATATCTTCAAAATCAAAAATCAAATGGGAGTGATGCCTTGACCTCGGTTCGGTCACTCATTTTCTTTCTCATCGCCTGTGGATGGGAGGAAAGAAGGGGGTGAGTTCAACGGCTCGTGAGTAACATATTTATAACCAAGAACACAAGCAAAAATCCTTGAATCATTTTATTTCCAATGTAAAAATTTACAAAGACAATCATACCACATTGTGATCCAAAATTTACAGCTTACCAAGCCATTTACAAATCAACACAATGAATACGTCAAAATGATTTCAAAAACATAATCACATAACACATCAGAAATGGTTTGGGTGAATCCAAAACGGAACGTATTACACATTTTCGCGTAGCGGTCATGTGTAGCCGTGAACTTATAGGAGTCCGTGAGGAGCTCCATTCCACTAGCGGGCAGGCAAAAAAAGCCTATAGACAAGTGCACTTGACTCACTTAAGGGATCACCACAAACCCATATAAGCATACATTTCACACTTGTCAAACATATTGGCCAAAATGCCACATTTCTAAAAATAATTTTTATAACCATTGCATTGTTTCAAAAAATCGCATTCTTTTACAATCATCAACATAATATGTAAACATTCTCACAATTCATTTACAAGAAAAAGACACATGTCATATTCTCAAATCTTACTAAAGAGTAATAAATACACATTTTTAAAGTTGTTGGAAAGCATTAAATTACATTTGTTGACAAAAATGGTACTAGCTCATTTTCTTAATTATAAAGATGTTACCCACTTTAAGACTTGTTCAAGATGCCTTTCCTCAAGCTCTTCTTGCCTCTCTTGAATTTCTTCACAAACACAAAACTCAAATCAAAAGAGATCTTAAGATTAGAAAACCTAAGGAAACAAAACATGAAATTTATCCTAAAACACTCATACCCATACTTTTCCTAAACCATTTGAACCAAAACTCCTTCAAAATTTCAAAAGATTTACTATACACTTACCTTGGATCTTCACCCACGTTTTTGCTCTTTGTCTCTAATGGAAGATCAAATCTTCCTCTTTCTCTTTTCCTTCTTGAAAAACTCTTAAAATCACTCTTCCAAAGCAAAGAAAGGTGAAACCCTAAGTTCTTCTTCTTCTTCTCTTCTTTCCCTCTCAACCGAAACTCACCTCTCCTTTTTCTTTGAAATTTTCGTTCCTCCCTTCCAACATAAAACAAAAATGCTTTTGTTTCTTTCTTTCCTTTTTAATGAAGCGAAAAAGACCAATCTTACCCTCCTTGTAAGCCTTAAACCTTTTAACCTTAAGTGATCTTCCCAAATTGTCCTTATACAAACTTATTCCTTCATTTTAACTAACACCATACGATACTCTAACTTAATCTTAATTTTTTTCCATTTAATAACTTCTAGTTCAATCAATCTAAACAATAAAATCCTCCAACCATTTACATTCTAATTAAACTCTAACAAAAAACAAGTAATCAATCAAAACCTTAAATATTTTTTTGAAATCATGCTTATTCAATAAAAAAAAGATTCAGGGGCCAACATTAATTTTCTAGAAGCATAGGCTACAACCTTATCATTCTGTATAAGTACACACCCTAATCCCTATCTCGAGGTATCACTATACATTACAAATCCATCAGTCCCCGTTGGTAATGTGAGTATAAGAGCTGTTGTTAACCTTTCTCTCAATTTATTAAAACTTTATTGACAAGCATCTGACCACTCAAACTTCTCCTCTTTTCGCGTCAACTTGGTCAGTGGATTTGCTATTCTAGATAATCTTTCAACAAATTTCCTATAATAGCTTGCCAATCCAAGAAAACTCATGACTCCCCTTATAGTGTTGGGAGGTTTCTAATTAGTAACAACTTTAATCTTTTGGGCATCCATACTAAGTCCTTCATCTTCGATGACATGACCCAAGAAAGTAACCTTATCGAGGCAAAACTGGCACTTACTAAACTTAGCATATAATTGGTGCTCTCATGGGTTTTTAGTACAATCTGCAGGTGTTCTACATGATCCTCTTGACTTCTTGAGTACACCAATATGTCATCAATAAACACGGTCACAAACTTAACTAGGTACTCTCGAAACACCCTATTCATCAGATCCATAAAAGTAGCTGGTGCATTCATTATTCCAAAGGGCATAACTAAAAATTTCTACTGCCTGTACCTTGTCCTAAAGGCAATTTTCGGTACATCTTCACTGTGGACTTTCAACTGATGATAACCTGATCTTAGATCAATCTTTGAATACACCTTAGATCCCTGTAGCTAATTGAACAAATAATCAATCCTTGGGAGCAGATATTGGTTAGGAACTGTCACTTGATTCAGTTATCTGTAGTCGATATACAACTTTAAACTCTCATCCTTTTTTTCACGAATAAGACTAAAGGCCCCCTAAGGAGAAGTGCTGGGTGTCACAAAACCCTTATCTAACGATCCTCTATTTGCACTTTTAATTCTTTTAACTCTGCCTGAGCCATTCTGTACAGAGTAATTAAAATCAATTAGGCTTCTGATGGTATATCTAACTTAAACTCTATAAGCCAAATATCCCTGACATCCTTCACGGAGCATTCTATTAGGTACTGTGACAGTCACGATACTAGTGAAATGAACTTTCTACAACCCCCACAAAATATTACCTCTGGTTTCCCTAATCGACTCAGACTAACCTCCTT
>JANVCL010000212.1:11516986-11532436 GCA_026546855.1 Erythroxylum incrassatum | reverse complement strand
CATAAAGTCATGATTTAGAGGGTATTTTAAGATACAAAGTCACCTACACAACTGTGTAAGTGACTGTGTATGTTCCAAAAAACCTAGTTTTTATTATAAAAGGATATTATTGAAGGCTACAGAAGTGGGGCGGGGGGGAATTCTAGAGTTGCCAAAGACACCTAAAAAAGGAAGAAAAACACAAAAGGATGTATATCACAAAAAAAACAAGATCAAAAGTAGAAATATTAATATCAACTCCAGCTTTCTAGAATTTCCAGATTTTCCAAATTAAGGCTTCAACCTGATTTCATTTTTTCTCCTCCTCTATTATTGCCTTGTATGCCAAATATGAATAATTTTGTTTTGAACACGATTATAGACTGCTAAATCTATATTAGGGTGTTATTCTTCAATTATTTTATATAAATTTTACCTTGTTGAATTTAATATATTACTTCTTTGTGATATTTGTTATGCTCATACCTGATTTGAACTTAGAGATTGAATCAAGATATTTGTGTTAAGTTGATAATGAGAGTTGTTGCCTTAATGAATATAGAAATATCATGTTAATAATCAATTGAAGAAAAATCTTAACTATGAGTTAAATATTCTTATGATTGCTTTAAATCCAATTAAGTGGTTAGGAGTAGTTTTGAGAAATCGAGAGATTGCAACTCAAATTTTATCTATTTTAATTAGGATTACTTGATTAGATCTTGAGAGAGGGTAATTAAAACCTTTGGATATCTAAGATCAGATGTGGTTGAATTCAAAAGGTAAAGGAAAGGCAAAACTAGGATAGAATAATCCTTCAGTTTCCATCGTTAACTTCATTTCCATTATTAGCTTTTGCTTATTTAGTCATCAAGTTTTGTTAGTTTACTTTAATTTTTAGTTAATTCAATCTTTTTTTACCTTAGAAAAAGTGTAATTAAAATTTCTAGGTGACTATATTCAATCCTCGTGTGAACAATATTAGTTGTAGTACAATATACGACTCATATACTTATGGTATAGCATAAAAATAGCAAACAAGATTTTGACATCATTGAAGGGATTGCGATTTTAACATATTATCGAATTTGAATTATTTTGATTTAAGGAGTTTGATACTTTTTGCTTATGCGATTTGTAGTCGCATAAATATAAGAATCATGATAAGTGTAAATTGCATCGTGTTTTAGGGCATAGTTTGATATGTGTTTAGCTGTTAATTCAATCATTTGGTATGTGTTTAGGTTAGAATTGTGTTAGTTTATTAATTATTTGTGTTTTAAGTTTTTATGGGTTAGTACAAGTTTTTGAGCTTAAATATTATGTTTTTGAGGTTCCTTGATGTGTTTGCTTGTGTTTTAAGGTCAAGATTGAAGAACGAAGAAGTTTTAGAGACATTCGGGCCTAAACAACGACCCATGATCATGGCATGTCAAGTCATGATAGTGACAGAAGGCTTAGATGTGGCCCACGATCGCGGCCTGCATCGGGCAGATGCGTAAACACTTATGAATGTCAAGTTTTGAGAATTTTTTTCAATCTTTTAAACTCCGGAAAAACCCCAGAGTTGCTAAAAACATAAGAGGTTATTTAAAGAACAAGAAAAGAAGCAGAGGGGGAGCTTTTGCATCAACCACCTTGAGAAACCAGAAATCATCGAGAGATAGAGGAAGAGAAGAAGGAAGAGAGAAGATGAGAAGAAGCTGACTCCACATATTTCTCAGATCAGGAGTTTTCCAGATGTCGCTACCTCACATCATCCATTTATATTGTATTTCCTACTTAATTTCAGTTTTATTATTGTATATAATTGGATTGAATAGTTGATGATAGATATAGAATGTTGAGGATGTTTTAAACTCACCTTTAGAGTTTTACTCTTGAATTAATGAAATCTTATTGTTTATGTATTTATTGGATTTGTTGTGGTTTAATTGTGCGATTGCATAATTCGGTAATAAATTGATAAGGTGAATCAAATGAAAAATGATTAAATTGAACTATCGAGAGTTAGGTGATTTAATAGAACAAAAATTGAATCAGATCGAGAAATTGTGCGAAGAGAGATCTTGCATAGGTTTTCGAACTTCAAAACTAATTAGGGTTTTGGATAGGTCATGAATTGAGAAATTTTAACTTCCATAATCCGATTAGGGTTTATGATTTAACGTTAATGGTTATAGCATCTCGAACTTGGAAAGAATGTTAGCTTTACTAAAATCTGCAATAACTTTGGCATCATTAGTTCTTTTGGCTTTAGCTTCCACCATTTACAAACATAATCGACTGCAATCAATATATAATTAAAACAAAAATGGTGGAAAAAGGTCAACCCTAGGATAGTCTAGAACCAATAATCCGATAATTCATAATTAGTTAGGGTTAGTATTAAGGATAAGTAAAATTCCCTTTCTCTGAATTGGTAATTTCTTTCAGTTGATTCATAGGTGTGTTGCAATTGATTAATAATTAGTATATTCATATTTGATTGATTGAATTAAATTTTAGTTTTTAGTTTTGTTGCATATTAGATTTTTGTTATTGTTTCTAGCCTTATATTTTAGGATTAGATTAACTCCCTCCTCGTGGGATCGACACCTTTGGTACTACGTGAACAAATCGTACACTTGCGGATTGTAAGAGGATAATAATTAAAACTTACACATAACCAAACACCCGATCAAATTACAAGGAGCTCAAGCAAATTAGGAGATACATCAATTTTTGATATCACCAAAAATGAAAGAGAGATCTAAAGAGAAAATAGTCAAGAAGCTACAAATAAAATAATAGTTAAATAATAAAATCAAGGAGGCTGCCAAAGGACTCTTCTAGATTTCGTAAGGCCACGTTTTAATGCGAATCAATAGGGCATCACAAGACCTTTCATCTTAGCCGACAACTTTAAAATAAAGCCAGTCTTATTAAATATGCTACAAACCAATGTGTAGTTCTATAGATTGGCTAATGAAGTCCCCAATGCACACTTAGCAAACTTCTGGGAGATATGCAACACGTTTAGATAAAATGTGCTACCTGAGGATGCTACAAAGTTGAGGTTGTTCCCTTTTAAACTAAACGAACGAACTAAGGCATGGTTTAACTCTTTCAACCCTGAGAATGTCACAACTCGGGAGCAATTGGTATATATTTTACATTGATGAAGAACACAAGAATCATTAAGGAGATTAGAAATTTCTAGCAGAGTGATAAGGGGTCCTTATATGAAACTTGGGAGTGATTTAAAGAATTACAAAAGGAGTTCTTTGCACTACATCTTACTGAAGGAATTATTGTTGCAAACATTCTAAAATTGAGTTAATACACATATAAAATGGGCTACAGAAGTAGTAGCTAGTGGTTATTTGATGAAAAAGGCAATTGATGCCACATATAACCTCTTAGATGAAATGGTGAATAATAGTTGCCTGTAGACAATAGAGAGGGGAAAACAACAAAATTTCAAAGAGCGTAATGGAGTGATAGCTACGAATTTAGTGACAGCTTTGCAAGCTCAGACATCAGCCCTTACTAAGCAATTAGGTAGCTTGTAGGCCTCTTCTTCCAACCCAGTGAAGGCAATACAACATAGATGTGTGTTGTGTGGGTAAGAAATCCACATGACATCTAATTGTTTTTTGATAGATAACAATGGTATGGAATAAGTCAATTTCATAGGAGCTCAACAAAGAGGGAGGGGGCACAACTCATACTTTAACATATATAATCCTGGGTGGAAAAACCACCCAAAATTTTCTTTAACTAATCATACAAGAAAAAAATGAGAGCAGAAGGCCCACCAGGTTTTTAGTAGGATAGGCTTCGATCCTAGAAGTCAAAGATGGAAAAGTTAATAGATATGCTAAGCTTCAAGTTCAACAGCCCTAATGAAAGACAGAAGAGGATGGAAGCCAAATTTTATCAAACAGTGAAGATGACAACGCGTGTCGAGTGCACTGAAAAATTCACCTAACTCTGCATACTAAAAATTTGTAGCTGTGATGAGTCTGGATCGTATCCACAGGGAATGTTTGGTTAATTTTCAAAATGAAAATAATTAATTTAAAGGAAATGAAAGGTTAGGTTTTATGCAATCAAGAAAAAAATAAAAATTAAACTAATGCAAGCAATTTATCGAAAACAGTCAAAAGTGAGAAAATTGTCAAATATGTGTAAAACCCAGTTTTCGAATCAATCTCGGCCTGTACATAATCAAACATATTTCATTGTTATAATGCTTTCACATCTCTCCTAGAACTCTTGGTTATAGACTAGCAACAAGCTCAGTTAATCCCAATTTTCTCTTAGGTCACGTTTAATTAAGATAAAATTGTTAATTAAACCTAATTACCGAATAACCTAGAATACGATCTTTAGATTTAATTAGGTAGCTGCATTACGAAATGAAAAACAAAACAATATAAGCAGCAACCACACAAGCTCGAGACATTTAACCTAGGTTAACTTATCCTTAATGATTCAAAAACATTAGTTGTCACAATTGAATCTTAATATAACAATTACGAATTATATTGAATATTCTAGCGATGAATCCGAATACAACGATTATGAATTGTATTAATGATTCTAGCAATGGGTTCACAATATAAAAAAGCTAACGATAATGAGAATATGATTATCCATACATGAATACCCAAATCAAATAAACAAAGGATAACCTAAACAATTCCTAGAGAGAGATTCAACATTAAACAAAGATAAGAAAAGCTTAACCGTACATTCTAGGCATCAATTTCACCTTCAAACCGGTGTCGGGAAGTTAAGCTTCCATCTTCTCCATGAATCTCTAAAAAGTAACTTCTTTCACCTCCATTCCCATTGAAAACCGAAGTGAAAGTGAAGAAAAATCTAGACTTTTTACGTATCTTCCAAGTTATTCCTTCTGTTGTCACAAAATATTCTTTACATAGTAAAAAGCTAGGTTAAAAGTGGACATCTAGCCTTCTTGCGCCTGTGAATGACTTCTCATAGGTATGAGAAGTGTCGCATGGTTGTGAGTTATGTCTCACAACCATGAGACACATTGCATGGGTGTGAGAGGTGTCTCACGCCAATGAGCCATGACAATTTGGTTTTATGGTCGTAAGTTCTCCAATGCCTCATTATTCATTTTTATGCTTTGTCTTGTATCCTCTTCTTTTAATCTTCTTCTTCTTCTTACTTCATGAAGACAATAGAGTATGAATCCCGAGAAGATTGCTCAATGAATATGCTTTCAGCTCACTTTAGCTATTATGCTTCCAAATTATACATAAAATCAAAAATGAACTAAAGTGAGTGTTTTAAGCATTATAAAGCATTAATCACTAAGTGTCATGGATTAAATGTATCAACAATTAAGCACATATAAAGTTCCCCCATACTTATCTTTTGATCGTCCTCGAGCAAATCATCAAAATCAAAGTCACAAACTAAAATACTTACTGATTTCCATATTTCCTATGAATAGGTAGTCATAAGCAAAGATGAATAACTTTAAAAAACTATAGCAAGATCTCAACATTCAAAGCTTCTACTCATGATTAATCAACATTCATCACCTTTAGAAACTGAGCAATCTAGAGGTAGACTTGGACAAAACGTGTTTAAATAAGATATTTCCACGGGTACACTAAAACACCATTCATGATCATGGCATTTCACAACTTTGTATATCATTTCATTTCTCCACCACTAAAATTCACATATATAATCATGATTCAAAACTGACCTTTCTAAGGTTTTAATATGGGCTAAGGTGAGATGTATTTTGGGTAGAGTAGCATAAAAGCTATCAAGCTAGTGAAGCAAAAGTAACACTCAATGGAACATCATACTCATAAGCTAACATTCATTCAAAACTAGGTATCTTCAGCTATGATGAATGTAATAATTAAATTTTATAACTCAAATTTAGCTCTTACACCGTAAACCACATGAAGCATAACACAAAATTGATACTTTCAAAAAATATTTACCTTATATACAACATACTCAAATTACCCATTCACTACAATTTTAAGTGGAGACACTAATCATAAATAACTTTTCAACACATATGCACTTTCTCCTAGATACATTTATTTTAAAAAAATCTTTTTCTTTTTCCTTTTTTACAAAAATGAAGGAAGCTACATTAACATGGGAATTTCATAAAATGACATTCTAACAAATATAACCAACCACAGATACACACACTCCCACACTTATATTTTTTGTACATCCACAGTCATCAACAATTAAAAAATGCTCCACTAGCTTTAAGGCTTGGGTAGGAAATTTGGTTACGTTTAAAAGCATGAAATGTGGTTAGCACAAAAAGAAAGGCTAATAAAGCTCAAGGGGGCTTAATAATGGAAAATTTGTGTCAATGGGTAAGCTATTTAGCTAGTGTAGTTTGTAAAAACAAAGAATGCCTATATCATTTTCATATTAATACATGTAATAAAAATTTGGTCTTGAATAGAAAATCAAAGCAAAGCTAGGATGTACATGTCATGAAGGTCACATATAAGCAAAAGACAATGAGACTAATATGGATGTGTCAGTCTAATAAGGCTCAAAATTTTACTGATTTTTGTCTACCACTAATTACTACTCTTCTAAAGATAATGCATATTGACCAATCACAAAAGCAAAAGTACATGCTAAAGTTGTCATGGGTTACAAGCTAAAGCTACCACGGGTTTTTTCTAGTCAATTCAGACTCTAATTATGACTATATAATTTTAAAAACAATAGAAAAAGAGAAAATGTTTAATTTTGTTTGTTTGATTTTGAAAATGCCTAAGAAGCCACATAAGCAACCATTAAGCTTAAAAAAGTGTATAAAAACTAAGATCCAGACCCACACACTTAAAACGTACATTGTACCCAATGTAACATGAAATGTAAGAAATGGAGCATTTAACAAGAACAACAAATGCGAGAATGTAACTAAAAAAAATCAACTTCCCTTGGGTTGCCTCCTAAGCATCACCTTTGTTTATTATCGTTGGCTCGACTCCGTATTGCTCTCATGAAGTTACAAAATTTTGATCCCTAGGAATCACGACTTTGGCATTTTCTAGTTGACCTTCATCAGAATAAGGTTTGAGTCGATGACCACTACAATGTCTTTCCTATTTTTAAACTTTTAATCTTTACTACACCATAAGGAAGAAAATTAGTTATCACAAAAGGATCAACCCAATAAGGAAGAAATTTATACAGAAAAAATTTATATTTAACGTAATAAAGAAACACTTTTTGACCAATGGTAAAGCTTTTTGGCGAGACATTAAAAGCTTTGGTCTTCTCTTTTGTGGAAATCACTTCTTGTTTATTTGTAAGTTTCTGGTTACAATCTTCCTACAGTGAAAGGTCAATCACATTAATTGCAAAAGCATTGTGTTCATTATTGGAGTGCTTACTGACATAAAAAATATTGAAACAAGTAACTTCCCCATCGAATTCCATCATGAGGGTACCCTCATGAACATCCATCTTAGTTTGGGTCGTGCTGAGAAATGGTCTCCCTAGTAAGATAGGTATTAACTTATGGGAAGTTTCATCATTCATATCAATCACACAAAAGTTAGCAGGAAATATTAGCTAATTTACTTGCAGAAGCACATCCTCAACCACCTCATCTAGGTAAGTATTAAAATGATAAACCAATTGTATAGTAACACTAGTTTCTTTTAATGGCCCCAAATTTAAATAAGTATACATGGAACGAGGCATAACATTAATCGATGCTCCTAAATCTAGCATGGCTTGTTTAATCTCAGTGTTACCAATTTTGAAAGGAATAGTAAACATGCTATTTTCTTTTTGAAAATTGCAAAAACAGTTTCACTCTTCCTAATCCTTTCATTACCTCTTAACTTTCTCTTGTTTGTACACAATTCCTTAAGGAATTTCACATACCTCGGCACTTGCTTGATTGCTTATTTTTGTTATTTTATTTTATCTTTTTATGCCTTTTTCTTTATATTTTGCAAGGATATAGTCTACTATTGGATGGAACAGAAATAAAAAAATCGTCTTGTTCAAGAAAGTACCAACTTAACCCTTTCATTTATTTTTAAATGCTTATAATGTATGTATTGAAGACAATGTACAACTTTAAATGTGGGGAATGGATTAATGAATTCTAACAATTTCTTTAAACTCATTATAATCCTGGTTGTAATATTTTATGAACTGATATCTTGATTTAATTGAAATGTATCCATCATTACTCTATTTCATTGTTGAATATTGATTGAATTGGTATACAAAAGGATGATAGTAATAACAAAATTTCTTTTATATGTCATCATTTGTATTCATTAAAATAATCAAATTGAATAAAAATGCATAGTATTTACACACACAAACCAATATTTTGCGTGAGTTTTGAGCCTAAAAGCAACTTTTAAAAAAAATTAAGCTCTTTTACTCTTTCATGTGGCCGTGCTTAGTTGAACAATTCTAGAACTTGCCTTTCGTTACCATATTTGTTAAATTGGAATCATTAAGGTAATCAAGACACTTAGATTCAAAAAATTATGTTAGCCTATTTCTTTGAGTATTACTTTACCCTATATTTATCCTTTAGGAATAACCAAGTTAAGCCTTAGCCTTTTTCATTGTTTTAACCCACATTTAAACCTTTATCTTAATTTTCTTTGAAGAATTTTTAATTATTTTGAACCCTAAATATTATTTACATTACTTCTTTATTTTTAAGACTTGAAAATTTTTTAAGGTCCATTAACTCTTTAATTGTGGTACTGAATGCTCAAAATTGTTTGAATGAAAAAAAGAAACATAAGAAAAATTATGAATAGAAATATGGTACCAAAGGAGTTGAAATAAAAAGACCTATGTATTTGTACTCAAGTTTCTTGAATTTTCTCTTTAGTAAATTTCCTTCAATTTATCCGTTTTATTTTTCCTAACCATATCGTATCTAAACCACGTTATAATAGATATAAAGATCTTTTTATTTTGTTTCTATTTTATACATAAATGGTGGAGATGTGATAATGTTGTAAACCTATGGTAAGATTTCTTTTATTCATTGATTGAGAGTTTTGATACTTTTCACCCTTAACACTTGTGTGCATTGTGTGAAATCTTGGTAAGGGTGTAAAGGTTTATGTTTTTATTTCAATGTGATTATTGATGTGATTACTATGAATATTTATTTAGGAAATTAATTTTAGGATAATTTGACTCCAATTTTATGTTAATTTGATTCGATAGGATATGATGATTTATAAGATACATACATAAGTCAATATTAATGAAAGATAGATGTTGTAAATTTTATAATTTTGATTATGGTCTGCTTAAGGACAAACAAAAGTTTAAGTGAGAGGATGTTTGATAGGTGCATAATTGATCATATTTATATAGTCATAATTGATGTATTTGCTTGATATTTTATGCTTTTATTATATATTTGGTACTTAATGTGCTTAAAGTGTGTTTATAGGATATAACTGCCTTCATTGACCAAACAGAGAAGAATTCAAATGAAACTACAACATAAAATGAAGATTTGAAGCAAAGAAGGGATACATGTCCATGTATTTGGCATGTAAATCCCTTAGACCATGCAAATTCACAAATTCTAGAGATTTTGGGTTATACATGGTCTAGTACAGTCCCTTGTATCAGATCGTGTATCATCTTAGAACCCTATAAATTATTATAAAAAACATGATCAAAGGCAAATTAGGAAGCAGACATTATGAGGCAATTATAGAAGTTGAGATAATTTAGAAGTGGAGATTTTGAGCTATAGAAGTGGAAAACATAAAGAAATCGATCAAACCTCTACCTTGCAAAAATATTTGATTGGAGACAATCAAAATGATTTAGAATTATGAACTCATTGTTTTCAATTTCTTTTTCTTTCTGTTTATCTTTGATTTTGTGTTCTACCATATGTAACTAGATTTATTTAGTGTCTAGGTTAGATGAACCTTATTTTATACAATAACTTGTTTTGATCCATTTATTTAATGCAATTATTTGGATTGATATGTTATGATTCAATTACATGTTTATTATACGTTCTAATATATCCAAAATATTAGTTCATAATTTGATTTCATGACGTAGAGATTAAGAAATTTTATGTGTGAATAGAGTTACCATAATTGGAAGGAGTTGATTGCAACCTTAGAGATAAGATGACATAAATCTTCTAGATTAGGGTCAAAGGTAATAGCAGGATTCATAAATCGATAAAGCAATTCTATAAACTTTAACCTGAGCAATTTGTTTGATAACCGTATGATTAGTTGTAATTAAACTCAAGAGTGAGCTATTAACATACGATAGGAATCTTCATGGTTTAATAAATCAACAAGAAAGTTTCATAATAAAAGTTAAATCAATTAAGGGTATTTAGGGGGATTTGAAACCTAGACACTAATTTATGATATCGATAAGTTTTAAAGTGATTACTTAATTCTTTGTTTAATCTTACTGCCTATTTTATTTTATTTGCTTAATTTTTATTTGCTTTAATTAAAAATCACAATTAAATTCATATTCTAAATAATAGAATAAAGGTAACTACTAGTAATCATTGTCTTTGTAAGATCAACCCATACTTCCCGGTATTAGCTACAACTATGTCGTGAATTTGCAGTTATTTCATAATTAACACACTTAAAAAGAGTCAATCATTTTTTTTATAAAAGTGAGTAAGGAGAGAACCCAGATAACCATGAATGAAGTTCTAACCTCATCAATAAACCCAGATCATTTCTCTTTAGCTCTTTCTTTAGGAAAATTCCCTGTTAACCTTAAGAAAACTCTCTCTAGTAAAATATAAAACCTCAAGGAAATTACCCACTGCCCAAAGACACTAAGATCCATAATACTCAGTTACCCTTATTAAGCTCATATAATCTATATCACAGATCCAAATCATTTAGAATGAGTACTCGTACCTTAATTTTCACACATACACCTCAACCTAAAGAATTGATCCAAGGCTTCAGAATGGACCAATGAGGCTTAAAATCCACTTCTGCAGAATAATGCATAACTCTAGTGCTTCCCCCTAAACTAATCGTTTTATGGCTAGACTAAGGTTACACACATCTCTATATAGGTGTTATTTGTATGGTCCTAATATTACATAGAAGAAAAGGGATTCCAGTAATAACTCCAATTTCTCTATTAGACATGGCATATACATCTTAGCAAAATGTCTTGATTGACACCCTTTTGACCACTCTCAACAATGAAGTGTCATAATGACGATTGTTCTAGATTTCAACATCAAATTTAGGGGGTGGTTAGTTCACATGGAGGAATAGTAATAGGAATGAGAATGAATACAGTAAGAAATGAGAATTGATATTATCATTGTAATTATGATGGTTGGTTAAGAGGAAGAAATGATTACCATTACCATTGATAGTGGTTGGTTTGTAAAAATATTAACAAATTTAATTAATTAATTAATTATATTTTAATCAATTAATTACAATATTTTAATTAATGAATGAATTATATTGCAATTAATTAATTACAATATTTTAATTAATGAATAATTATATTTTAATTAGTTATATTTTAATTAATTAATTATAATGTAATGTAATGTAATTAATTAATAATAATATTTTAATTAATTATAATATAATATAATAAATAATAATAATATTTTAATTAATTAATTACAATTTGTATTTAATTATTTATTATTAAAAATATTTTAAAAAAAGAGCTACTACTAAGGAATGAGTTTCATTCCTCTACTAAATGGAGGATATGGAGGATTCCCTAAAAGTGGGATATCAAACTATTACCCTTATAATGATAATCAATAACCAACTACTCAACTTTCATTCCTTACCCATTTATCCCTTCCCAAACTCATCAACCAAGCTCCCCCTTAATGATTTGACTCTACTTATGAGACTTAAAGAATGAATTTAAATTTCTAGAGCTGGGTTAGATCTCACTATTATCATGGCTACACTCCATCATCAAAATCATTTACAAATTATAGAATCATGCTCTAGATCTGAACTTTGTATGGAAATAGACAGGTCTTAGAATGAGATCACAGTAATCTAAATTCTAGGACAGTTTCCACTATAACAGCTAGCGAAATTAATGCCTATGGAGTGAATAACAAACTACTAGAAGGAATTTCACACTCCTTATCGATGCTTCATTCGTATTATTACTCCTTCAATCTTGAGAAGTTTGAAAGATGGTATAGTAAAAGTTTACTTTCAACAAACTCATAGAGGAGAACCAAAAACCACTTAGAGCTTCTTCTGGGCCAATTTTGATGATTACTCTATCATTTTCTTATAAAGAAGGCATTATTAGTCCTCCAATCCATTTTTTCTATCCTGATGGACATGAGATATATGTTAGATATGTCAATGGACATTTCATCTAGGATGTGATCCATCTATGTGCAACTCAAATAGTGAATGCTAGATAGATGAATATTCTGATAGTGAAGATGAAGAGTATGTCTTAATATGGAGAGAAGAGCCCAAGAGAGAGTCCAAAGGATGATCAAAATGCCAACCTCAAAAGAAGATCTAACCCAATTATGATGAAGATGATTATCACTCAAGACTTTGGATTGGTCTTAAGAATCCTAAGCTTCGACCAAAGGAACTCTATGAACTATTGAAAGCAGCTGGAAAGGAAAAATAGATTTAACCAAAATGCTATACTCTAATGATTTCTCCAATCCCTAAGGATATCTAAAAATTGTTACCTTGTATGACGATGAGATCATATAAGGAAGTTTTTTTTCCTTTAGAAGCTCAGATTAATAAGACAACTAGGGTATCTATAAGACCTTATTCATGATCAACAAGTATCAATCTTAAAGGAAATCATGTACCTAATTCTCCAGTAGAATAAATACCCAATTGGTAAACACAAAATTTTGTAGAATAAAATAATTTCCTTCACCAATTTGATTCAAATCTTGATGGTTTATCCTAACAAACACAAGGATTAAATTCAAAATTTAATGTTATATCTCTCCAACTGCAACAATTACATCAATGGCTACTCAATCAAGCTATACTACTTGATTCTAAATTGAGAAGACATGTTGAAGAGCATTATTGTGGACCAGATTTCTCTAATAAGGAAATATAACTACAAAAATTTTGAGAAATTCTTAAAAAGAATTGAGTAAAATATGGCCAGAGAGTAATCCAAAGCTATATATGTACCATATCCCTTGACATGTCCCATTATACAACATACTTATAATATTCCATCATATCCTAATGTAACTAACTATGAAAAAAGTCTTCAAATTTTCTTATTCATTGTTCAAACAAACCCTAATCATCAAAACCTTTTAAGCCAAACCAGATAATAAAAGGCATTTTTTCAACTTCATTGATATGTGCTTAATTGATTATACATTTATTTCATAGCACTTAGTGATTAATGCTATGAAATGCTTAAAACATTCACTTTAGTTCATATTTGGTTTTAGGTACAATTCAGAAGCAAAAGAGCTAAAGTGAGTCGAAAGCACAATATTTAAGTTGTCATCCTGAGATTCATACTCATTTGTCTCTATGGAGCAAAAAGAAGAAGGATTAAAAAAGAAGAGACAAGAAAAAGCAAAAAAATGAAAAGTGCATGTTAAAGAAAAATGGCTTATGGTTATGCATGAAATTGTCATGTTTGTGAGACATCTCTCATGCCTATGACACAAGTTGCATGAGCATGATAAGGAGGTCATGCACGGTCATGAGTCAACCATGCACGCCCATGAAATCTTGCTAACTTTCTCAAAAACCTAGTTTTTAGTATAAACACATCGTTTTGATAACAAAAAATGTATGAAATGTTAAGAAATTGTTACAGGGATTTCTGGAGGTGATAAAAGGGCAAATCTCTCATTCTTTGGAGACCCATGGAGTGATAGGCTTTCCCGACCCAATTCGGAGGTGATATCGACGTTGAAGAACACTGTTAAGCATTTCTTTCATTGTGTTTGCTATTTTTTCTCTTCTTAGGGATTGATTATGTTATCCTATGCTTATGGATTTGGGTTTTTATATATGAATGATCTTTATTTTCATTATCGTTAGATTGTTTTTGTATGAACCCATTGTTAGAATTTCAATATAATTTGTAATTTCTATGTTAAGATTCATTTGTGGCAACTAATGGTTTCAAATCATTAGGAGTAATATAACCTAGGCTAAATGATCCGAGTGTATATGGTTGTTACCTTGATTAATCTATTTTCCTAATTCATAATGCAACTATCCAATTAAATTATGACCTAAGAGAAAATAGAGGATAACAGAGCTTATTGTTAACCTACGATTAATAATTTCTAGAAAAAGTAAGAGAATAACAATTTAATGAAATATGTTTAATTGAGTGTAGGCTGAGATGGAACCGATGATCGAGTCCTACGAATTCATCACTTTCATCATTTTTGAATGTTTTCTTTAATATGTTTTAATTAATTTAGTTTTCTTTTCTTACTTGAAATTAAACCAAAACCCACGCCCATAACCTAAACATTGATTATTTTATTTTAAAAGCTAATCGAACACTCTCTATGGGATCGACCAAGACTTACCCACTAGCTATAGTTTTGAGTCTAGTTATTTTTTGTAGTGTTACGATGTGCTACTTCATTCATAAGCTTCTAAACCTTTACAAATCAAAACACCACCAAATTCTCCACTTAGAGAAACACCTTCCTTAAATATGGAAACAAAAAAGGAATGCATGACCAACCAAGAATTCGCATCTACCTTTTAACTAATTCCAAGTAGATCTAAAAGTCAAAATGAAAGCTCGGATTTGATTCTTTTAGAGAAAGCTTTGAAAATTTTACAAAATTTGTAGATCTCACTTAAATATCTTAAATGAAGATGGTAATTCTAAACTTTTCTTAACCATACACAGAAATTGAACTAAAGGTTGAAGATGTTGAGTCAATGACTAAACCAGTTAAACCAAAAACAACTCCTACCTATTACCTACTTCAGGATCATGGTTGACTTTTGATAATGTCCCACCAGTAAAATGGAGAGAATGACTATATGAATTATGTTCTTAAATAGATCTTCAAATGATCAGGCTAGACATTTCTCTTAAAGAGATCTTGACATAATTTGTCTCCAGATTAATAGGAACCTTAAAAGATTGGTTCCAAAGCCTTGGTGGACATAAACACATACAAGTCATACAATTTCCATAAGCTATTTTTTTTGTTAGGAATGGTTCACAAAGAATTTATCGAAGATTTCTAGTGTATTGACTTAGAAAGCAATCATGATTACTTTGAAATGAAGTGTTGCTCTATGAATATGAAAGATTTGTAGAGAAATTTTCATATAATGTTTGAAAAATTCTATATGCTCAATAGATTCAATGATGTTAATCTTCAGTACATATTCATTGCCTCCCTTCTTGATGAGTTACATTCATAATTACAAAGAGCAATCAATTCTCTTT
>JANVCL010000212.1:11502195-11512465 GCA_026546855.1 Erythroxylum incrassatum | reverse complement strand
TAATATTTTAATTAATTATATTGTAATTAATTAATTAATTAAAATATTTTAATTAATGAATAATTATATTTTAATTAGTTATATTTTAATTAATTATGATTTAATTAATTATAGTGTAATTAATTAATTAATTATAATATTTTAATTAATTACAATATTTTAATGAATGATTGAATTATATTGTAATTAATTAATTCATTAAATTTTAATTAATTATAATATAATATAATTATTAATAATAATTTAATTAGTTATATTTTAATTAATTAATTACAATATAATTAATTAATTATATTTTAATTAATTAATTAATTACAATATAATTAATTAATTATATTTTAATTAATTAATTGTATTTAATTATTTATTATTAAAAATATTTTAAAAAAAGAGCTATTACTAAAGAATGAGTTTTATTCCTCTACTAAATGGAGGGTATGGAGGATTCCCCAAAAGTGAGATATCAAACTATCCTATAAAGATAATTAACAACCAACCACGCAATTTTCATTCCTTATCCATTTACCCCTTCCCAAACTCATCAAACAATCTGCCCTTTAATGATTTGACTTTACTTATAAAACTCAAAGTATGAATTTAAATTGTTAGACCTGGGTAAAATCTCACTATTATCATGGCTACACTCCTTCATCAAAATCATTTACAAATTATAGAACCATGCTCTAGATCTGAACTTCTCAAACTCTACAAGAGATGTCCTTTTTATGGAAATATATAGGTCTTAGAATGAGATCACAATAATCCAGATTCTAGGATAGTTGCCACTATAATAGCTGGCGAAATTAATGCCTATGGAGTGAATAACAAATTACTAGAAGGAATTTCACACTCCTTATCGATGCTCTATTCGTATTATTACTCCTTCAATCTTGAGAAGTTTGAAAGATAATATAGTAAAAGTTTATTTTCAACAAACTCATAGAGGAGGACCCAGAACCACTTAGAGCTTCTTCTAGGCCAATGTTGATGATTACTCTATCATTTTCTTATAAATAAGGCATTATTAGTCCTCCAATCCATTTTGTCTATCCTGATGGACATGAGATATATGTTAGATATGTCAATGGACATTTTATCTAGGATGTGATCCACCTATATGGAACTCAGATAGTGGATGTTGGATGGATGAATATTCAGATAGTGAAGATGAAGAGTATGTCCTAAGAGAGAGTCTAAGGGAAGATCAAAGTGTCAACCTCAAAAGAAGATCTAACCCAATTATGATGAAGATGATTATCACTCAAGACTTTGGATCGGTCTTAAGAATCCTAAGCTTAGACCAAAGGAACTCTATGAACTATTGAAAGTAGTTGGAAAGGAAAACTGGATCTAACTAAAATGCTATACTTTAATGATTTCTCCAATCCCTAAGGGGCTCTAAAAACTGTTACCTTCTATGACGATGAGATCATATAAGGAAGAATTTTTTCCTTTAGAAGCTCATATCAATAAGACCATTAGGGTATCTATAAGACCTTATTCTTGATCAATAGGTATCAATCTTAAAGGAAATCATATACCTAATTCTCCAGTAGAATAAATACACAATTGGTAAACACAAAATTTTGTAAAATAAAATAATTTCCTTCACCAAATTGATTCAAAGCTTGATGGTTTATCCTAACAAACATAAGGATTAAATTCAAAGATTGATGTTATATCTCTCCAAGTGCAACAATTACATCAATGGCTACTCAATTAAGCTATACAACTTGATTCTAAATTGAGAAGACATATTGATGAGCATTATTATGGACTAGATTTCTCTAAGAAGGAAAGAGAACTACAAAATTTTTTAGAAATCCTTAAAAGAATTGAGTAAAACATGGCCAAAGAGCAATCCAAAGCTATATATGTACCATATCCCTTGACATGTCCCAGTGTACAACATACTTATAATATTCCATCATATCCTGAAGTAACTAACTACGAAAAAAGTCTTCAAAATTTCTCATTCATTATTTCGACAAACCCTAATCATCAAAACCTTTTAAGCCAAACCAAATAATAAAAGACATTTCTTCAACTTAATTGATATGTGCTTAATTGATTATACATTTATTTAATAGCACTTAGTGATTAATGCTATGAAATGCTTAAGTCATTCACTTTATTTCATATTTAATGAAAAGTGCATGTTAAAGAAAAAACAATAAAATGAAAAGTGCATGTTAAAGAAAAATGGCTTACGGTTATGCATGAAATTGTCATGTCTGTGAGACATCTCTCACGCCTATCACACAAGTTACATGATCATGATAAGGAGGCCATGCACTGTCGTGAGTCAACCATGCACGCCCATGAAATCTTGCCAACTTTCCTGAAAACCTAGTTTTTAGTTTAAACATATCGTTTTGACAACAAAAAATGTATGAAATGTTAAGGAATTGTTCCAGGGATTTCTAGAGGCAATAAAAGTGCAAAACTCTCATTCTTTGGAGACCCATAGAGGGATAGGCTTTCCCAAGCCAGTTCGGAGGTGATATCGATGCTGAAGAATGCAGTTAAGCATTTCTTCATTGTGTTTGCTATTTTTTTCCCTTCTTAGGGATTGATTTGTTATCCTATGCTTATGGATTTGGGTTTTTATATATGAATGATCTTTATTCTTTTTATTTTTATATTGTTTGTGTATGAACCCATTGCTAGAATTTCAATATAATTCGTAATTGCTATGTTAAGATTCATTTGTGGCAACTAATGGTTTCAAATCATTAGGAGTAACATAACCTAGGCTAAATGACCCGAGTGTATATGGTTGTAACCTTGATTAATCTATTTTCCTAATTCATAATACAACTATCCAATTAAATTACGACCTAAGAGAGAACCAAGGTTAACAGAGCTTATTGTTAACCTACGATTAATAATTTCTAGGAAAAGTAAGAGAATAACAATTTAATGAAGTATGTTTAAATGAGTGTAGGCCGAGATAGAACCGATGATCGGGTCCTACAAATTCATCACTTTCATCATTTTTGAATGTTTTCTTTAATATGTTTTCATTAGTTTAGTTTTCTTTTCTTATTTGAAATTAAACCAAAACCCCCACTCATAACCTAAACATTGATTATTTTCATTTCAAAAGCTAACTGAACACTCTATGTGGGATCAACCTAGACTTATCACTAGTCATAGTTTTATGTCTATTTATTTTGTGTAGTGTTACGATGTGATACTTCATTCATAAGCTTCTAAACCTTTACAAATCAAAACACCACCAATTCTCCACTTAGCAAAACATTTTCCTTAAATATGGAAACAAAAAAGGAATGCATTACCAACCAAGAGTTCACATCTACCCTTTAACTAATTCCAAGTAGATCTAAAAGTCAAAATGAAAGCTAGGATTTTGATTCTTTTAGAGAAAGCTCTGAAAACTTTGCAAAACCTGTAGATCTCACTTAAATATCTCAAATGATGATGGTTATTCCAAACTTCTCTCAACCACACACATAAATTGAACTAAAGATTGAAGATGTTGAGTCAATGACTAAACCAGTTAGACCAAAAGCAACTCCTACCTATTACCTACTTTAAGATCATGGCTGACTTTTGATAATGTCCCACCAGTAAAATGGAGAGAACGACTATATGAATTATGTTCTTAAATAGATCTTCAAATGATCAGGCTAGACATTTCTTTTAAAGAGATCTTGACATAATTTGTCTCCAAATTAATAGGAACCTTAAAAGAATGGTTCCAAAGCCTTGGTGAACACAAACACATACAAGTAATACAATTTCCATAAGCTAATTTTTTGTTAGGAATGATTCACAAAGAATTCATTGAAGATTTCCAGTGTATTGACTGACAAAGCAATCATGAGGACTTTGAAATGAAGTGTTGCTCTATGAATAGGAAAGATTTGTAGAGAAAATTTCATATAATGTTTGAAAAATTCTATATGCTCAATAGATTCAATAATGTTAATCTTCAATACATATTCATTGCCTCCCTTCTTGATGAGTTACATTCATAATTACAAAGAGCAATCAATTCTCTTTACAAAGGCATTTATAAAATCTCTCTTAGAAAAAACCACCAACTAGCTTTGGTGACACTGGAAAAATTTATGAAGAACAAAAGTTTCAAAGTCATATTAAAAGGTGGAACTTAACTCAAAGAAGCTTGCAAAAATACTTACTAAAGATCAAATGTAAAAGGCAAGGAGTAGTGTGAATGTAATATAAAGAAGAAGAAACACTTGTGAAGAGAGTACTTCTGAGTTTACCAATCCAATAGAAAGAAGAAAATGAGGATAAGATCTTTTAAATGACCTGCTTCAAACTTTAAAGTTAGACAGATGTTTGCTTTATGGACAACCAGGTCATTATGCAAAAAAGTATCATAAAAAGACAACGAAAGGATATTAAAATCATGTAGTCCATTGAGGCTATGATGCTTATAAGAGATGATGAGGAAATCGAGTCTCTTTTTGAAGAATAATCTAATGAAGATTAAGAGACACTATTTGCATTATCTGTTTGTGAATCTATTGATGATGAAGTCTCTTCTCTTAAGGAAGATCACAAACCAATGTACATGATGAAACATTATTGTTTGAAGCTAGAACTAAAGAAGCCAATAGTAAGACGACCATATATCAAACTCTAGTTACTCCTAGAGAAGTTCACAAATCAATCCCATCTATTGGTTATATAGATACAGGGTCTTAAAGGAGTGTTATGAAATCATATGTTCTTCCTACATAAGAATGGCGATCTTACAAAGAATATTTTACTGCAAGTAATGGAAAATTCTTCAAGATAGACCTTATCATAGAAACAAGGATTGTAATAAATTTCTTCCCAAGTTTTATAATTTTGACAAAAATATTAAGAAGCAACCTTCCTAGTCCTGACATACTTATTGGGATGGATGTTTATTGCCAAGAAGAGAAGTTACAAATTTTTCCAAAAGGAATTCATTATAGACAAGATTTTTGTATGTACACTAAAGACCGCAACATCTTTGAGCTACAACATGTTTCCACTGAATATGAAGATATAACGGACCAACTCTTACAATATTGCCGGGAAAGTCATGATCAATTTGATCATCCACATCCATTACAGAAAATTTCATAATTTTATGTTTAGTTGCCATTGAAAAATAATGAACAAACTAATCCAATGAAGGAAACTCATCTAATATTAATCTAGAAGACTCAAAGATGGCACAAGAGAAGTACATTATAATTTTGAAATAAGGACTAACAAAATTGACAAAATTAGTTTGCACATGTCAAGCCTTCTATAAAAAAAAGGAGCAAAAAAGAATAGAGAAAAAAGAGGCTAGTTATTGATTACAAATCTCTGAATAATTTTCTTTAAGATGACAATTTTCCTTTGCCCAAAATAAATACACAAGTATTATTTGAAGGAGGCAAAAATATTCTCAAAGATTGATTTAAAAGTGGGATATTAGCAATTGGGTATTAACCTAAAGGATAGGCATAAGACAACATTCTTCATTCTTAATACAAAATACTAGTGGACAGTAACTCCATTTGGGCTAAAAGTCACCCCCTCATTGTTTCAAAGAGCCATGATAAGGACTTATGATTGTATTGTATCAAGTTCTTTTATTTACATTGATGGTATCCTCCTTTATTCTCAAACTCAGCAAGAGCACTAAACCCTATTAAAACATTTTTTGGACCTTAGAAAGAAGTATAGGATCATGTTCCCAGCCCATAAAAGTCATTTATGGGAATAATATTAATAAAGGAAGTAGAAGTAAAGAGGTTTTACTATGGACATACTATCGGACAATTTAAACACTAGAAAAGAACTATCACGTAATCTACGAAGAGAATCTAGTAGTAAAAAAAAGTATAGAAAAGTTTGATTTCTACCTTAGCATTTAGCTCTTTTGCAGTAGAAATGGAAAATACATTGATCCGCAAGATACTATATTTGGAAAAAAAACTTTTTTTTCCAAAAAGTCAATTGCTTCATTGGTAAGACTGGTTCTCCCGCTATAATTCATATTTGAGCATATCAAAGGCCATCAGAACATTTTAGTTGATTTCCTCTCTTGGCCTCAAACATGTTTTAACCTCTTCACTCCTAGAACTATTTCTCTCATCCTTTTTGATGACTAACCTACTTAATACTGCTAATACAAAGAAGTTCTTTCCTCCTATTAGGAGAACACACAACACTATTGATAAATAGCTACTCGTGTTTGAATGAGCCTCTTCTATTACCTTCTCCTCTTTCTTAAACAGTTAGGCTTACTTTACTACTCATCCCTCTTTAACATTCATACACTGTATCATAATGTGTTCTTCATTAATGGCCCACTCTTGTAGAATGCATTGTGGTACTTATGGGCACTCTTTATGCTATACGTATATGTTATTTCTCTTCATCCCTTGCACATATATTAACATTTATATGATAGGGAAAAAAATAAGGTTCCCTCTTATGGACCTTCCTTAAGTGGTACGAACCACTAATGAGATTGAGAACTAAACTCTCACAAGTTATTAAGCATCTCAGGCTCTAGGAGACTCCATTATAGAAGAAAACTATTCAATGCTTCTTTGTCCTCAACCAAACTTATAACACAACACATGATGGGTCCATCTATTCTAAAAACTAGGTGTGTTTCTTTCACACTTAAACTCAATGGGCAAGGTACAAAGAAAATTTTACTTAAAGCCTTAAGAACTTCTTTAAAAACCTAAATCATTTTCTTTAGTATGCACTACCAACTATAACTACGTCCATTAAATCTTGCCTAAGAGAATTTATTCTTATAGAACCTCTAATGCTAGACTTTGAGATTCTAAATAGCCCTAAAAACTTGGGCCTAAATAAAACTGGACAATTTTAGTCCCAAACCTTTGCCTTCTAGGATGCCCAAAACATAGATGATAATATTCTCATCATTGCTGAAGAGGAGCTAAGTAAATTTTTGAAAATAAAAATAAAAATAGAAGAAATGAGCCCCAACAAAAGGAGGAAAAGAGACAACGTTACTGACAACACTTATAGAGAAATTTCTCTATCAAATTTGCCATCATGGTAAGAACCTATTAAAAAGGCATAAAAATATTACGATTCCTTTTCATTATTGTCTTTGCTAGGCCTTATATTTAAAGTTGATTATTTTTATGTTGAGGTGTCATAACTTGTCTTTTATAATGTGATTTTGTTTTTATTCACTTATTGTGTAAATTGATATTGTTCTTATCTAGATTTATTGATGTGACATTGTTCTTATTCATAGTTGTTTGTCTTTTATAATCTCCTTTGCTTATATAAATAATTGACTTACTTTGAGTTAGTAGTCAATATTGAAGTAACTATATGTGCACAGCATAGTTGTGACTAGTACCGATAAGTACAGGTCAATCCCATGAAGACGATGAATACTAGTAATTACCCTTCCCCTATTATCTAGCCTACATATTGATTTTTTATTTTTAATAAAAATAAAATAAAACTAAATAATTAAAGAAATAGGAAATGACAATGAATGCAAAGATAATGGAATTCCCTTAGAAAGCTATCATATTAGAAATTAGTATCTAGGTTCGAATCCCCTTAAACCTTTAACATATTGATCTTTTATCATGAAATTTTTTTATTGATGTATTAGATTGTGGAGAATGTTATGGTATGCTAATAGCTGACCTTGAGTCTACTAATAACTAATCATAATGTCTCTAATTGAATTACTCAGGTTAAATCTTATCAGATTGCATTATCGATTTATGAGTCCCTCTATTAGGTTTGACCTGAATTTGGAAGATTTATGTCACCCTATCTCTAGGGTTGCAGTCAACTCCTTCTAATTATGGTAGATCTATTCACACTAGGATTTCTTAATCTCTATATATGAAATCAGATTATGATATAATATTCTCGAGTTATTAGAACATAAATACGTAATCAAATCACAATATACCAAACAACCAATTACATTAATAAAAGAATCAAATTTTATCAAAGTATTAACATAAGGTTCATCTAACCTAAATACTAACAGGATGTTTAGTTACACATGATCAAATACAAAATCAAACATACATAAACAAAAAAACGAATTGAAAATAATGAATTCATAATTTTAAATCTCCCTAATTGTCTTCTATTAAATGTTCTTATAATGTAGAGGCTTGATTTTGTTTTTTGATGGATTTTTCAATGATTTATTCATATTTTCCACTTCTCTGGACCAAAATCGAACTTAGAGAATGAGTTCCACGTCTAGAATCGCCTCTAAGAATCTGCTCTACAAATCCTACCAACTGTCTTTCTTTTTCATCTCCTAAAATGTCTCTTTATAACAAAATTTAAGGTTTTGCGGAGATGGATGTTTTGATACACAGTCGTGCATCTGACCTTGCATAACCAGAATTCTCTAGATATTGCAAAAGTGCTTGAGCATTTCTTCAGATTTGCCGACTCTTTGTTTTATGTTGTGTTTTCATTTTAATTCTTCTCCTTTAAGTCCATGAAGGCAATTATCATCTATATACACACTTGGAGCAAATTAAGTACCAAATATACAATAAAAGTATAAAATATCAAGCAAAATACATCAAATATAGGTGGTAAAATATAGTTAAATATTCATCTATGAAACATCCTCACACTTAAGTTTTTTCTTGTCCTCAAGCAAACCATAATCAAAGTTATATATTTACAACATCAATCCATAATCAATCTCAATCTTTCCATTCATATTATACATCATTGTATCTTGTTGAGTAAAATTAACATACAATTAGAGTCAAGTTGTCCTAAAATTAACTTCCTAAGCAATATTAATAATAATTACATCAACAATCGCATTGAAATGAAAAGCATACCTCTTACACCCTCACCAAGATTTCCCTCAATGCATTCAAGTGTTTAAGGTGAAGAGTATCAAAAACTCTCAATCAATGCATAACAGAACTCTTATCATATGCTTGTAGTAAAATCACATATCCACCACTTATGTACAAACTAAAAACAAAAATCGAAAGAACTTTGTGTAGGTTGTAATAAGACATAGGTAGGGTAGAATGGGATAATAAAAGGATTAAGAGAAGGAAATTTACTCAAAGAAATAGTACAAGACTTGTTTACAAGTATACGTAGGTTCTTTCATTATAAATCCATTGGTACTATATATATATATATTCTTTTCCTTTGTTTTATGCTTTTTTTTCACAATATTCCAATTAGTACCAAAATTCAACAAATATTATACCTTTCACAAATTTCAAGTCTTAACAACTAAATAATGTATATAACATTCAAGGTTCAAAACAATAAAAAGGTCTTCAAAGAAAAATGGAATAAAGGTTTATAATTTTCAATAAAAAAGCTAAGACTCAACTTGGTTATTCCTAAAGGTAAATTTTAAGATATGGTGATTTCAAAGAATTAAGCTAAGTAGTCAATAAATCTAAACGCCTTTATCATGTTAATGCATTTAATTAAACAAATATGGCCTCAACATGCAAAATAAAAGCAAGTTCTAGAATTATCCTACTATACACGATATCACACATATGAAAGAATAAAAAGAGCTTTAAAAATTTTCTCTTTAGGCACTAAAGCTCACAAAAAAGATGGGTATATATGTGTAAACAATATGCAATATCATTCATCTTGAATGCTTCAATGATTATGAAAAATACAACTTAGAAAACTAATTTCATTCTAACCATCACCTTTTGAACACAATTCAAATCCATGTTCAATAAGAACATATAGTATTCATAGACAGATTCAACCAATTTAAGATGATCAGTTAATAAAATTTATAATTAGGATTATAATAAACTTAAAGAAATTAATTAAATGTTCATTAAACTCATCCCCACACTTAAAATTGGGCATTGTCCTCAATGTACATAATACAAGTAGATATGCAAGTGAGAGGGTTGATAAGTGTGAAATGCATCATATTTTAGGGTAGAGTTTGATATGTGTTTATTTGTTTATTTGATTGTTTAGTATGTGTTTTTGGTAGAACTGCATTAGTTTGTGAATTATTTGTATTTAAGTGTTTTTATGGGTTAGTACAAACATTTGAACTTAATTAGTTAGTGTTTCAGAAAGACTTGGACCGAAGCAATGGCCTACGACCGTCGCCTATCAACCACGATCATGATAGAAGTAAGAGAAGATAGTGTTTGAGTTATGTAAATATAGTACCCTAGAAAGCAAGTGTATTTACATGTAACTTAATTTTCTTCCAGTTACAGTTTTGTAATGAAAATATTTATTATTAATG
>JANVCL010000212.1:11463435-11483350 GCA_026546855.1 Erythroxylum incrassatum | reverse complement strand
ATAGCATTATGCTCTATATTTGATTCTAGAACCATCACTTAGAAAGTTTTTGTAATGTCAACTTGATTTGTTAATTTCATTTGTTGTTGATTGTGAAAACTCAATAGGTTAAAAGTGAGAAAAGAAAGTTCTTTGTTTAGCATATCAAGTAGGGATTATATGACAAACCTTTTATTATCCTATTTATTATATTCCTTATACTTAATTTTTTAACCACTTTTATTAAAAAATTTCATTCACTCAATTAATAATTAATAATCTTTATTAGTCCTCTAACTTATTTACATTTTTATTGTACTTATTCAAAAATGTTATACTATAAAAATAAAAATGTTTCTTAATCCAAGAATGTCAAATAGGTAAATAGGAATGTCAAAATATTACTTTTTATGAAAAGTTTTATAGAAGGAATTAAAATAACAAAACATGATAAGTAGTGGGATTAAAGGTTTGATCAATTATATAAGACTTATAGTAGCAACCCTCCCTTTATTATGCAATTGTCTGCACTTTAAATATAAAGATGAACAAACATCATGACCTCTTGAGTGTTTACTTACTTTTTCACCATTTAGATAATAAAGTTTCACCTTAGCTAATTGGAAACTATTTTATGCCAAATACTAATATGATTTGTGGCTTTGAGTAAAGGGGAATCATATTTTAATTTACAACAATAAACAAATAAATAAATAAAGCTAAACATCATGTTATAGTGAGAGAAGACCCTACTTTTTACTAAAAATCTAATTATGATTTAGTTGTCTCCTAATATTCCTTGTACCAATTCTTCAACTTACTTATCCAAGCTACTTATTTATAATTCAAAATAAGGTTAGTCCTTGTCTATTATGTGGGGATTCAGGTTTTCCTTCTTTATTCCTTTTTCCTCTTTTTTGTTGATCCTGCCTTCTCCATCTATTCATCTTGTATCCCTTCTATTTATTCCGACTGCTGTTTCCCTTACCTATTAGACTAAGTGACTTGTGGTTGTTGTCTTCCTGAATATATTCTTGCCTCTTTCTATTGTTGTTTTAGGAAAATTTTTAATTTACCACTCCCCCCTTTATTTTCTTTTTTTTCCAATTCTAACCTTTTTCTAATTATATATGATTCCTTTTCCTAAGTAAACCAAACCTCATGCTTAGACTTGTCTATCTTTCCTTCCTTACGTTCCCCTCTCCTCAAAATTAGAACAATCTCTATAACCTCTTCTGTCCCTCGTCTCCCTACCCTAGTCATACTCCCCCTACTAATTCTACTCTTATCTCAAACCTAATATTAAGGAAAACCCTATAGAATTATCACCAACTCAGGTGAGGATACCTTATTCGCATAAAAATTAAGAAAGGATCATTAGTCCAGATGGAATGAGTTGTAAGGGAATCAAGTAAAGTTAGCTTTCTCTAGTATTATCTACTAAGCTTGAAAGATCTTCAATTGTAGCCCCTCCTATAGACATCCTTAAGGAGAGAGCAAGCAGACGGAATGCAACCTTAATTGGCTTCTTTATAGAGAAATGGCATGCTTTTCTATTAATAAAAAACTAGGATCTACATTGCTAGCAGTATGGATGACTAAAGGAAACCCTCTTGAGTGAAGACAATCTCTTTCTATTTAGATTCTCCTCAAGAGTAGAAGCATTGAATGTATTAGAAGTCGGTCTTTAGAATTACTATGGAAGACAAATATTCCTTCAACTTTGGGAACTAGGAATGAAATTAGAGGTAATTAGTCAAAAATATGTATCGTTATAGATTAATACATATAACATACCACCCGAGTATTGGTTCACTTATGTTATCAGCCATTTAGCAAGTTCTATAGGCAATCCCATTAGAATGGACGAGTAAATAGCTACATCAAAAAGGATAGGTTATGCTCGTATTTGTATGGTATTGAACCTAAGGAAAATGCTCCCTAAAAAGATCCACTTGATGAGGCTAGATAACAATGATGCTCTTTATAAGGATTTTGTTAAGATTAACTATAAATGGGCACCTGCCCTTAAGGATCAAGGCAAAGCATAAAGGAAAATAGGTAGAATCTTTAAAATAAGGAAAAAGACAAGATATAGAGGAGCATAACAAGAAGATGGTGAACTAGGTTAAGAAAATAGATCATGGTAAGCTATTGGAGGCAAACCCCAATATCATACAAAATAGTGCTGAAACTCCTCTAAACTTTAGAATTACATGAAAAGATTCATCTATAACAAAGCCTATACAGATTAATAGGTTAAGATAATGCAACTTATCGAAACTTTAAAGACAAAAAGACCAAATGCCTTTTAATTAACTTATCTCTAAAGGTGACAACGAGACTCATTTAGAAGATAAGTCTCCATATGAAAATATGGTTTAACCAAGACACAAGGAGAAGTTATAGAAGGAAAATTAAGGCAAGAGTTTCTAAAGACAATACTAGTTGATGTCAATGCTAGTATGTAAGTTTAGGGTAATTAATTACCCTAAAAAGATGTTATTGCTCAAAAACTATATCATTGAAATTAAACCTATAACTATAGGATTTTTGGAAACAAAATCCAAAGATGAGAAGTTCAAGAAGTTCTAACTTCTACAGAATCAATAGAATTCATCTCCAATCATCAATACCATTTCAATGGTTAGATAATTATAGGTTTTGATAATAACATAATTAGGGCTTCAATTATTATAGATTTTGATCATCTAGTTCATCTTTTAGCTACTCTTATTCTTAACAGTATTAACTTCTTAACCTCCTTTATTTATTGTTCAAACTATGCCTTCCAAAGGAATTCATTATGGGAGCAACCTAAACGTATATATAACAAAACAAACTCCCCTTAGTTAATTTTATGGGACTTTAATAACATTATGTATATTTTAATACTAACTTCAAGCACTACGTTAAGGATATTAAGGTCACTAATCTCAAATTCAAAGGATACTTTTACACTTGGAGCAACAAACAAAGTGAAAATTGGCTTATTAAGAAAAAAACTCGATAGAGCCTTAGTAAATGGTGATTGGTTACAAAATTTCCCTAATAACAAAGCCAATTTTTTTAATTGTCAATTCTCTAATCACTGCCCAATCTTGATCTAAGCTATCTCCTCTAAGCTAACAAGAAAAGCTTCTTTTCATTCCCATGATTCTCTAAAATGTGGAAGGGTTTGAGGAATTTGTTAGGAAAGGCATCTCTATATAATATAAGGGTTCCAAGGCCTTCATCTGTGTTAGAAGTTACAAACGATAAAACAAAAAATCAAGAGATTAAGCCAATCAACATATAGTGATACTCAAGCTGCAGTATTTGAATTAGAAAAGTTTCTGAAGTTTATCCACTATGAGCTATACCATAATCTTTGAGATCCCAATTTACTAAAGGCTGAGAAAAAATCCTTTTGGAATATTTAAAAGACGTGGAGATTCATTCCTCGTTCTTACAGCAAAAATCTAGAATCTAATGGATAAAAGAGGAGGACAAGAACATTCCACATTTTTATAGATCTATCTCAACAAGGCGGAATGCAAATAAGATTACTTCTCTAACAAAACTATATGGAATCATTGTTCACACTCAGAAAGAATTGAAATAAAAAGCCTTTGAATATTTCTTAAACACATTGGAAAAACCTAAAGATGGGAACTCAAAATGTCAACTTACAGAAATCTTTCATTACAAATCATATTTTAGAGGAATAATCCAACTCATTGATCCAACCTTTTTCTCAATTGGAAATAGAGAAAGTGGTGTTTGATCTAAACCTAAGTAAGTCCCCTAGTCCAAATGGTTCCAATAGGATGTTGAGAAAAATAAAAAAATAAGGCTTATTCATAAAATCCAAGAATTGAGCTTGCTTAAGGTTATAGGCATATTTCATATAGTAATGCCCTCTATAAGATCGTCTCTAAATTGATTTCTTTTATACTAAAGAAAGTTTTGGATTCGATCATCAATAAGTCCTAAGGAGCATTCATGTCTAGAAGATTGATAGGAGACAATATATTATTTGCTCAAGAACTCTTGAAAGGCTATATTAGGAAAAACAATATATAGACTTCTGTGATAAAGGTGGATTTCAATAAAGCCTTTAATTCAATACATTAAAACTTATACTCAACTCACTAAAGGCATTTAGCTTTCTAAGAATCTTTATAATATGGATCATCCAATGTGTTTCAACTACATCCTATAGAGTGCTAGTAAACGGAGAACCTACATATCTTTTCAAAGGGGGGAAGGAATAAGGTAAAGGGATCCTATTTCCTTGTACCTTTTTTTCTCTCTACAGAAAAATTAACAATATTGATTGATAACTCTATTAAGAAGGATTATAGTTTCAAATTCCACTCAAAATGCAAGAAGTTTAGATTATTTAGTCTAGCATTTCTAGATGATCTTGTTTTGTCCAAGGCTGAAGAAAAATCACTTAGCTTGCTAATTGCAGCCCAAAATTCATTTGGATGGATTTCAATTTTAAGCATCACTAAGAAGAAGAGCTTATGATTGCCCCAATAGGACTAAGGTATGGGACTCATTGGTTATCCTCAATTTCCAATCTACAGATTGTGGATCCCCCCTTTGTTTACCTTGAAATACCAATAACCACTAAAAAGTTAAGATTCAACGACTATGCTTCCTTTTTAGATAAGATTCATAAATGTATCTATAGTTGTTTCAACAAAAATCTTATATTTATAGGTGGAGTTTAGTTGATAAAGTCAGTCCTCAATTTCTTACATACTTATTGGTTAGCCCAAATTTTCCTATCCAAATGAATTATTAAGACTATAAAGAAGTGGTTAAGAGGGTTTATCTAATCTAGGGAGTTGAACAAAAAATAATTTTCCAAGGTAAGATGGTCAGAAACCTAAGATAGCTAATGGACAAGGCATTATTCCAATAACTCTATCAAACAAAACTCTAGTGGATAATAGGTTATGGGCTATTGATTAGCAAAGAATTACTTTTGGTTCAATGGATGCATATTTATTTTCTTAAAGGCTGAAGTCATTAGGAAGTTAACATCAAAGCTACCCAATCATGGTTTTTGTCTCAACTTCTTAAAACCAGAGACTTGTCATCCTTAAATATAGCTTGCCTAATTGGTATGCCTCTTTGTAGTTTGATAATTGGAGCAGAGCAAGCCTTCTCTAATGAGCAAACCTCTACCTAGCCTGGAAGTATCTTTATCCTAATCATACTGAAGTTAAGGTGATCGTAGTTGGTAATGAGTGGGCCCCAAATGTCAATTTGTTTAGGACCTACATGCCTGACTATAATATGAGACAAGGCAATTTTGATTCTTATATCTGGCTAAAACATCGATCATTTATAATGCAGCCTGCAAAAGATCCCTAATGTCACGTATGCAGAAGATTTCTTTTTATGATGTGATATGCTACAAAATGATGCTTTCCGAAGTTTCCTTTATGTTGTGGCTCGCTTTTAAGCAAAGGCTTGGAACATTGGACAATCTTTAAATTCATCAATTTTCTGCGCTGCTGACTTTGTAAAAAAGAACACGAATCCCAAGTTCATCTCTTTTTTAATTGCAAATTTTTCACTTACCTTCGGAGCGCTATGAAGAATCTGTGTGAATTGTCCATCAATAGCCTTACTTACCAAGAAAAAAGAGATTGCATAGAGGGTGATAAGTCGATTTGTATAATTGCATGTGGAAGCACAATGCACTCCATCTAGCATGAGAGGAACTCCAGGTGTTTTCAAGTTAAAGGAGAGGTCCAAAGACCAAGTAGTTTGGGAGACTTTCTTGAGAATTAAAGATAATATATTGTTGAACCAGCTACGAACATTTTGTAACCCGACTGTTTACTCATCTTGGTCTCCGCAATAGTTGGCTTTATTACTGTTTCTTGATTAATCATGAGTCGACAAGAGTTGCCATGTTATAGCTTGATTATTAGTGTAAGAATCTTGAAGTTGATTCTTTTGGAATGAATTATTAATTTTTAAAAAATCAAATTAATACTCGTTATATTGCTTCCAATCAAAGGCTGACAGGATGCGCTGATGAGCTCCCTGCTTATTTTCATAAACATACTTAACAACAATTTCAATTCGGTAAGAGGCTATACTAATATTCCAATTCAATAAAATAACATATTTGCACTCGACATCAACTTGTAATTAAAGTTATCAATCATTGAAGGCGCCAATCGTGATTGCTTCCCCAAAAGATATTGAAAGGGTTGATAACCTCGGATTACTATTAAATATCAATTCTTTTCCTTTCATGTCTACATTAGTGTTGGTTAAACATGCTTAATGATTCACTTCAAATAAACAAATTTTGTATTCCTCTGTTTTCTGTTTTCCAAATGCTCATGAGTAAGAAAACAAATATAGTGTTTTTAATTCTCTTTAGCAATATCTACATCCACGTATCTAATGCCAACTCCACACCTGCGTGCGTAGCCTGGAATATTATCTTATCATTCTCATAAAATACACACATGATTGCGAACAAAACAAACCCCAAGTAATCCTCCCTTTCGTGTTTGTTCAGAAGAATACAGTCTTTTGGGTACAACTGAATAGGAACATAATTTTCTTTAATATGGTTTCGTATTTGATTGGACAGCCATTCGTGTCAGTTGGAGCTCCTAATTGGTATAAAAGCTACATTCTTTCTATTTAGATGTAAGTAGCAATATTTTGTTTTATAACGTAAAATGGACAGTGAGTTAATGTGAAGTCAGCGGGCATTTTTTGCTTTAATGTGCTTGTCTATGCCCTACCGTAAGCAGTGATGTAACGGAGATGGTGACCTGTTAAAGAAAGGCAAGAGAAAACGTAACGAATCTTAACTCACATGGCATTAGCTAAATCTTGAGTTGAATAAGGGAAGAGAGAGGGCGGCGAAACTTACATTAGGGTCTGGATATATTTTACATGTCACCAACACTTCTTCAGGCATGCTTCATGATGACGTTATGGCTTGGTGCTGGGGAATTAGGAGATCCTGTTATACAGAAGCAGCGGAATAGTTATTAGTATTAAATTCATGATTAATTTGAAATATAAAAGAAATAAAACTAAGTTTAATTATTGTTTCTGTGAGAAAGAAAACATTTAATAAAATGTTTGACCACAAATTGGATAATTCCCACCTAAATTTTTTTATTAAAGATCTAATTATAAATAATTTAATTGTTTAATCTCTAATAATATCTACAAAATAACAAGTTAAACAAGAAATATTATTTTTAATTAAAACTAAAATTTAATTTTAATACATTTTGATATTTTACATTTACTTTCTAAAATTTATTAAAATTCACAATTAAATTTAATTTTATTCAAATTAGTTTTCCTTTGTGCAACCTATTAAGGTTACCATGTATACCACCTATTAAATTCTTAATATGATGATAATGATTATAGATTTAAATTTTAATTTTAATTCATAGCTAGAGTTAGATCAAATAATTTATTTTTAATTTTTAAAGAATTTTTTTTATGATTATAGATTACGATTGATGTTTAATAACATATTATGACTGGTCAAATATTAGGAATATTAAAATTACTTTATATATTTATACATGATTGATTGATTGATTTAATCCTTTTAATATTTCAACTAAATAAAGAGTTACTATCAGTTCTATTAAAATCTAATTATGTTCATTCTTATATATTAGTAATTAATTTATTAAATTATTATTTTAATTCTAAAATTATTACTAATTAAAAATAAAATATTTTATTAACTATTTCAAAGTGACGAATAACTTGTTAACTTATTTAGTTATTTTATATAATTCGTATTATATTTAAATACTATGGATTGACAAATTTTTGTTAATTAGTCCTACAAGTTTATCACGGTGTTGTACGAAATTCCCACACGAGAACGCAAAGCAAAAGCTGCTTTGTTGTTACCCATTAACTATCCCACGCAACAACATTCTACCCAAAGAAATGCTTATAATCTCGGAAAATACGGATACAACCATGATGAATTTTTCTTCTTTTGGGTGTTACAACTGAATTTAGGGCATTTTCAAACTTTATTCAAGATTAAGTCTCATTTTCAAGGGATCTTAATGGGTGCACTTCTCCCAGAAAGATAGATGTTCATTAGTTGGAGAAGTGTATCGCTTATATTGCTTGTGAAGTATTATGATATATTTGTGTCTCTAAATCACAAATCAAAGTTTGGTTTTATGCAGCAACCTGGCTATAATAAAAGTATAAAACCCTGGTTTGCTATCTTTGTTCATTGAAATGTAAGACCTACCATTACGAGGTTTTTGGTATTAAGAACAATGAATATTATAGAAGCAGCATCTCCTTTTGAATAGGACATCAAAAGTCTGGTCACCAGTTAATACCACTCTAGGGTTTGTAATTAAATATATTTTATTTTAATTGGTAAAATTGTAAAATAGCTTCCTCTTTTCCCGTAAAGAAAGAGGGTATTAAACGGTACTTGTAATGTGTGTTATTATATGCTCAGCAACTAATTGATTGATTATTTTTACGTATTTTCTTAATTATATTTGATATTTTAATACTAGAAGTAAAATTCATAGAATAATTAATGTGCAATTGAAATCATGATGAAACAGTAATTATAAGATTCAATTTGCATTTATGTATTATTCTTAGTTGTAGTTTTATTAAGATAGGATATTGATGAAAGAGTGAACATAGTATATGTTATGTTTCTTTCTAATGAAAAAAGTAATTGGCCTTTATAAATTAAAGTATAGAGATATTTAAACAAATGTATAGGTACTTGTTAGAGAATAAGTTAACTGAACTAACTTGATTGTAAAGATCCAAAATGAAATATTGCTTATATATATATATATATATATGAATTTTCTCATTAGTATATTTGTATCCTTATACTTTATATTACTAAAATATCTTATGTGAGGATTACTATATTTTGATGTTACTTATGATATATTCTTCTTAAGTTAACTCAGACACTAGTATTTTGATATGGTATGAACCATATGAAAATAGTTAAGTAAATTAATACAAGATTTGTCATTCTAAAATAATTAAGAAGAACGTTTCACTAGTCTTGATTAGTAGCGATTTAAAGAATTATTTAGCTAGAGAGATTTGAAAACATATTTTTAAATATCAATTGCTAATTAGTAAGAATGGCATAATGAATAGAAATACTCCAACTTCTCTCTAACGATTGAGTAAATCCACTAGTATGGATGTTCTTTATGTTGTTTCTAGCTCCCCCTTCCCATATTTACGGATCCTTTAGCATTTCCCTAGCTTATCTTTATTTTTAATCCCTTCTTATCACTTAGCATCACTGCCCATCATCCCATTACTTGTGACATACCAAGGTCATTTTGTTCCTTATATATCACCTCTTATTTCCCTCACTTTTGTGTTACCGTTTATGGTAACAAACTTCTAAACATCCCAATCTGCCTCTTGTTTTTTCACTAACCATGTATACTTTGGTGAACCTATAGAAATTGAATTTTGTCAAAGCAAGGAATTCTAACCCTTAGCCTGAGACCCTTCGCCCCTTGTCAAACTACAACGAACCTTTCTGCTCACAACCAATAGGAGACCCCAACCCCCTACCAAAAGAGTGAGTGAACTAAATATACTTGGAAAGCAGTCCTTAGAGACAACTCCTTGACCATCTATTACGCAACCCCTCATTTGGTTGATGTTAAAATGATGGTATCCCCTCTTATAGAGGTATTAAGCTTCTTGATCGACTACCATGGTTGGTTTTTTCCTTGGCAAGTGCCTACCCTTTCCAGAGGTGGAACAATGGGCGATGTAGCACTAAAAGGCATGAGGCTTGGTGGATACGCTGTTAAATGAAGATAACAACTTCCTATTTATATTTAATGCAACATCCTTAGCATAAGAAATAATGAAAACTGGACCTCGGCATGTGCAAAACCAACTTCTTCTTCTCCAAACATGGAAGTCAGGGATCAAACTATAAGAGATCTACTAAAAGCATGTCCCATTATGAGTAAACTTCTACTAGGTTCTGGTTGAATATTAAAGCATTGAGGTTTTAAGCTCTCTAGCTATCTATATTGGAAAATGTCTCTACATGGATAAAGCGACATCCACGAGAAAAAGTGTCAGATATGCTAGACTTTGTATCAATGTTTATATCTCTAAGGATCTTTCAAAAGTAATCCCTCTTTTATAATTAAATGATGGAGACCAATTAGTACAAGATTCAATCCTAGTGACATACCAATGGCAACCTTCATTACATGCCCTAACAAAGGAATGGAGGCCTACTGGTAAAATATTTACCACAGGGTACTATGAGGAACTTACGAGAATTGAGAAGAAACCCACTATGGAAGTAGTCACTATTCTGATCCAGGTTACTCCCAACACTGAGCAAGAATGACAAGCATTAATGGTAGTTGATATTATAAATGAAGTCAATGGCTCCCCTTTAAAGGAACTACAAAATAAACTTCTCAAACTGATAACGTTACAAATGCTCAAATGGAATTAACAATTGTAAAAAGGCAAGGAGATAGTAGAAAATTATGGAACGTTGAATGGAAAATCTAGCAAAGCAACTCTTGGGTAGGAAGAGTTCATAATAGTGGATAAAAGGAAATCTAAAGCTAAAAAGAAAACAAACAAATCCATATAAAATGATAATAGTATCATGGAATAGTAGAGGTATAAATGAGCCCAAAAAGCATCTTCTAATAGCATATTTTATTAATAGAATTAGACCATTCATTTTTTGTTTGCTTAAAACTAAGCTGAGTATTGAGACATATGAAAACTCATGGTTCTTGAACAAATGGAGAATAATTACAAATCGTAACCACCACCACAAGGGAAGGATAGTAGTTGCTTATAACCCTGATCAAGTCAAAGTACTCCAGATGTAAAGCTTAATACAGGGAATCCATCTGAACATATAGAAAGGAGAGTTAGAGAAATTCTAGACCAGTTACATATGTGCTTATAACCATCAATTTCATAAGAGAACCTATAGAAGGAGCTTACCAATCTTAGCTCATTGATCTTAAGTCCTTGGTTACTACTTGGGTTCTTTAATTGCACTTTTTACATATATGAGTTAGAGGTAACAAGATGCAATGCCAAACTAAGAAAGGAACTACAATCCTACTTATCCTCGATAAGAATGAATGACTTAAGCTCTAGTGGATTCCTCTTTACCTAGAAAAACAAAGCAAGAAGGATACTGGAACATTAGAAGGAAGCTTAATAGAAGTGTAACAAACAAGATTGGTTTCAACACTTTTCATACTGAGCCCACTTTCATGAGAGCAAGTATTATGATCATTATCCCATCATTGTCCAAAATTTGAGTAAAAAAAGGATCTATTTTAGTTTCTTAATTATCTAACAAAAAATAAGGAGTTCAAAGAAGCAATTTGAAAGGGAATTAAAACCCAAGTCATGGGTACAAATCCTTCCAACTCTATAAGAGGTTATAGGACATCAAAGAAGAATTAAAGAAGCTCCATCTAAAGCTAACTCTTGACTATAGGAAGAACACTCCAAAGAAAATCTCAAAATCGTATAAAGTAGACTCTATAACAATCCTGACTGCAAAGTTATGAAAAAATAGGAGAAAGAAGCCATTAACAACTACTTAGAAATCCTCAAAATTCAAAACTCAGTCTTAAAACAGAAATCCAAGGTACTTAACTAAAGGAAGGGGATTCAAACACACTTTATATCCATAGGAGTCTACTCTCGATAAGGAACATAATTTGCATTGTCTCCATTTAGGATGACTTAGGATCTTTGTTTTATAATTAGGAGGATATCCTTTTTTTACTTTAAAAGCTACTTTATGAGAATCCTAGGCACTAAAGGAGCCACAACTCATTCCCCTAATTTGGATTCCCTAATTCAAAATGTTTTAACCCCCCAACAATGTAAGGATGTGAGCAGACCTATCTACTTGGCAGAAATTGAAGAAGATGTAATAAGCATTAGTCCTAACAAAGCCCTTGGAATAGATGGATTCAATCCTCACTTCTTCCACAAAGCTTCACCCTGATCAAAAGAGATGTATATGAAGCAATTAAGGAATTATTCTCCACAGATAAAAAATGGAAAGTAAATGGAAAGGAACTCTTTATATATATTGCTTAAAATTACCAATCCTAACTCTTTAAAAGATTATAGACCAATCTCCTATTTCACTACTTTCTACAAAAACATCTAAAAAATCCTTACTAAAAGGCTGAAATTAGTTTTGCCAAAAATTATAAAGTTTCCCCAATCTACTTTCATAGAAGGCAAATCAATAAGTGACAATATACTTCTAGCTCAGGATATGCTTAAGCAATACAGTGTCAGAGGTGTAGGGAAGCATCATGCTCTCAAGATTGATATCAATAAGGCATTTGATTTAGTAGATTGGAACTTCCTGATAATTGTTTTGAGGAAGATGGGTTTCCCTTATAGATATATCACCTAGATCAATACATGCATTTCATCTACCTCCTATTGTGTGGTAATTAATGGGGAAATATCTAAGCCTTTATAGGGAGCTAGAGGATTAAAGCAAGGGGACCCTTTGTCCCCTTACCCATTTACTATAGCTATGGAGGTGTTTACCAAAATACTTGGCAAGGACACTATTAAGGTTAGTACCTTCAAATTTCATAGAAAAATGCCAAAAACAGGGAATTACTCCCTTATCCTTTGTAGATGACATACTCCTATTCAATCATGGAGATGCAGACTCAGTCAACTACTAGTTAAACTCACCGAATCACTTCTCTACCTCTCAGGACTGAGCATAAATAGGAGCAAAAGCTTCACCATCCTTTCCAAGTACTTTGAACAAGTTTCTAATGAGCTATCTGATTTAACAACATTTGAACAAACCATTCTCCAATTTAGATATTTTGGTGTTCCCATATGCTCAAGAACAAAAGTTATGAAGACTACAAAGTAATATATGATAAAAGTTTAGCGAGAATGAGTAGCTGGAAGAGCAAGTCTCCTCATTCTTTAGAACACTTTAGCTACTATCCCCAATGGTAATAAACATGATCACATAATAGGCTTCCCATTATCTCCTACCTATGAGGGTTATGACAGACATTGAAATGCTAATGAAGAATTTCCTATAGACTGGTGACATATTGACTAAGCCCTTTGCCAAAGTAGGTTAGAAAGAAGTGCAAATTCCAAAGAAAGAGGTAGCCCTAGGTTTGTATTCCATAAAGATCATCAATTTAGAACTCCTCATTTTGAAGAGTCATTACCCCTTTATCTCCAACCTACTAGGTGAGGATTATCCTTCTAGGATAAGAATGTATACTAGTCTTTTCACCTTTTGCTTATCTTATGACTTCCACTTCTTACTGTTTTAAATAACTGCTTTTCAAACTTTCCCTTCCTATAACCTTAAGCTTTGCCTACATTTGAAATGGTAGTCAATAATAACCTTGAAAAAGTAAAATAAATCTCCTTTCCACCCTTCCAACTTGTCACCCTTTAGTGTAACTCTCCTCCTTTCAACCTATTCCACCCATCCCTCCCTACCCCCTTGTAAACTCTTTAGTAGTCACCAATCCTAGATTAAGTTAGAAATAGGTAGTTGGAAAAAATAGTGACTTCAAGCTAGATTTATACTATCTAAGTACTATTAATGACAAAAGAGTAATATCACCTAATATAGAAGTCTTAATGGAAAGGGCCAGGAGTTGGAACTCTAATTTGGTAGGTTTTTCCTAAAGAAATGCCCTCCCTTTCGAATAATAAGCAATTGGGCTCAAAGATAATAGAGAGAAAAGGGATTAATGGAAGCCCTCCTATCAGAGAAGAAACTAATGTTATTCAAGTTTTCAACTAGAGCTGAAGCTAGGTGTGGTTGACGCAGGATCATGACACTTAGTAAATCAACCTATGTTCCTCTAGGTATGGAAACCAGGTTTGAAATTGGAGAATATGAAACAAGTTACTTTTCCTATTTAGGTGAATTTTCATAATATACCAAAGAGTACTAGTCAGTATTGAGCATGCTTACAAGTTTTATGGGTAAGCCTATTTTTATGGATGAGATCACCACTAAAAGGAAAAAAGATAGTTTATGTGAGGATATGTGTGAGTGTGGAGCTGTAAAAAGAACTACCCAAGCTCATTCTAATTCTAAGGCTTAAGGAGAATGAAACTATGGTTAAAAAGACAAGCTTGGTCTCTTATAAATGGAAACCATCCTTGTGACAAACAAGGAAAATTAGGAAAGCCAACAAGTTAAAAGTTTGTAAGAAGAAAATACAAAGAAGTGATTAAACGTGATGTAGGTTAGGAAGAGAGTTAGGAAAGGAGGGATCAAGAATTATTAAAACAAATAGGCATGAACAAAGAGGAAGGAAGAGGGAGGAATATCTAAGAGCAAAAGAATTAATTGTCATTACAATAACGAAATCAGGTGAGAAAAAATGATATGAGGAAAGCTAAAAAAAGGAATGGAGCGAGAACAAAAACAACCTAGTGTAAAGGACAATTTTACACAAATTGAACCTATAATGTTTAAACAGAATAGGGTAAGTCAGGTATCAACTGTGGCAATAAAAGGGAATCAGGGAGGGGAAAAAACTCAAAGGGATTTATAGCTAAAAGCCCCACTTTATGTCAATATTAGCTTGGAATTTAAGGGACATTAACTACCCAAAGGTATAAATTTTGTCAACAGATTTTGTAACTAAAGTTAAACCAATAATAATGGTTTTTTTTTTAAATAAAGTTTAAAAAGGAGGATTTGATAAAACTCAAATGTTTAAGTAGTCAGTGGTCTCTATTATTAGACCACTAGTACCACTACTATTGGAGAATAATTATAGCTTTAGATGTTAGTAGGGTAAGAGTTATTGAGCTAGACTCAAGTTACTTGATGGTTCATCTATATGTGGAGTTTATTTAGGAAAATAGTAAAGTAATGGTCATATATGTCCATGGTTCGAATTCCAACTTCCAAACGAAATAGTTATTGATTAGGATTGTAGGTATCCAATATACAACACAAGAACCTTATTTCATATTAGGACATTTCAATTCCACTGTGTACATGTCATAAGTTGAAGAGAATGTTGATGATGAAAACTATGTTAATGAATTAAAGGAATGCATTGAGAAAATAAGAGTTACATATTTGAGACTTGAAGGAAGATATTTCACATGGATTAATCAATAAAGCTATAGGTAGTTAATAAGAAAGAAACTAGGTACAATTCTGGCTAATGATCAATGGATAATAAGGTTCCTTGAAAGTAAGGCACAATTTATGAAACTAAGGTTCTCTAAACACTCATCAATTCTAGTGCAAAATATCTTTAGTAATTGTAAGAGATCAATGCTCTTCATATTCAACAATTTCCTTATTAACCTAGGAGGTTTTAATGTAGCTATCCTCAAAGGAATACAAGTAAGGGCCTAACAACTTTTATAATAGGATCCTAAGGGTTTACTTTGAGGAAGGAGGAGATGAAGGTAGTTAAAGATTATACTGAGGTTGTATATATTTATACATCTATACTAAACCAGACATTAAGGTGGTATTATGGATAAAAGAAAAGGGTAAAAGGAATATAAAATTTTATCATAATTCCATAGTAGCCAGAAAGGAATCAGAATAGAAGTAGTACAATAACTAAGATTGATAAATCCGTAATCTTAACTCAATTGCAGATTAAGCAAGAAGCTTTTAATTTCTTTAAAAACTCATTACGAAAACTAGCCCTTACTCGATCAATTAGTAATATTCTTATATCTTTCATAGGGAACCAAATGAATAATGAAGATAAGGAGTTTTTAAATAGCCTTACAACATCTTAGGATATTCACAATGCTATTTTTAAGCTAAAAGTATATAAGGCTAAAGTATCTTATATTTTCTTATGTATTTACATGTGATTTCAATCTTATTTTCAAGATAAAATGCTTAATTTGTGTTCAATTTATGTTGACTATTAGGTTGGATATATTGATATATATTTTAGACCAAAAAGATAAGATTTTCTAAAGCAAATTAGAGCACAATTGTTTAACAAGGAAAAGGCACGGAATTAAAAAAATAAAGCTTTGGTGGTCTGTGACCTGCGTTTCATGCAGCAACGCTGCATTTAAGCAGCGTCTCAGAAGAGAGGGTGAGGTTTTAATTAAGTGTGACCCTTATTTGTCCCATCAACAGCTACAGGGGTGGCGCAGACTAGGCGTGAAAATGCAAACAATCGAGAGGTGCAAGCTGAGAGGGGAAGACAAGCATGGAGGCGCTAAAGGCTGTGGATGCGGCTTGGCTTGGCTAAACAACAGCTTAGGGGCATGAAAGGAGCGACAGTGGTGGAGAGCAGAAGTGAACAATTATATGAACCTTAAACTCTCCAACATTTAGTTATCCCATCGTGAACAGTAAAGAGAAGAGAGTAGCTTGAGAGTGCTGAAGCAAATGGGAGATATGACTTATGCTTGAAGCATGAAAATAGAGATGGAAGGCTAACCTTCTGATGCCGGTTCAATGGGATTATCAATGCCAAATCACGGTTAAGCTAATTTTTATTATTTTAAAGTTGTAATTTTTTTAGATTGTTGTGTTGTTGGTATTGACTTGATTGGTTTTGGGATGAATGATCTTAATATGTTATTTTGATTGTTTTATTTTGAACCTATTGCTAAAACATTGATTGTAATCCGTAATCGTTACTTTTGATGTTTGTGAGTAGCATCTAATGATCATTAATCGTTAAGGATAACATAACTTAGGTTAGATAAACCGAACGTGTTAGGTTATTGCCTATATTTATAGTTTCCAATTCATAATCCAACTGCCAGAGAGAATCTAGAGATTGTATCCTAGGTTATTTGATAGTTAGGTTTAATTAATGATCGTATCTTGATTAAATACAACCTAAGGGAAAATCGAGATTTGTAGATCGTTTTATTAGTCTCAAATCAATAGTCCAAAAAGAATTGTAAAAACTTTAGAATGAAGGAATATGCTTGAGTGTGTTTAGGCTAAGATTGACCCCTAGAACCAGACCTTACTTATAATCAACACTTTTCTCGTTTTCGATTAGTTGTTTTAATTTGTTTTCAATAGTTTACTTTTACTTTAATTTCTAAATTGTTTGAAATCTAAAAAACCCCATATACTTTCCTTGCATAAATTATTTTCGTTACGAAAATTAACCGAACATTCCCTATGGATTCGATCTTGACTTAACGTAACTACAAATTTTAGTGTGCAGAGTTAGGAAAATTTTACAGTGCACTCGACCCATGCTGTCAAATTTTTGACGCCGTTATCGAGGAGTGTGGTAGCTTAATTTTCAAATTTGATTTTAATTGGTGTTTTGTGAATATATTTGTTTATAATCCTTCTTTTTGTTACTTGTTAATTTTTAATTGTCTATTAGTGTTGGTACATGGTAGTGACTAAATCTCCTCGTAGAGAATGCAACTTGATCTGAAGATCGAGAGAACATTGCAGAGATTGATCGAGAGAACATTGCGAAGATTACGTAGGTAAGCAAGGTCAACTTTAGTAGACAAATTTGAATTAGAATCGGAAGACATGACGGCAAATCCGAGAACTCTAAGGGAGTTGGCTGCACCTGATTTAACTCATAAACCATTATGCATAATGTTTCCAAATTTCACTGAACATGTTACCTTTGAGTTAAAATCTAGATTAATTCATTTATTGCCTAACTTTCATAGCCTTGTAGGTGAGGATGCACATAAGCATCTTAAGGAACTCGATGTGGTGTGTTTGAGCATGAAGCCTCATGGGGGGATAGACAAGCAGATCATGTTAAGGGCCTTCCCGTTCTCGCTCAAAGATGCAACAAAGGATTGGCTATTTGATTTACCGGCTAAAAGCGTAAATACTTGGTTGGAGATGAAGAGATTATTCTTGGAAAAATATTTTTCGGCCTAAAAAACAGTAAGTATTCAGAATGAGATATGTGATATTAAGCAACACAATAGGAAATCTCTTTACGAGTATTGAGAGCGATTTAAGAAGTTATGTGCCAGTTATCCACACCATAACATACCAGAGCAACTTTTCATCTAATATTTTTATGAAGGATTGCTGCCGATAGAGAGGAGTTTGGTCAATGCGGCGAGCTGTGGGGCACTTTGTGAGAAGATTCCTATTGAAGATAGGATATTACTTGAACAGATGGTCGCTAACACCCAACAAATCGGCACTCTCAATGATGTTCGACGAGTAAATGAGGTAAACACTTCATCCATTAAACATCGTTTAGATGAACTAACACCTTTTGTGAGACAGATTGCAGTTAGACAGGCACAAGTGAAAGTGTGCAGGATATGTTCAAAAAAGAGACATCCAGCTGATGAGTGTCCAACATTGCAAGAGGGGAGTATGGAGTATGTGAATGCTATAGGAGGGAACTTCCTGAACCAATATAACTCATACTTGTAGACGTATAACCCAGGTTGGAGGGATCACCCCAACTTGAGTTATGGAGGGAACATATAACAAATTACTTCCAAAATTGGTCGTAAGGGGCATTAGGATTTCAACCAAGGCAACAAAGAGCACAGGGAGCTTCTTCTTCCAGTTCAGGTGTAGCTTTAGAAGAACTTGTTAAGAATCTTGTTGCTAACAATTTGCAATTTCAACAGGATATGCAGCAATAGCAACAAAATATGCAGCAGCAGTTGCAACAATTCCGACAGGAGACAAAAGCAAGCCAATAGAGCATGGAACACCAAATGGGTCAAATGGCAGTAAGGCTCAATCGCCTAGAATTGCAAGGTGGAGGAATATTGTCATCACAACCCAAGGTGGACCCAAAAAATGTCAGTGCCATAATACTGAGGGGTAGAAAGGAGATTGAAGGTCCCAAAAGAACCCTATCAAAGATTGCTACCGAGGAAGAGATTAAGAAGGAATTGGAAAAGGAAGAAAATTTGTTGTCGAATACGAAGGTAAATTTCGAAAGCCCCAATAATACTAAAACTAATCCTCCACCTTTTTGAGCTGATTAACAAGAACAAACGAGGAGGACAAGGACAAGGACAAAGAGGTATTGGATACTTTTAGAAAGGTAGAAGACAATGTACCTTTTGCTCGAAACAATCAAGGAAGTACCAAGGTATTCCAAATTCCTTAAAGAATTGTGTACACATAAGAGGAAACTGAGGGGTGATGAGAAAGTGATGATGAGTGAGAATGTGTTAGTAGTATCCAGAAAGAAGATGCCTCCAAAATGCTGGGATCCAGGTATGCTCACCATTCCTTGCAAAATTGGTAATACTGTGATCAATAGAGCTATGTTGGAATTGGGTGCTTCTATTAATATGATGCCTCATTCGATTTATGTTTATTTAAATTTGGGCCCTTTGAAAAAAATGAGGGTAATCATACAACTAGTTGACCGCACTAATGCTTATCCTAATGGTGTGGTTGAGGATGTTTTAGTGTAGGTGAATGAGTTAGTATTTCCTGCAAATTTTTGTATTGTGGATATGAATGATGACACCTCATATAATCTGATACCCATCTTATTGAGGAGACCATTTCTTAATACGACTCAAACTAAGATAGATGTTCATAAGGGCACCCTCATAATGGAATTTGATGGGGAAGTGATTCATTTCAATATTTTTAATGCCATGAAACATCCTTCTAATGATCATTGTATTTTTTCTGTTGATGTGATTGCTCTTTTGGTGCAAGAAATGTTTAAATTAAGTTGCATGGATCATTTAGAAATAGTTTTAATTGAGGATATAGAAATAGAAGCCAATACTGATGTTGAGATGGGAGAAGAGCTTGTGGAAATGACAGTCGCGTTGGACTCATTGGAAAGCTCTCCAAAAAGGTATGATTTGGCTTCTATACAACTACCTGAAGCTCACCAAAAGTTGTTACCTTCTGATGTGCAGGCACCTGAAT
>JANVCL010000212.1:11380238-11395857 GCA_026546855.1 Erythroxylum incrassatum | reverse complement strand
TTCCTGGGTCCGCTAGCCGAGCCCCAGAGAAAGTGACGCATTTGCTTCTCGATGGCGTCACAAAGGCCGCGAGGGAGCTTTGTAGATTTATTTAGCAGATTGGAAAGTGGTCAATTCCATCCAACAAATGGTTCCGTTCATCTCAATCTCCTCTGTACTCGTGAACCCCTTTCGATTATTTATTTGACACGACTAGGATCTTCATCTTATCCGATTTATAACAACATATATGATTGATATTTAATGCGGGATTACTTGTTATTGAGCTTTTTATAGTTATCAGAACTGAATTCGATCGCCGATAGTGACCTTGGTCCTATTCCCACAGTCATTATAAATTACAACATATTCAATTCTTCGAAAAAAAGAAAGGAAATTCACTAGGGCTTTAAAAGAGAAAAGCCAGTATTAAATTAACAACCAAAAAATCAAATCCAGACATTAATATTAAGCTTTTGAAAGAAGTTTTTAAAACAATAAACTGGAGGCTTAAACATATACTTCTTTGACTCCTATCTCGTTAAAAAAGATAAATAGTATAAACAATTATGTACTTTTGGGTGTATAACATAGATTACATTCAATCATTTGCAAGAGAGTTGACAACTTTATGAAAAAGTTGTTATTGAGAGTTTCAAATAAGGAATTCTTTGGCAATGTTATTGTAGAGTCTTTCAAGGAGAAAATAACTTAAATCTTTGATATTATATCTTTTCCGAATAGATCACTAGAAAGTGACATTGACATGTCTCTCTTATTTGTCTCAAATTGATTTGAGCTACACATATGAATTGAGAGTGAGTAAAATACCTAAATACAAGTGAAGTGAAGCATTTGAGAACAAATATACTTGTTGGTCAATGATCACAAAAGAAAGATGAAGTAATCTTTGGGAGTTAAATTTGACTACCGCAGTAAATTTATCCAATTATATTACACTAAAAAAGTTTCTTTGACATTAAAAATACCCATTAAAAGTGATTTTAAAACAGTAGTTAACCTGTTAAAATCTTTAAAAAGCTTCTCAATATGATGGAATTCTTTAAAAATAAAAGTCAAACAATAAATAAATTAGAGAAGGTTGAAGAAACCTCCTGTTTACACCTTCTTTCTTGTCGTTATCAGTGCTCATCGAAGTCACATAAAAGATTTTATAATAAATAAAAAATGGAGAGACAGTCGTAATTCTCTCAAAGGAGATAATTCCTCTTTTTCCAGCAAACTATTTTAGGCTAATAATAGAGAATGCCACTAATGGAGATTGAATTGAAGAAGCCAGTCGGTTTTAATACAACCTAAATATAGAGATATCTCACCATATAAACTCAAAGATGCATGTTCAATGGTGATATGAATAAAGCACCAAGTGTTCAGAATATGGGTGACTCAAATCCTCCTCTACCTTTGATTGTGGTTAGCATGTCACAATATTTAATATGATCCACTAATGTTTGAGTAATGATCATATTTCTTGTCCAAGAGTGTGTGACTAGGCATAGATTAAGACTATACACACACACATACACACATATGTATACATTCTTATGTAGTTCACCTTTTGGAGCTTTTAGGATTATTATTCCATATTATTTTTTGAGAGAGGGTGTATTGAGAATTTATAAAATTATCTCCATCTGCGTCGTGCCTACGAGCCTTTTAGAGATTCTTGTTTTCTCTTTTCACTGTAATGGATTTTTAATTGGCTCATCATCATTCATGGTTTTTCCTCACTCTAAGGTTTTTCACATAAAAATCATTACAAGTGGTATCAGATCATTCTATTTAATTAAGAATTCAATATGTCAACTTTCGTAAAGTTTGATATCAAGAAGTTTGAAGGGAAAATCAGCTTTTCCGTATGGATAGTTCAGATAAAGGCCAAAAAGAGCTTTGAGAGGAAAATATAAGAAGCTAGGCAATATAACTGACAAATAATTGGGGGAGTTAGATGAAAAGGTACTCTCCAACATACATACTTGCTTGTCTAAGGAGGCTTTATATGAATCGGTGAATGAAACAATTGTTGTAAGCTTATAATCAAAACTTGAGTATTTGTACGTGACTAAAAACCTTGCAAACAAGCTTCATCTCAAGGAGCGTCTATATGCAATATGTATAGATAAAGGTACTATATCCAATCTCATCTTGATGAGTTGAAGTCTATTATTTTGTACATAGAAAATATTAATATGATAGTTGAATATGAGGACAAAGTTATTTTGTTAGTAGTTGTACTCCTTTTGATAAACAGTTCAAAGAAATCATGTTATATGGAACTGGTGACGCCTTATCTTAAAAATGTTAAATATAACTTATTATTTAAGGAATTTTTTGATCTTAAACTTCATCATGAGGATAAAGTTAAGGGCTCGTCTATAAAAGGGAGATCCAAAGAAAAAGGAAGTAGTAGTAGTAATTAAAAAAAATCTAGGTCTAAACATATAGGACACAAATCCAATAAAACCTATTGTTATTATAAGTATATAAAATTTGAATGTTACAAGTTAAGAAGTAAGCAAGATCATGAGGAGAAAAAGAAGCAACCTTAAAAATCTATTAAAGCTAGTACTGCTAAGACTAATTTTGAAGGTGATGTTCCGTCATCTGTTACTTCCATTAATAAGAGGAGTAAAATCGAATGGGTTCTTAATTTTATATGTGCTTTTCACATGTACCCTCAAGGACTTGTTTGTCACTTTCAAACCTGCTAATAATGGTGTTGTCTTGATAGGCAATGATACACAGTGCAAGGTAATTGCATTGGTAGTATGCATATCAAGACCTATGATTATGTTTTTAGGACTTTATCCAATGTTCGTTATGTTCCTAACTTGAAACAAAACTTGATTTCTTTAGGAACCTTTGATTGATCTCTAAGGTACAAGAACACAACTAAAGGTGGAGTTATTAAGGTTCTAAGAGGTTCTCTTATTGTTTTGAAAGCTAATCGTTTTGGTAATCTTTATGTCTTGCAAGGTTCAATTACGACAGGTTCTACAACTATTTCCTCTCATATGCCTAATTCTAATGTGACCAAATTATGGGACATGCACTTAGGCCATATGGGCAACAAAGGTATGACACTTCTGAGTAAAAAGGTCTTCTTGGAGATCAAAGCATCAGCAAGTTAGAGTTTTGTGAACATTAAGTTTTTGGGAAATAAAAAAAGAGTTAGTTTCTCTATTGCAACTCACCGTATCAAAGACATTCTTGAGTATTTAGATCGTAATCTATAGGGATCTTTTAAAGTTCTTTCTTATAGAGGAAAAAAGATATTTTATGTCTATTATTATTGATTTTACTATAAAGATTGGGTCCATTTCTTAAGGCACAAAAGTAAAGCTCTCTTCATGTTTAAAAGGTGGAAAAATCGTGTAGAGAAATAAATAAGAAAAACGATTAAGAAGCTTTAAACAAAAAACAGGTTAGAATTTTGTGATTTTTACTTAACTCACTACTCAGATCATGGTATAGCTAGACATAAGACACTTATTGGAAAACCCCAACATAATGGTGCTACAAAATGGATGAATAGGACTCTTTTAGAGAGAGCTCATCGTATGCTCTCCAATGCTAGCTTGTGGCATTAACTTGATTTTTGGGCTGAGGCAATCTCTAGTTCTTGTTATTTGGTCAATCAATCTCTACACTCTTCTGTTGACTTCAAAATCCCAGAGAATTATGGTTAGGTAATCCAGTTAACTATTCTATTTTAAGAATTTTTAGATGTCCTACATATGTATTTGTTAACGATGATAAGCTTGTACATAGAGTTAGAAAATGCATATTTCTTGGTTATACATATTAATCTAAGGGATATTGTTTATGGTATTCCGATGAGTCTCACAGAGTCATTCTTAGTAGGGATGTTGCTTTTCATGAGGATTGTTTACTTTCTTTTTGAAAAATTCTAATGTTTCTTCTTTTATTGGTACACGTTAAAACCTTCTTGTTATTCTGAAAATGTTTCATGTGTTGATTCTTTCAATTGTTTAATGACAATAAATGAAGAAATTAAGAGCCTTCATAAAAATAGTACATGAGATTTAGTGGAACTTCCAAAAGGAAAACAAGCTTTGAGTTACAAATGGATCTAAAAAAAAGGATGATATTACTAGAGTTAAAGAAGCAAGATGGAAGACACACTTGGTAGTCAAAGGTTTTGATCAAAGACAAGGTATTGACTTTAATAAAATCTTTCTCCAATTGTATGTCATACCTTTATTCATGTGCTACTTGCATTTGTTGCTCTTTTTAATTTGGAACTTAAGCAACTTGATTGTGTAAAAGTGAAATGGTTCTTTGTATTTTTTTTAAACTTTCATGCATCAAAACTATTTAAATACATAGACTTGTATAAAATAAAAAAAGTCAATCAATTAATAAATAGTACAAATAAGGATTAGAATTAAGAATAAAAAGAAATAATAAAGGAAACACTGCATAATAATTTGTAGAGTGAAAGACAGAGACTTTTCATATAATTTAAGAAATTTAAAAAATCTATAATCTTTAAAATTATAACAAAAACCTTTTTAAATTTTCAGTTAAAAAAAAGCTTTTTCTCTTAGACTTTAGTATTAAAAAAATGTATGCAGTAGGAATATCAGACGTGAACTAATATAGTAACTCAATTGAGCTCTTAAACTCGGCCCGAACAAATTAAATTAAATTAAACCTAAAAATTATAATAAATTATTATATTAAGTCGAATTTAATTAATTCATTTTTAATTTAAGAGTTTGATTCAATCGTTATGTAAATATTATTTGATTCATTTAGATTTGATGTTCATATTATGAGTATTTCGTTGTTGTTTTTTAACTAAAGTTTATGAAAAGAGAATTTTTAAAAATTAAAACTAAAAGAATTTTTTTGGGAGAAATTTAAGATTAGATCTATATATATATATAAAAGGAGTACATTGTTAGTTGATGCTAATTCGGGTGATATATAATAATGATTTGGTAGAATTGTTAAATAAAAACTTTTAGTATGCCCAAACATTGGTAATAATTAAATTCCAGGTAAGTAAAATATTTCAAAGCCCACTTATTTAAGCCAGAGTTTTGTTTCCTTAATCCACCCATCTCAGCCCGCTCTAGCTATTCCTTGCCTTTCTATCGCGCTCTCCATCTCTTTGCATGTACTGTCTACTCTGCGACTATGGAATTGTCTCCAACACATATAGACTCTACCTTTTGGCTATTTTCACATGCAAACATATTGCACACCGATAACTTGATCCTTTCTAAAACTCTACTGTCCTTGGCTGTCTTCACCATTTTACTAATTTTGGCCATTAACTTGCCCAGTTGGGCTTTCTCTGGCGGTGGTCTGGCTTGGAAAAATGGTCGAACCCAAATGGGTCGAATTCCGATCCCCGGTTCTCGAGGCCTGCCCTTCTTTGGAAGCTTATTTACCTTAAGCCGTGGGTTGGCTCACCGCTCTCTTGCTTGCATGGCTTCAAATTTAGCTGCCACCCAGTTAATGGCTTTCAGTTTAGGCCCTACACCTGCCATTGTCACGTCCGATCCTCAAGTAGCTCGTGAGATCTTGAACTCGCCTCATTTCGCCGACCGTCCCATTAAGCTTTCTGCTAAGAGCCTCGGATTTAGTAGAGCAATTGGTTTCTCTCCCAACGGCACATACTGGCGGCTGCTGAGAAAAGTAGCGTCAACTCATTTATTTTCACCCAAGCGCATTGCGGCTCACGAGTCTTCACGTCAACTAGACTGTGCAATTATGTTGCGAAATATATCTAATGAACAGTCCTTACGTGGAGCCGTTGAACTACGAAAGCATCTCCAAGATGCCTCTCTTAATAACATCATGGGAATTGTATTTGGGAAAAGATATGATGAGTCGAACATTGAGGAGGCGAAAGAATTGCAGGAGCTTGTTAATGAAGGGTTCGAGCTCTTGGGTGCTTTCAACTGGTCTGATTATCTCCCATGGTTAAATTATTTTTGCGATCCTTTTCATATCAAACAACGGTGCTCTGTGCTACTTCCTCGAGTCGAGAAGTTTGTAAAGCGTATTATTGTGGAACATCGAATTAAAAAGCTCAAAAGTGCCTCGGATGGCGGTGATTTTGTTGATGTTTTGCTTTCTTTGCAAGGTGACGAGAAACTAGAAGAAGACGATATGGTAGCAGTCTTATGGGTTCGTATTTAAACACATGTACTTAACTGCCTCATTTTCACCCTAGAACAACTCCGAAACATACACGTGGGCCATTTCTAGAAACCACTTGACACATGATCGATTCTCGAAATCCAGAATCTAGGGAAGAACCTGACTTGGTTTATTTATTAAAATATTAACTTAAGCGGTAATTTTATCAATGCTTGCAGGAAATGATCTTCCGTGGCACTGATTCAGCAGCGCTGTTAACAGAGTGGATCATGGCGGAGTTGGTTTTGAACCCAGACATCCAAGCCAAGCTCCGACAAGAAGTTGACAGTGCTCAAAATTGTATGACTGATTCAGACATAGCTAAGCTACCGTACTTACAGGCTGTAGTCAAAGAATCCCTACGTTTACACCCACCAGGACCTCTTCTGTCATGGGCAAGGCTATCCACATCAGACACTTGTTTAAGCAATGGCATGGTGGTCCCGAAGAAAACTACTACAATGGTCAACATGTGGGCCATAACTCATGACCCCAGGATTTGGGTGGATGCTTTGGTGTTCAAGCCTGAGAGGTTCATGGAAAGTCATGGTGGTGCCGACGTGGACGTGAGGGGAGGTGACCTCAGGCTTGCGCCATTTGGAGCGGGTCGGAGGGTTTGTCCCGGTAAGAATCTCGGATTTGCCACAGTGTCCCTCTGGGTGGCTAAATTGGTTCAACACTTTGAATGGGTAGAGGATGGCTCAAATCCAATTGACCTAAGTGAGGTGTTGAAGCTGTCTTGTACTATGAAGAACCCTCTCTCTGCCATTGCTGTTCCCAGAAATTTTAAAATTTCCTCAACTTGAGTTACGGTCTTACGAGAAGAAGAACTCGGTCACTCACATCGGTCTAATTATTCATGTCTTGTTAAAGTAAGACTAGTTGAATTTGAGTTGATCCTATATATATATATATATATATATATATAATAAAAGCGTGTATGAAAATAAATCTGGATTCTGTCGGACGGTACGTCATGTCCTTTTGTATCCGATTTTATAAATAAATGGAGTGATGTTTCACATATTTATTTAAATTCTAATTCTTCCTACATCCAAAATTCTTTCATCTCTCTCCATTAATAAGAAACTTATGACAATGTTAATATTTGTGACATGCTCTCGTATGTGATTACTATATTTAAAAGTATGTTCTTTTTGTGCAAAATTACAAATGCATGCCCCTAGCAAACTTTTGGAGTCAGCCAATAATTGAAGTATAAGTAAGACCACTCCTTGGGCTCTAATGTTTTTAAGCAAATGATGACTGGCAATCTAGTATATATATTATTCATGATATTGCACATTGTTCACGGTTTTTATAATGCTCTAACCCTTTGTTGAATTACATATAAACAGCGACGGATCCAGGAGTTTAGTTTTGGGGGGGCAAGGAAAAAAAATTTTAGTCCTGGGGTGGAAGGACAAAACTTTTTAGTCTTGATGAGGGGGGCTGGGTTTTAGTCTTGGGGAGGGGGGGCTGGTTTTAGTTAGTCTTGGGGGGGCTATAGCCCCTGCTAGCCCCCCTGGATCCGTCACTGCATATAAACATGGCTGCATTGTCTCCACGGACGGAATCACCAGTTATATATTGTTACACTTAAATACGTCTTGTGGCTCCAGATGTTTCTTTTAAGGATGTTTAACCTAAAATGTCCTTTGACTTTGACTAACTAATGCACTTTAGATGAATTGGTGGGCAGACACTAATAATATGGTCTGATAGACTGGATTATGTTTAGGTATAATGATGTTTTGTAATATGCATATGTATGTGTGGTTATATGTACGTGCGCGTGTGTGTATGTAATATGTTATATCTGAATGTAAACAAATATCTGGTATATTTTAATGAATGTTGTTACTACTAGTTAGTTTATGTAAGTCCTGTTGGTTTATGCCCTATACTCAATCGTTTTGGTTGTACTTAAGTGACAATATAATTTAAAAACATTGTCTATTATGTTTAGATGTATATGATAAAGTTCATGAGATAATTATATATTGCAAATAAAATTATAATGAGATTATAATTATGAGATTCATATTGCATTTATATATTATCCCTATATGTTTATAGTCATTGTTCTATTAAGACTGGATATTAATAGAACGTAAAAAGACTAATGCATATTTTGATTTGTCTTATGAAGAAAAAAGTCGATCTCATAGACTAAAGTATGGAAATACTTAAACAAATGTATGGATGCTTGTTAGAGAACAAGTTTACTAAACAGATTCAATAGGAGAAATCCATTTGAAACGCTACTTGTATGTCTATGAAATTCTCATTGTGGTAATTGTATAAGTGACCCTTTGAGTTGAGGTCACCAAAGTTATCTTGTATAGGAATTGTTGTGTTTTGATACTACTTATGACCTATTTAATCATGGGTCGATAAATCGATAGTCGTTGGATATAGCATGAATTATATGGAAGTAGTTGTGTGATCAAGATAGGGTTCATCACCCTAAAGTAATTAGGAAGAATGTTTTTTGTTCTTGGTTAGTATTGATTAAAGAAATCCTTAGCCAAGGTAGAATAACATTTTGTAAATAATTTACAAATGTCATTAATTGAATCGATAATTAATGACAAAGAACTAATATGATTGAACTTAAAATAGAGTAGACATTAATTACATACTTTATGTCTAATCGAAACATTGTATATGATAAAAGGATTGAATTATATGAAAAAATCATACACGGAAAGTTAGTTTAAACTACTTTGACATTCCTAAATATTTGGAAGGTCATAATGCAATACTAGATGTCAATCTTGATATATGATTATAAATTGTTTAATTAGAGAATTAAAGATAAATTAAAAGAAATTTTCATTTATCTAATTATGATTATAAATTACAATTATAATTTATAATAATTGCCAACATATTTGAGAACCTAATGGGTCTCACATATATAATGAGTTGAATAGAGTAAAGTTATTTTAATCAAGTTGAACTTGATTATAAAGTTTGAGAAACTTTATGATTAAATATGAGATAATTAATAAATAAGGATCAATATGAGATGTTGAATCTAATTTAGGCATAAATGGTATTTAATTAGAATTAAGTTTAATTGGAATTAGAATTTAATTTCAATTAAATTACTAAAACGTCCAAAACCTATTATAAATAGGCTTAAACTCTAACAGAGCTAGCACTTCTGGGTTAACCCTCTCTGGAAGAGTTACAGAGTTCTCTCAACTCATTTTGTGGATACCGTTAGAGGTTGGACTTTTGTGCGATTACGGTGGTTAAGACGGATCGGCTTCAAAAATGATTCGAGGAATACGACAAGATAAAGATTAAGCTTCGGAATAAGGTACGAATTAAGTTTTTACTTTATTATGATTTATTTTAATCATTTTATAGAATTAAGAAATCTTGACTTTTAGAAAAAACAAAAGTTATAAAAAAGTTTCGTAATTATTTCACTGCTGCCGGAATAAGATCTTGGCTTGGTTTCCTAACAAGTCTTTGACAAAAAGATTAGTAGCTAGTTAGATTCAATGAAATTTAAAAATATTGCTTTGCTTTTTAGTTAGAATTATTTAGTTAATTGAAAAGTTAAGTATATATCTAAATTCTATCATTTATGAAATTAAAATGTTTAGAGGATTTACGTGAAAAGGATCAAATTAAATTATAAAATTTTGTCAAAATTTAATTTGAATATAAATGTTTGGAAACATTTATATTAAACTTAATGTTTAATAAATATTTGAGATAATCCCTACTTAAAAAAAAGACTAATAATAATGTTAAATTTTTATATAAATTTTAGTGAACCATCTATTATATGTACTTCAGAGCTAGCAAATAAAGTTAGGGACAAACCCATATGCCTTTCTTTCCTTGCAGTTGTCATTCTTGTTTTTATATTCCAAAATGCCTAATAAAATAGGCTTATTCTAAAAAAAACTCTTTAAGCATAAGGTTTCTATCAAGGGAATTTAAAACCCTGGCATTTTACATTATGTTTGAAATGAGTTTTAATCCAGTAAAGAAGATCTTTTCTTCTAGTTTGATCTTCTTTTATTTTCAAGTTTGAATTCTTCATCTTCTTTAAGTCTTTTGGTTGATCTCATATGATTTTCACTTATTTCTTTTATTTTTTAAATAATAATATAAATCAATAAAAGAGCCAAATTACAAAATGATTGTTTATCCTGAGTAACCAAGTACATAGTTTAGGTTGTTAAGGATGGTCAAACAATCAACATTTACTAAACAAAAGATGGCTCCAAAAGCAAAAATCTTTTGAAAACAAAAGCAAAAACTAGAACAAGAACATCACTGGGAATGATTAGCAAACCTAAAACTCTATGAACATATAACAACCTGAACTTTAAAGATTCCAAATAGTGGCAATTTTAGGAGAAAGATTGATTCCTCTCCTCTTGTCAATGCTTACTTTATTTTATTGATGTTCCTATTAGTAACGAGCTTCACATTTATTTATTTATTTCTAAATATTTTTAAGTTCCTTTTCCATCATACTGAATAGATTGTACAACCAAAAGTTGCCTTAAATAGTTTGTAATCCTTATTACTAATTTGTTGAGAGTTAGAGGCCCATTGAACAATACTACTCTAATCTATAACATGACAAAAGTGATTGCATCTTTATTAGTTATCCTTCTACAATAAATTGGAAAAAGGGCAAGTAAAGAAGAGGTTGAATAATAAACTCATAAGTTCTTATGTATAGCTTATAATTAGGATTACGAAAGAGCAATGTAACACCCTTAATCTTGTGCTAAATCTTTCCTACATTGTTAATCGCAATATAAAGATGATATTTGGATATAGGAACTTACTCCAAACTATTTTATCATAATAGGAACTTGGTGAAAAGAATCTGATCATGTCGTTATAGGTTTTGTTCAAGATGATCCTAAGTGAGTGCCTTAAGCTAAATAGGGATTTGGTTGGTATGATGGAAAGCAACTCAGGAAAGTCCAATTACTTCTATTATTGCATAATAAGTTCCCACCATCTATAAGAGCTTTAACTTTTGCATTTTTAGGATAGAGTAGCCAGAGACTATTGTAATTAGGAATAAGATACAAGGTGTTTAAAGTACTCCAATTATCAAACCAATTATGTATCCTTACCATTTATAATTTTGATTTTGATTTCATAAACTTTCTCTCTGTTTCATAATTTGGTGTATAATCTAGTAAGAGTCTTGTCTAAGCTTAAGAGTCAAAATACTTTTGCTCACTATTTAATTTCTATAGATCCATTTTACCAATAATGACTCTTTAATCAATGATAATTCTATATAATCTCTTTGTTAGCAAAGCCTTGTTCATCACCATTATGGAATGTATTGTCAAACCACCCTCATTTTTTAGAAATCATATGTGTTACCATGAAACCTTTGTATATGATTTTGTACTATTGTCACCTATCGTAAAGAATTTTGTAAAATATAAATATATATACATATAGGTATATATGTTGTTAAGAACATATAAGATCAATTGTAATCTTCTTACATAAAAGAGATAATTATCCTTATACTTATCAATTTTCCTAGGTGAGAGGAGGGGCGTTAAGCATTAGACTTAAGATATTTGCAAGATCTTGTGAAGGATAAACTACTGTAACATCCTGCCCCCTACTTCGGGTTAGAACCCTAAAATTTGGTGCATGTGAGCTATGAGGCTTGGTTTAAATTAAATTAGAGGAAATGGTTATGATTGTGTTTCATTTGAAGTGTTTGATGATTAAGTGAGGGTTGGAAACTTGGAAAAATATTTGAAGAATGTTGGTATAATATGTGTCTGTTAAACGGACATGGAAGTCCGCTTAACGGACAGTCTCGGATGTCAGATTACCCTAAAGATAGGGTGTGTCTGCTAAACGGACACGAGAGTCCGTTTAATAGACTGGTTCGGATGGATTGAGGTGCTTTAGAAGGCTCATGTTCATCAAACGGACATGCAGGTCCGTTTAACGGACCTTCTCGGGAGAAATTGGAGCGCTTGGTGGTTTCATGTCCGTTTAACGGACAGGAAGGTCCGTTTAACGGACACTCTCAGGTGATTTTGGGTTACTTAGCCAGTCTATGTCCGTTTAGTGATAGTTAGAAGTGAAAAGCAATGTTGATTGTGGGTAAGAAGTTGTTGATGAATAGTTTAAGTAATGTTTTAATCTTCTAGGGTTTAATGATCAAAGATAGATTTTGATGTAATTGTTAGTGATATTGGGTTGAAATGATCTTGGAAATGAAGTAGAAGAGGTGGTTTAAAGTTAAGATGGGTTATATTTGAAACATTGGAAGTATATAGATGAAGAATGTCGAAAAATGTCTTCGAAATGAGTTTCTGAAAAAGTTCACGAAATCCATTTTCGTGCACAGATATGTTTCAGTATTTTAGGCATAACTTTTGCTGTAGATGTACAAATTGAGTAATTTTTTTTTTGGTGAAAAATAGAGATATAGGGCTAAATCAAGTTTTAATTCAATCTCTAAGAACCTCATTTGTTGGACGGAAGTTGAGTATGGAATATTGTTTTAGCAGAAGGATAGACCCAACATGTTTGGGGTATAACTTCCATATTTCTGAACCAAATTGAATGAGTTTGGTGTCATTAGAAACTTAACACAATCGGAAAAAATTTTCTTGAAGAAAGTGTTCTCGAATTTCTTCATTTACCTGATCATAATGATCATGGAAAATTGACCCAAAAGTCTAGATTTTGAAAGGGTTGTAGTTCAATTTTAGCACTTTTGATTATTGAAGCCTTGTGAATTTCCTTTGAATGTTGTTTGAATGAGAGCTTGGTTTGTTATAGGAAACCAAGCAGACCCAATCCAAGAGCAAGAGGAAAGACAACATTGAACTTGGATTACCAGACGAAATAGGTAGGTGATGTATTTACAGTTATTGTGTGATTGGACAAATTCTTACCTATGTGTGAATATGTGTTTTATGCTATGCATTGAAAGATGCATAACATTTTGATTGAATATGTGATTAATAGTTTGGAAATGATTTGTTGGAAATTTATAATGATTATGATTTCGTTATGCCTTGATATCTGTCATGGCATTCTGTATAAATGAAAAGAAAGAAGAAAAAGCATGAAAGCATATCATTTTGATAAAATGATTCCGAGCATGATTATGTGCTTCTGTTTGGGCAAGAGTGGAACTATTCTGTTCGTCACATTCACGTTGACAAGAGCCTTCTCTTGGCTACCCGCTTGTGGCATATAAGCTTCGAAATGGACTCATTCTGTTCACGGGGTAAACTTCAGTTTCCTCATTCTGTTTCATGGAACCCTCTAGCCATTTGTTGTGCATTGCATCTTTAAAAGATCAAGTATGAAGCATATTGAGTGTTATGTGATTGAGCAAAAATTGATGAATGTTTAAATTGCTTGAATAAAGTATGAATGCTAGATATATATATATATGTGTGTGTGTGTGTGTGTGTGTGTGTGTATTTATGTGTGTATATATATATATATACATATATATATATATATACACACACACACATACATATGCTTGACTTTGGTCAATTGCCAATGGCTATAAATCTATTAGCCACTGAGTTGAGTAACTCACCTCACGTCCCTCCTCAAGTGCAAAAAGAGAAGATTTGCGATCCTTGCAAGGCTTTGGAACACCAAGATAGTTCAAGACTTTTGATATATTTTTTTGTATTTTGGAATCATCTTAAGCATAAGCATTTAGTTGTATCTTGTGTAGTTTGTATTTTGTATCCCATATTTGTATTAAAGCAAAAGGTGGTTTTTTTAATGTAAAAATCTTTTGTAATGAGCCCAAGTGATTATCGAAACTCTGATGTATTCAATAATGTTTTCACTGTTTTGACTAAAATGGTTTTAAATAAATCGGGTCGATTTGATTATCGATTTTGCTCACATACGTTTTAACTGAAAAAAAATATTTGCCATATGATTGCTTCAGTTATAGCTCCGAATGTTGGGCTCCAAAAGTGGGGTCCAACATCGTTTGGTATCAGAGCTTAGGTTTTTCCTAGGCTTAGAGTGCATGGTAAGATGAATTGTGTGCTATATGATTTATTGTTGTATTGTGAGTTGATGTGTTCCATTAAGTGACATGCATATCATGAATACATATAGGAAATAAGATTAGAATGAAAGTAAGCTGAAAAATGGTGTCTTATGGAAGGAGTAAAATGTCACTTCATAAAAGAATACGAGGAGTTTTACAAGGATCTGATGTGTCTGATTTCTCACCAATTGAGAAAGGTACCGACGAGTATAGAATCCCAGCAATTGCAATCGTACGAGTCACCTGTATGAACTTTTATTAAGAGTTAGACTAGAAGAAACGATGAGAGGGATGGTGTTTTGTTAGACTATAAGATAAGGAAAATTGTGGATATCTAGAGATGAGAAATATGGCGTAGTCCGATATGTTAGACACAGATTAAATATTAATGGTTATGTAGCGAATAAGATGACGGAATCCCGTTATGGATATGTTTTTGAATTGATATGGATGTAAAAAGGTTTTCCTGAATTGACTGAAGGAGAGGTAGAGATAGTGTGAAAATGACAAGATTTAAGGTATACAAGTGAAGTGGAATTGAAAGGTTGAACTCAGAATTTATGATCAAGTATGAGATTGTATTAGCGAATTTGAGACTTGAATATCAAGATGGCTATATGTTTATGCTTCTAAATTGATTAAGAGTGTATGTATGGAAAGTGAAACAAGGGATAGTGATTTATGTAAAGGTTTTAAAGGTTATGTTGACTAGTTATCGTGAGTACATATTTGATAATGTGGTTAAATTGGTGAATAATATGATTGGGTACATATGAGACCTATATTTGGATATGGATAGGAGTAAATGGATATGCCTCTAATTTTGTTGAGCTTTATTATAAAGAATATTTTGATCATGTGTATGGTGACAAAATTTAAAATTATTGAAAGGTCATGAATAGTTGAAATTGATCATATTGAGGTGCTAGGAATGGCTAAAAACAACATTAATGAACATAGTTGATTGATAAAGATTATGGAAATAGTGTTGATGATTGAGGTCTTAAGTCTTTCGAGATAGAGATGTTTTGTTGAATCGTATCACGTGAATTCAGTGTTCCATTTCGAGGAATGAATGACTATTAATGAATCAAAAGTAGATATTGGAATCCTAGTCCTGACGGAGACTCAGGTGTAAGAGACCGAGTATGCTACTGAGAATGTATGTATGTTGTTTGATGTAAAGTATCCAACTATGTGAATGGGTTCCTAAACTTGAGGAGACATTAATTGCTAATATGAGGAGTATGTAGGTCCACATTACATTCTATGATAATATGTTCGGGAGATACAAATTTGACCTGATGAATGTATTACAACCACAGGAAGTTAAGATTACAAATAAATTGAAATGTGAGGAGAAATTAGTATGAA
>JANVCL010000212.1:11333208-11345269 GCA_026546855.1 Erythroxylum incrassatum | reverse complement strand
CTTAACCAATTCTATACATTTTATTATTATCAAAACATAAGTAGGATTTAATTTGTCAACCACCATTGGTCCAACACATGTAAGGAGTTCAAAAGAGTATAGATAATATTCATTGGATAAGAAACAACAATATAAGTGAATCTAATGCCAAAATTATAAATTTTCATATAAAACATTTATGTATTGAGAACCTTTTATTAGGATGACAAATGGGCATCATACATCCACTTCTAGGAAAACACATACCTCATATACACATATTATAGTTTATATACCTTACCTTAAAAGAGACCCTATGCATTGATCTATAGATTTAAGCCTAGATATAAAGCTCTATATTATGAAAAGAAAGAATATATGCAATTTCTAAAAAGGACAAGATAGTATATAATATTACTCGCACTTTTTAGATCATATTTTAAAATTAGAATCAAGTGTCAAACTTTCATTCATAATACGTATCACACATGTAATTTTTCTTGGCCATCATATTACTCAATAGGAATAGCCGATATCAAAAGGAGTATCCCTTTAATGCATATACACATTGTTGGCCCCTGAAATTTTTTTCATTAAAGTTAAGCACGATTTTATAAATTATAAGGCTTTGATGGATTAATTTTTGGAGTTTTTTTAATTATGTCAAAGTTAGTAAAGTTTATTACATGGTTTAGTTGAATTAAAGTGTTAAGTTTATAAGAATGTTCAAGGGTATTTTTGGCAAGACACTTAAGCATAAAAGACATAAGGCTTATAAGGAAGGTTAAAATGGACTTTTTGGGCTCATTAAGGGTAGAAATCGAAGAAGAAATTGTGGTCTTGTATATTAAAAAGAGAGAAGAATGAAAATTTAAAGAAAAAGAGAGAGTATCATGCAAAAGAGAGAGAAATACGAAGAGAAGAAGAGAATGAGAGAAAAAAGGGAAAACAAGCTAGGGTTTCAATTTTCTTAGCCTTCAAGAGAGATTTTGAGGTTATTCAAGAAAGGAAAAAGGTAGAGGAAGAGAAGAGCTTCCAGATGAACCAAAGATCTCTTCATTTGGTGAAGAATCAAAAGAATCAAGAAAGGCAAGAGGATCAAGAGGAGAGGCATTTTGAGCAAGTCTTTAAACAAGAAAATCAAGGTGGGTGCATGTTTATAATAGAGTAAATAAGCCACTAAAGATTTCTTTGAATAAAGGAAGTTAAATGTTGTAAATTACATTATAAATGTTGCATTTATTGCTCTTTGAATGTTTTGAAAATGTGCTACATGTTTTGTATAAAAATTGTGTTATTGATTTATAAAATAAAAAATGAAAATGATTTTGAAAAGATTCAAGTTTATGATATTAAGTTCAAAAATGTGTCATTCTGGGCAACAAGTTTACAGTTATAAATTACATATTATGTGAGTTTGTGGTGGTCCCCTGAGTTAAGTCAAGTGCACTTTGAGAAAAGGCTTCTCCCGCCTGCCTGCTAGTGGCATGAAGCTCCTTTATGGACTCCTATAAGTTCACAGCTATGCAAAACCATTATGTGGGTTTGCGTTAGTACGTTTTGTTCACCACTACATAGGACCCTTATGGGAAATGTGTAGTACGTTCTGTTTTGGATCCACCCAAACCATTCTGATGTGCTTATGTGTTTATGCTATGTGAACAAGTTTCATGCATTCATATTTTGTAGTTTGAGATTTTGACTACATGATGAAAATTTTTGAGAAACATGTTATATTAAACTCGATGAGAATTTTCTATGACAAGTAAATGTTTTTAAAGGTTTTGCTTATTTTCCGTTATAAACTGTTACCTACAAGCTTTCAAGCTCACCCCTTTTTTTCCCATCTTCAGGTGATAGCTAAGAGATCAACTGATCAAGAGCATAAGGGAATCACTCTAAATTTCTTATTTTTGTATTTTAAGTTGGTTTTGAGAAAGCACAATGTTTTAGTCACTTTTTAAGTATAATGTTCTAGTACCTTTGTAATTTGAGATTGTGAGACAATGATGTATTAGGGCTTGAAATGACATTAAAGACTTGTAAAACTTTATTATGTATGGATGATTTGAGTTGGAATTAGATATATTGGAAGAATTTATTAACGTGAGATGATTTTTCAACTTGGGTAGATGTCTTTTGAACAAAAATTGTTGATATATAGATATATATTATACAAACACACACACACAGACACAAGTGAGATGTTATGGAAAGAAAGATAGGAATTTATTACAAATCAGATGAAGTTTAAATGTGATGATTCAAATGAGTTGACATTTGAGAGTTAATGAAGTCATTTTGGTGGTTGACTGGTTATGCTCAGGACATCCCAAGTTAGTACAGTGTAAATTTTAAGTCTTCCATAGACGTGAATTTTTTTGTTTTGACTTCAGGAGAAAATTTGGATTGATCTAGGTTAAATTAGACAAAGTTTTCTTCATGAAAGATGTAGATTATTTTCTAGCTTTCCAACGGTGTATAGTATTAAAATTTTGGGCTTAGGAGTAGAAAGTTATGATCTTTTGAAAGGATTAATTCCATCTTAAACTGAGGTATCGTCTGGTGATGACGTATCGTCTGTTGATGACGTGTATCATCTGGTGATGACGTATGGTCTGTGATGACGTGTATCGTTAGGTGATGACATATCGTCTGTGATGACGTGTACCATCTGGTGATGGCATATCGTCTGTGATGATGTGTTTCATCTGGTGATGATGTATCTTCTGTGATGACGTATCGTCTAGTGATGACGTATCTTTTGTGATAACGTGCATCTTCTGGGTACTGTTCATCTTGCATCTGTTGGTCCAATTTTGACCCTTTAGATGACAGAATCTCTCCTCAAGTTCTTCTTGAAAGTTGTAGATTATGAGTCCTCTTTCAAACCATCCAAGAATGACCTTGATCTGGCATCTATAGAGAAAGTTATGCTAATTGTCCCAAATCATCTGGCCCTTCGTCTGACCTTTCATCTAGGCTATCGTCTGGTTAAATTTTAACCCTCACAATGATAAAATCTCTCTTTAAGGTCTTCTTGAAAGTTGTAGTTCTATGAGTCTTCTTTCAAACCATCTAAGAATGATCTTGATCCGATATTTTTAGATAAAGTTTTATCGATTTTCCCAAATCATCTGGCCCTTCATCTGGTTTCGTCGGACCTTTCGTCTAGCCTATAGTTTGGTCAAATTTTGACCCTCAAGATGATAAAATCTCTCTTCAAGGTCTTCTTCAACGTTGTATATCTATGGGTCCTCATTCAAACCGTCTAAGAATAATCTTCATCTGACATTTATAGAGAAAGATATGCTAATTATCCCAAATCATCTACCCTCTCGTCTAGTTTCATCTGACCTTTCATCTTGAATCGTCTGACCTATTGTCTGGTCCAATTTTGACCCTCAAAATGAACGAATCTCTCTTCTAGGCTTCACAAAAGTTGTAGATCTCAAAGTCCTCTTTGAAATCATCCTAAGGTGATCTTAATTCGACATCGCTAGGGAACGTTATGCCAATTGTCCCAAGACAACTTCAATATGATTAAGGAAAAAACCATGTTTGATTCATTCAGCCATAACTTTGTTATTCGACCTCTTAATGAGATGATTCTTGTTTCTAAATAAACTAGAGGCATAGAGCTACAAATTATCTAAAGGAATTAAATTTTAAGTCAGTCCCTAAAACTTTCAAATTCTAGATGGAAGTTGGGTATAGTGTATTGTTTCAGTCTAATAACAATCTGAAAATGTTTGGGTCTTAACTTTCAGATTTCTAAACCAAATTGAATGATTTTGGTGTCATTAGAAACTTAAGAAAATGTGGAACAAATGTTCTGAAGAAATCAATTTCAAATTCTAGTTTGAGGTTTTCCAAAATATGTGCTGAATTGGGATAATGAGTTTGTTTTTGATGTTTGACTTGTGTGGGTACACCACCCTTGTGGGATGCACATTCAGATGTCACTTAGGACGTCAGGCCGGTGACTCACAAGGGCAGGGTGTCCAACACTTATGGTATCAGAGCAAGAGTTGGGTTTTGGAATCAAGATCCAACATTTATGGTATCAGAACAAGAGTTGGGTTCCAGTAATGGGAGCCAATATTTATGGTATTAGAGCCCAAAATTAGGATCTTACATGGGAAAGTTTTGGAATATGTGTCAATTGCAAGGGCGATTGTTAAGAGTTCGGGTTAATGGAATTTGTGAGAAGAATAATGATCTGTCAGAATGTGAGAAAATGAAAAGTTTGTGGATATTTAGAAATAAGAAATATTACGTAGTCCGATATGTTAGATACATTCAGTAATGTGATTATGTTAGTGAATATGGTGACGGAATTTTGTTGTGGATGCTTACATGAATGGATATGAATGAGAAGAGTTAATGCACTCAACATGATAGTTGAACCATTAAGTTATTAGAAGAGGTAAACCTAGAAAATTGGAGTATATTGATGTTAAAAATGGGATGACTTTGATGATACACACCTAAGCATATGCGACATTAATTATATTAAGTTATAGTAATGAGAATATTATGACCTTGTAAGAACGATCGAAATTGATCTATATTAGAAATTAAGTGATTCAAGAAAGATAAATTATCTCTGAGAGTATCACCATGCCAAGGTGTGCTCAGGTTAGGAAAAGGATTAGCTAAGTCCCATATGAATTGATCTGTATAAAATAATATGAGAAATGCTACTGATGAAAGATGTCTTAGATTCGTAATGTGAGATATGTGAGTATGCTAAGAAATATTGATATGATATGATATTGGTGTTATCGACACTGAAAGTGGAAAATTATGAGTAATCTTAAATATATTGAGGAAATAGATAAGATAGTGTGATATCGGAGTAAGTTATGGAAGGATTGATTGAATCCGTTAACTAGGGTGATTGAAAGAAATTATTTGAGTGATGAAGTTAAATGGAAAATGGAGGAGCATAATAGGAAGCATACCCCTGCCTCTTGATCAACTAGATAAGAATTTCGAGGATGAAATTTCTTTTAGACGGAGAGAAATGTTGGCCCCTAAAAGATTTTTCATTGAAGTTAAGCACAATTTTATAGATTATGACGCTTTGATGGATTAATTTTTGAAGTTTTTTTAAATTATGTCAAAGTTAGTAGAGTCTATTGCATGGGTTAGTTAAATCAAAGTGTTAAGGTTGTAAGAATGTTCAAGGGCATTTTTGGCAAGGCACTTAAGCATAAAAGACATAAGGCTTATAAGGAAGGGTAAAATGGACTTTTTAAACTCATTAAGGGTAGAAAAGGAAGAAGAAATTGCGGTCTTGTATATTAGGAAGAGAGAAGAATGAAAATTGAAAGAAAAAGACAGAGTGTCATAAAGAAGAGAGCGAAATATGAAGAGAAGAAGAGAAGGAGAAAAAGAAGAGAAAACAAGCTATGGTTTCAATTTTCTTAGCCTTTAAGAGAGATTTTGAGGTTATTCAAGAAGGGAAAAAGGTAGAGGAAGAGAAGAGCTTCCATATGAACCAAAGATCTTTTCATTTGGTGAAGAATCAAGAAAGGCAAGAGGATCAAGAGGAGAGACATTTTAAGCAAGTCTTTAAATAATAAAATCAAGGTGGGTACATGTTTATAATAGAGTAAATAAGCCACTGAAGATTTCTTTGAATCAAGGAAGTTAAATGATTTAAATTACATCATAAATGTTGCATTTATTGCTCTTTGAATGTTTTGAAAATGTGCTACATGTTTTGTATATGAATTGTGTTATTAATTTATGAAATGAAAAATGAAAATGATTTTGAAAGGATATCAACTTCGAAAATGTACCATTCTGGGCAACAAGTTTACAAGTCATAAATTACATATTATGGGGTTTGTGGTGGTCCCCTAAGTTAAGACAAGTGCACTTTGACAAAAGGCTTCTCCCGCTTGCCCGTTAGTGGTATGGAGCTCCTTTATGGACTCCCATAAATTCACAGCTATGCAAAACCATTATGTGGGATTGTGTTGGTACGTTCTGTTCATGGCTACACAGGACCCTTATGGGAAATGTGTAGTATGTTCTATTTGGGATCCACCCAAACCATTCTGACGTGCTTATGTGTTTATGTTATGTGAACAGGTTTCATGCATTCATGTTTTGTAGTTTGAGGTTTTGACTACATGATGAAAATTTTTTAGAAACATATGTTTTATTGAACTCGATGAGAATTTTCTATGACAAGTAAACGTTTTCAAAGTTTTTGCTTATTTTTCGTTTTAAACTGTTACCCACGAGCTTTCAAGCTCACCCCCTTTCCGTCCCATCTTCAGGTGATAGCTAAGAGATCAAGCGATCAAGAGCATAAGGGAATTACTCCAAATTTGCTTATTTTTGTATTTTGAGTTGGTTTTAAGAAAGCACAATGTTTTAGTCACTTTTTAAGTTTAATTGTTCAAGTATCTTTTGTAATTTGAGATTATGAGACAATGATGTACTAGGGCTTGAAATGCCATTAAAGATTTGTAAAACTTTATTCTTTTGATGTTAATGAAATATGGATTGTGTATGGATGATTTAAGTTGGAATCACATATATTTGAAGAAGTTATCAACGTGAGATGATTGTCAACTTGGGCAGATGGCTTTGAACATAAATTATTGATATATATATATATACACACACAAGTGAGATGTTATATAAAAGAAAGATAGGAATTTATGACTAATCAGCTGAAGTTTAAATGTGATGATTCAAATGAGTTGAGATTTGAGAGTTAATGAAATCATTTTGGTAGTTGAATGGTTATGCTCAGGACATCTCAAGTTAGTACAGTGTAACTTTCAAGTCTTCCATAGAGGTGAACTTTTTGTGTTCTAAATTCAAGAGAAAATCTGGATTGATCTAAGTTGAATTAGACACAGTTTTTTTCATGAAAGTTATAGATTATCTTTTTAGCTTTCCAACGGTATATAGTATGAAATTTTTAGACTTAGGAGTAGAAAGTTATGGTCTTTTGAAGGGACTGATTCTATCTTAGACTAAGGTATCGTCTGGTGATGACGTATCGGGTATGATGATGTGCATTGTTGGTTGATGACGTATCGCCTTTGATGAAGTGTATCGTTTGGTGATGATGTATCGTTTGTGATGACGTGTATCGTCTGGTGATGACTTATCTTCTATGATGACGTGTATCTTCTGGGTACTGTTCATCTTGTATCTTCTAGTTCAATTTTGACCCTTAAGATGATAGATCCTATCCTTAAGGTCTTCTTGAAAGTTGTAGATCTTTGAGTCCTCTTTTAAACCATCTAAGAATGATCTTGATTCGATATCTCTAGAGAAAGCTATGCCAATTGTCCCAAATCGTCTGGCCCTTCGTCTGGTTTCATCTAACTTTTCGTCTGGCCTATTTTCTGATCAACTTTTTATGCTCATGATAATAGAATCTCTCTTCAAGGTCTTCTTGAAAGTTGTATATCTATATGTCCTCTTTCAAACCGTCTAAGAGTGTCCTTGATCCGACATCTATAGAGAAAGTTATACTAATTGTCTCAAATTGTCTACTCTCTCATCTGGTTTCATCTGGCCTTTCGTCTGGGATCGTCTGACCTATCATCTGGTCCAATTTCGAACCTCAAGATGATAGAATCTCTCTTTGAGGGCTTCAAAAAATTTGTATATCTAAAAGTCCTCTTTGAAATCGTCCTAAGATGATCTTAAGCTGACATCTGTAGTGAAAGTTATTCAAATTTTCCCAAGACATGTTCAATAAGATTGAGGATAAAACCTTGTTTAATTCTTTTAGCCATAACTTTGTTATCCGACCTCCTAATGAGATGATTCTTGTCTCTAAATAAACTAGAAGCATAGAGCTAAAAATTAGCTGAAGGAATTGAATTTTGTGTCGGTCCCTAAAACTTTCAAATTCTGGATGGAAGTTGGGTGTAGTGTATTGTTTCAGTCTAATAACAGTCTGATAATGTTTTTGTCTTAACTTTCAGATTTCTAAACCAAATTGAATCGTTTTGGTGTCATTAGAAACTTAAGAAAATGGGGAACAAATGTTCTAAAGAAATCAATTTCAAATTCTAGTTTGAGGTTTCCAAAATCTATGCTGAAGTGGAAAAATGAGTTTGTTTTTTATGTTTGATTGGTGTGGGTACGCCCCCTTGTGGGATGGGCATTCAGATGTCACTTAGGACGTCGGGCCCATGACTTGTGAGGGCGGGGTGTCTAACACTTATGGTATCAGAGCAAGAGTTGGGTTCCGGAATCGGAACCCAACATTTATGGTATCAGAACAAGGGTTAGGTTCCGAAAACGGGATCCAACACACATAGAAGATCAATTAATGCATCTATACATTGAAATTGCTATGATATATCATTCATATAACATAATATGCCATACGTTAAAAAAAGAGAGACTAAAACTAAAGACATAAGTTCATTTGAGTACCTAAAAGAAATTGATTATTTTCTAATGAAGTTCTATGAGGAAAAGATAATTTCCATGTTAATCTTTAACTTGTAAAGCATATAGAGTATTTAATAGGAAGAATTTTAATAATGAAGAATCTATGCATATTATTTTTTATGAACCTAACCTTTTTACAACTAAGAAAATGCTTGAAAGTGATAATATAGGTATATCTAAGGATTTAGAAAAATTAGACCTTAAAAAATAACAATAAGAAATGAGAAACTATACATTAGCAAATATTTGAACCAAATATGGAAGATAAGAAGGATATGAAGATTATAATTGATAGACCTACTTATGAGTTGGTTAATTATGTAATAACCGCAAGTGCACGATATAGTTGTAGCTAGTACTAGCAAGCATGAGTTAATCCCATGAAAACTATGAATACTAGTATTTACCCTTCCCCTATTATCTAGCTTATGAATTAATTTTAGATTTTTTGTCAAAAATAGAACAATTAATGAAATAAGAAACAATATTGAACACAGAGATAATGGAATTCACTTGGAAAGCTATCTACCAAAAATTAGTATGTAGGTTCAAATCCTCCTAAACCCTTAATAGATTTATCTTTTATCATGCAATTGTTTTGTTGATGTATTGGACTGTGGAGGCTCCTATGGTATGCTAATAGCTAACCTTGAATATATTAACAACTAATCCTAAGATATCTAGTTGAATTAATCAGGTTAAAACTTATATGATTTCATTACCAATTTATGAGTACCTCTATTAGGTTTGACTGTAATCCAGGGGAATTATGTTATCTTAATTGCAGGGGTGCAATTAACTCCTAATTACGGTAGATCTATTCACACTAGTATTTTTTAATCTCTAATTATGAAATCAAATTATGATATAATATTTCGAGTTATTAGAACGTAAATAAAATGCGTAGTCAGATCGTAATATACCAAACAACCAATCACATTAACAAAAGAATCCAATCATATCAAAGTATTAACATAAGGTTCATCTAACCTGAACACTAACTGGATGTTTAGTTACACATAATTGAAAACGAAATCATTCACATTAATAAAAGAATCCAATCATATCAAAGTATTAACGTAAGGTTCATTTAACCTAATCACTAACTAGACTGTTAGTTACACATAATTGAAAACGAAATCAGACATTCATTGAAAGAAAAACAAATAGAAAACAATTGAGTCATAATTCGAAATCTCCCTAATTGTCTTCAATCGAATGTTCTTGCAATGTGGAGGCTTGATCTTGTATTCTGACGGATCTTTTGATGAAATCTTCATGATTCCAAATTCCTTGGACCAAAATTATACCTTTTGGACGTTCTCCAAACCTATAAATTGCCTCCCAAAGTCTCCTCCGCTTTTCTTCCCTCGAAACATTGATTTTATATGAAAATCTAGGTTTTTGGTTATGCACTGTCTTGTACATGACCGTGCATAATCATAATCTGTCGAGTATAGCAAAAGTGCACGGGTGTGTAAAAATGCATAGTTGTGTACTCCTTCTAGATTGTTGATTTTCTATTTTACATTGGGTGTTCGCCCAAATTCTTGTCCTTTAAGTCTATGAAGGCAATTATCACTTGTAAACACACTTGGAGAAAAACAACAAAAATATAAAATATCAAGCAAGAATAGCTCAAAACTCATAACACACAACATAGACTTTAACCATTGAGCATAACACTCAATTATGCACCATACTTGAAAATTCAAAGATGCGATGCACAAACAAATGGCTTGATAGTTCCATGGAATAAAACAGAGAAACCGAATTTTACATCGTGAACAAAATGAGTCCAAATTCTCAGGATCTCATGGCCTTAAGCGAGCAACCGAGAGAAGGCTAAAGGTCAACGTGCATGTGACTAACGAAACGAGTTCCTCTCGTGCCCAATCACAAGCAAATTTATGGCCAATTCAATCATATGCTCATACTTTTAGGCTTGCTTTACTTTTCATTTAATTCCAAATGTTATGCATTTCCAATCGAGTCACAACAATTCAATTTCAAGCAAATCCATTTCAAGAAATCAACATACACACACAAAGGCAAGAATTTGCCTAATCACACAATAACTATAAATACATTACCCACCTAATTTGCTAGAAAATCCAAACTCAAGATTGTCTTTCGCCTAGCTCCTAGGTAGGATTCTCTTGGTTTCCTAAAACAAACCAAGTCTCATTCAAACCAATGTTCCAATGAAAATCCATAAACTTCAATAATCACATAAACAAAAATAAATAACAAAAAATACATAGATTTAACCTACCCATAGTTCATCTAAGTTAGTAAAACCAAACCCTAATTCCAAAACCCACAAAAATTAAAATGGGTCTCATCTTCTTTCTCACATTATTTCCAACATAACACCCTAATCTCCCTCTCTCTAATCCCTTTCTCATCAAAGCAAGAAGAAAAGATGAACTTACCAGTAACAAGCTTGATTTCTCTTCTTTTTCTTCTTCTCTCTTCTTCCACGTTTTTCTCTCTTCTCTCTTCCTTTCCATGATTTCTCTTCTTTCTTTCTTTTTTTAAGACCATTTATTTGTTCTTTTCCCATTTTACCCTTCATTTACCCTGTCCTTCCCATTTTACCCCTTTTTGTCTATTAAAACTAACATCTTATACTTCTAACTCCTTAATTAATGATCATGGAAAAATTGAAGGAATTTGATAATACTTACTTCTAAAAAAATGTTCCTTATTGTCCTAAGTTTCTAATGACACCAAAATCATTCAATTTGGTTTAGAAATCTGAAAGTTATGCCCTAAACTTTTTTGGACTGTTCTTATACTAAAACAGTGTTATGTGCTAAAATTCTATCAGGGAATTGATATTCTTAGAGACTGAATTGAAACCCGATTTTATCAGACAATTTGTAGCCCTAAGTCTCTAGTTTACTCCAAATTAAAAATCATCTTATTTATGTAACTAGATAGAACGTTATGGCTAAAACACTGAAGCATACTCAATGAACAAGTTTCAACAACATTTTCCAGCTTTTAACTTCCAACATTTAACATATAATCTATCTTGTACCTAAGCCATTTCTTACCAATTTTTTAGTTCAAGAATTCTCCTTTTTCTTTACTCATAACTAATCACCTACAATTTCTCATTTAATAGTTCAACTTCCAAGAAGAGTTTAGGGTCCAACACTATATGTGTGACCTACTAGGTTCTCGATTATGTTAGCCACTTGAACTAACACTTAATTTAAGACAAGAGGGGTATCTAGCAACACGTCATGACTCCCAATTGGCCAGAAAGTCAACAGTTTGACTATGAACCCTTCCATACACAATGTTTCCGTGCAATTCTTCCTTTCACCATTTATACCCCACTTGGTTCAGAGTATGGTCAAGGTGTCAACTCTGACTAAACTGACTATGTTACATCTAGTCCATGTAATATTAGCTGTTGTCTTAAGGATCTCATTACTCTACGTATCATTGAAGACTCTTTTCACGTCATATATTTGCCCTGGCAAAAGACTCCTATCTAATGACCTGGATAAGAAGCCGTGGGTATCATCTCCCTCTATCAGGAGTGGTGAATCCTTTATTGGCTACTCAGTTACCTCTGAATACCTCAAGATATACCTAATTACCACCCCATGAGTAAACCATG
>JANVCL010000212.1:11316152-11333108 GCA_026546855.1 Erythroxylum incrassatum | reverse complement strand
CTTCTTTCAACTGAAAGGTTTTTCGAGCTTTGTTACAGATAAAATAGCTCTAGCTTTTTTCGCACAATAATTTCTCTCAAGAATTGCTAAGCTTTTAATTTTGCTAACTTCAGTAACTTTTGCAATCTTTGACTCTAACTCATATTTATAGCCTTCGTCTATAACTACTTCTCGAAAACTGCTTCTTGATCTTTCAAGAATTGGTTATTCAGTTGAGTTTTGTAACTAACTCAAGCTGATACATAATCCGACAAGGTATCGGATCTTCCGCCTGCTTTCTATCATCTGTTTGTTTCTTTCGCCTTTACGCCTTGCGTCTGACTTCCTATTGTCTCATTTTTGCTTTGCGCGTGCATCCGTCTGTTTATCATTTTGCTTTCGTCTGCTTTTATTTTACTTCCATCTGCTTTTATTTTGCTTCCGTCTGCTTTTCATTTTGCTTACGTCTGCTTTTATTTTGCTTCCGTCTGCTTTTCATTTTGCTTCCATCTACTTTTCAGTTTGCTTCCATCTGCTTTTATTTTGCTTCCGTATGTATTTCTTCTGTGATTGTTATTTGTTCTCCATCAAAATTATTTACGTAAAGTCATTTTAACTTAACATTACGTACCTTTTTGCTTCTAAAGTTTAGTACTCGTGTGATAAAAGATTAGTCAGATCTTAGAACCTGTGGAAAACCCATCAAGTAACCCCAACCATAGAAGTTTGATTAAGGTCAAACGCGAAGAGAATAATCGAAGCTCAAACCAGAAATCACTTACCTCATTAATTTTCTGGAGAAAAGTTTATGAAATCATCGTGCCCTAATTCAAAAATTGTTGGGGGCTCTTTAGCGGGGGAAGTTTTAGGGTAACTCTAAGAATATGTTTTGGGAAATTCCGAAAGGAATTCACTTGTTATTGTTTGCTACATGTGGAACATATGCTCTTTGCTACAATGTTGTTTGGCTTGCTTTTTTTATCCTTGTAGAAGGTAATGTTGTACTAAATCTTTTTCCTTATTAATTCATTTTAATTTTAAAAAAGAATATTTCATCATAATATCCTCTATATTTAACTTCCTTTCTTGTTATCATTACTAAAATCTAAGTGGGGGGTTGTTTCCCTAAATTGTTTCACAAGAAGTTTGTATGGTTTTTCTATCCCATATTATGAGTGTTATTGTAAGGGTGGTTGTTTCTAGGCTAATTCCTAACAAAATTGATATGCTTAATTTATTATCCCTAAGTGTAAGTTACTTGACACTAAAGATTGGCGCGGGCAAGTGGGGGTTCGTCCTCCATCACAAATGTCATAACTCATCACCTATATCAATTGACTTTAGTCTTATCTTACCCTACTAATAGTCATTTTAGGCAATGTTCTCTATGAACTTATACATTTCATTAAAAGTATTAAAGATGGTGATTCCACCTGAAGATGTATCTATTCACTACTTGGTTGGGTAGTGCAATTCACTATGTACTGTTTACATATGTATACCTAAATCAAGATTGTTGTGTAGGCACTTCCTTAATAACTCTATTTATCTCTCGCAAGTATCATATAAATTCTTGCCCTCTAATTATTTAAAGGAGAAAATCTCATTCTTGAGCATTGTTGTATATACTAGAGGAAAACATTTATCCAAAATTTTCTCAAGTAACCCATTTTATATGGTGATGGATCTTGAAGGCAATGACTACATCCAAGATTTAGCTTGCTCCATCAAAATGAAAGGGAACATTTTCAATCTGATGGAATCCTTTAAAATTCTATTTAGCTTAAATGTGTCACAAATTTATATAAATTTCAATGTGCATATTGGGATTCTCATTTGGTAGCCTATCAAATTGCACCAAAGTGTTAGATCATTTGAATACGTTGGGTTTAATATCAATTTTTTTATCACAACTCTTGCCCTTGCAATGCTAGGCTCAATCATAATTGATAAAGGTATATCATATTCCCCCATTATACGATACCCCTCATATCCTCCCATTATATTTAAGGGTTTTAATTTCTAATCTTCATGCTGTCTTTGGTTCCTTTCCCTTAAGTTTCAAAGTAGAGTTCCTTCAAATTCTTACTCAAGATCTAATAGGCTCTCGAGTTACTCTTGGTCATAAACCAAATAAGTTAAACATAAAATATAACAAGCACACATAAAATCAAGAAAATTTGTTTTTAAAAATGAATAAAAATTAAAACAAACAAAAAAGAGATTAGACTAATTAAAATGAAGCTTTCCTAATATCGCAGTCCCTAAAATTGGCACAAAAAACTAATTTGACATAAATGAAATGAAACCTAAATAGCAATACTAAAGAAAATTCATAAACAATTGTACCTAACATAAATAAATGAGTCGAGTGTTGATCCCATAAAAATTGTGACTACTAATAGTGACTATCTTACCATTATTTAATCTACTAAAATGATTGATTTATTTGAAAAAAATAAATAAAACAATTCATAATTACCTATTAAAACAATAAACAAGATTAAAATAACTAATGAATAAACTATATCTAGGTAAAACTTTTCCCTATAACCCTTTATATGTTTTGACTGAATCTTTAACTTACTGATCAATTTTATCTCCTTAGGCTAATAGGAATTCCTAAGCTATAACTATATTCTTTCTCGACCAATACAATCCTTATTCTTAAATTACTTTGGTCAAAATATATTTATAATTAAAATAACCTAAGAAGTATAAACTTGCTTCTTAATTTTCTATGATAAGTTTCAATCTAATCTAGAAAGATCATGTAGTTCTATATTTATCAACTCATATAATCCTCACCATTCATATGTTGATCTTCTTATCTACATCATCTCTCAATTTTAGTTTATGAATCTTATTGATAAATCTTCAACTCTCATTTGTTTAATTCAATATAATATAGAAATATGAACAAATCTCAAGAACACTAGAAATTTTATTAAATCAAAGCATCAATTCAAAACATCAAGTTATAGGGTAAGCTCACCTAGATATGTATCCCAAATAGTTTATGATAAAACAAGAAAAATCATATAAAAATTCAAAAGGAAAAAAAGAAACATCCTTATAGTTCTTGTATCTATAAAGTTCTTGTTGGATTTTGATAGATTTCTTGTTTCTACTTTCACAGTTATGTTTCTCTTGCCTCCAATTTTTTTAAATGGCTCCTAATTCTTTTTTCCCCCCAAATTATTCTTTCTTTTCAACTATCTCTAAAAAAGCAAGACCTTAGTCTTTTACCAAATATAACCTAAAACATGGGATCATGTTGGGCTACTATATTGCTTTAATCATTGTTATAAAAATTTTATGTAATAAATCACTACCAACATAGGGAAAGACATGGGATCATGTTTTCTTCGTATTGGTGAACATGGGTTATATACAGTCGCATGTCATGAATGCTTAGAGAAATATCATGCTTCTATGTTAAACATGACCTAAACACAAGGATGTGTTAATGTTGTATTAGCTTGTAGATAATTTTGAAGAAATATTATACATGGTAGTGGAATATGGGGAGCAACATAGTACAGTATTATTATGTTTTGAGTCATTCATTTAAAACCTGCCAAAATTGCTCAAAATTCCTCCAAATTGACTCAAAATTCTTTAAATTCATTCCTTTTCCTTAAGAGGTAGAAATAAGATTAAAACAAAATATGTCATTTTAAATACAAAATCCTATAAAAACATTAGGCATGATGTTTTAACTAATCATAATAAAAATATAGTATATTTAACACATATCACTAAGATTGGCTTCTTAAGATATTAAGAGTTACGATTGAAGTTAAAGATGAATAAAATGCAATGTTTTAACAAAAAAGTGCTTAAAGAGTTATAAAATTCTTATAAAAACATCATTGTCTCATTTGACATTAGTTCAGCTATTCCAACTAATACATGGTATATTTTCATTTGTCCATAAGTATAAGCTATCTTGGTCATTTATTTTGAATTGGAGGTTTAGATTTAGATCTAAAATCAATGGTAAAGATGAAAATTTTTCTGAAAGAAATGGTTTGATTTAGCTTGGTTGCATAGTTAATAAATCAAAGTTTGAAGCTATTTAATAAACTTTAAATTAAAGAAGAAGAAGATGCCACCTCAAAGAATAATTAACAACTAATTTCTTTCAATTTGTGGCTCAAGGACAAAACCAATCAAAGTTTGATCTTCTTTGGAAAGAAATAGAAATGAAATATGTTCTAAGGTGTTAGATGAATTGTATCCTAGAACTAAAAAATAACAATCTAGGTGAAATGGAAAGGCAAGAATCTAAAACAAACACTTGGAAAGGGGAAGGTATATAGACACTTAAGGTGACAGCAACATTCCCTATACTTTCCAAAAAAATTTTGAAAACTAAGGAGTACATGTAAGCTCACATTAGACATAGGATTAGTAATGGCTTTGGGACATACTTTTGGTTTGATAATTGGCTATCTATTAATCTTCTCTACAAACTTAGGGACTTAACTCTTTAAGAGCCATTGTCAACCCTCTAACCAAGGTTGGTGATCTCTTATAGAATGAAGTGTGACATTGACCATTTCTTTTAACACGTGACTTCCAAAACATCTTGCTAATGATTTTTCAATGTATACCCGATACCAGTAAAATGAATTACATCTATTAGACATAGGACAATAGCCTAAGTTTATAACTAGCTACTATAAAAACTTCTAATTGTACTTATACTAAAATGATTTAATGTGATTTAGTTTGGAATTTTTATGTAGATCCATCCCATTCCTTCATACTCTCATAGGCGGTTTGTTAAAGACTAGCAACAAAGACATGATCAAATTCATGATAGATTGCCAAGATTATGTGTTATGTTGGACTAAATAGGAAAATCATGAACATCTCTTATTTGAATGCCCTTCCTTTTAGTTCTTATGGAGGCCTTTTTTTAGGACTTTTGAGATCCATTGTAATCATAGATAATGGCCAATAATAATAGAATGCGCTTTTACTCTTAACTTGAGACATAAGATGAATAAAAGTTATTTAAGATATGATTTGGAATGATTGTGTACCAGATCTGGCAAGAGAGGAATAACATAATATTTAGAGGAAGTAGGAGTGACACTAAAGTTATCCTGAATAGATTTGCATTAAAACTTGATTAGCTGCCTTGGCCAAAGGAGTTGATACAAATTTGTCTCCTTTACTATAACATAAACTTGTCTTAGAATAACAGTTTTCCAAAACCTAGGCAGTAACTTGATGAATGGGTAGTAGGTTGTAATATCCTTTCTCAAATGGAGGTTTCAACCTTAGTAAAATAAATACCTTGATCATTTATATTAGTTTATAGAGAATTTGATGTACATTTGTTTATCAATCAATGAATTTACATAATTAGCTTTTAAAAAATGGAAAGGGGATCTGTGAAAATCTGTTTACTTATGTTATGCAACAAACAATGAATTTGCTAAAACATTCATTCTTTGTCATTCACATTTTATGTCTTCCTTTATTTCATTTCAGTATTCCTGTCTTCCCAATTATGTCATTTTGAGCCTCCTCCTAACTGGTTTGTTCCATCTTTGTTTCACTTTCTTTCTTGTTGTATTAGTTATTTTCCTCTATTATGTTTAGGGATGTCAAAAAAATCTAATCTAGCTCGGCCCAACTTAGTCCAATTTGTTCTGAAGTTGACGGATTTGGTTGAGTTGATTAAGTTTCAAGTCGAGCTCGATCTTTTTTATTTAAATTTCAGGTTTTGAGCAAGCCTAAAATTTTAACATAAAATCACGTCGTTTTGAAATGTTAAAATTAAAAAAATAAATTTAGGAATTGGGAATGCTCGAGCTCAAACAATTCAAGCTCTGAAACAAATTTTAGGTCGAGCTCAGAGTTGCCATTACCATACCTGGTTGCCTTATTTTGGCTCTTTTTCTCAAAACTTTCAATTTATGGCTTTCCCAAACTAGTTCCTTATAGGATGTTTGGAAGAGGGTGAATTGAATTCAATGTTGTAATTAAATTCAATTCACCTGTTTGGAACCAAGAAAGAGTAATGAATTGAATTCCCACGTCAATTGAATTCCCACTCCCTTTGTAAATTCAATTCACGGTATAATTCACATGAATTGAACCCAACGGCCACGCTTCTCCCAACAGTAGATTCACGCATCACCAGACGACGCCACTCTTCTCCCAACAGCAGACCCACGCACCACCAGTTGATATAACAGCAGACTGCGCAACGTCCACGCAACAACACCTCTGCTTCCTTGAGCTGATCAACCTTCCTATAAGCCTCGAGAGCGAGTTCTTTGGACTTTTTAGTGGTCTAGGCAACGAGATCGGCGATGTTGTTGGAGGAGCTTAGAGATTGAGTTAGACGTTTGTTACCGAAGTAACGTCATGGGATGGCGTGAATGAAGAAAATGCAAAGGTTAGGTGCTTAAAAAACGTTGTGTTTGGTTGGAGAATCTCTGGACAACGGCTGCAAACAAAAGTTTAATTTGGAGGTTTGAACAGTAGACAATGCAGAGAGGATGTGAAACGTGGGGAGCAAATTAGGAGGAGACATGAATAGTAGTGTTGGACCACCATTCTTAATTGTCCCATCATGAATAGGATTAGGAATAAGAAACTTGTAAAGAGAGGTATATATAGGGAAAAGGTGTTTTTTTTTTCTAATTTTTGAAGACATATTTTCAAAAGGATTAGTTTTATTAAGAATGTTTTGAAATTTAATTTATTTTTTAAAGGGTTAGATTATTAAATTGAATTGATTTATTCATTCAATTCTAAAATTAAGATAATTATTTTTCTTAATTTGATTAAGATTAATAATTATATTGATTCTTAATTAATTTTAAAAAATAGTTCCTAAAATTAGAATTAATTAATTTCAATCTAATTGAAAATAATTAATTTTAATTTTAGAAACAAATTTTCTAATTAATTAATTTCAATCTATATATAGACAGATTTAAGATTTAAAATATTTAATCAGTATTGTTATTAGTAAATAAAATTAATTAATTTATTTTAATTAATAAAAATTAATTAATTTATAAAAATTAATTGATTAATTTACATGTGTTATGATACATTTTACAATAAATAATAAAAATAACATATAAATGTGTCAGGGGTAAATGTGTCATATAAAATAATTGAATTGAATTCTAATCCGATTGGATTTGTTTCAAATAGTGTAATTGAATTTAATTATAATATTACTAGATTTGTTCCAAACATTGTAAATTGAATTCAATTCAATTTCATTAATATAATTAAATTCAATTCGTTAATGAATTCAATTCGCTGTGTTCCAAACAACTTGATTCTTCATGTGCAATTTAGTCCTCACCCCACTTAACAATTTGATTTCTTTGAATTTTCCTGTCATTTTTAGCCCAGATATTTCTCAATCCCTAAATTTTAATCGAAATTTTGATTATGCTTTGAAAAGGACTCAAAGTTTAAAGCTATCTTATGATAAAAAGAAGACTAATTGTAATTTAAATTAATTGAAATAAAAGATCAAAACACAAGATTAAGGCAATTAAAATGAAAATAATAAAAATTAATAACAAATGAACTAATAATTAAAAAGTGGATTATTATTATATAGTTTCATTTTACGAATAATAATTATAAATACAATAAACAAAATTACGTGCCTACAAATATTTTATAAACTACTACTAATTTCAATCATCTGAACTTGTGTATATAGTTTAGGTAATCCTTTCATAAACTTGTACCCCTGAAACAATAATAGTTACATTCTTGTTTGTTTTTGTTCTATAATTAATTATTTAATTCTTATTTACACTTTATGCAATTGTTCATAAATTAATGTTGCCTTCAATCAAATGACAACAAATCCGAGCATTGCAATCTTGGCATTGGTTTCATTTTAAGAATCTCTCATAATTTATTTAATCAAATTCCATGTGATACTCTGAAACTGTCCACTTGTATCTTTACTTTCTCCCTTTCTAAAAATTGCAAACCCCATCACAGTTGACATTTTTGTAGTAAATATTAAAAATCATTTACGAGTTTTTAAACTTCACGTTAAGATTGTCCAAACTACATTAACCGTCACATGCAAAGAATAATTCTCGTTATGCAAATCGTTGCTCAGTTAGACCATTTTGTAGGTTGAAATCCTCACCGGCACTCTCCGCCTCTCAGCTCAATACAACTTTTGTTCGGGTACGTGGTAGGCTTCGACCCAACTCAAGGCTTCAAAATAATAAGCCCAGTACGGAAAGTTTAGCAACAGATAACAAAACCACTCGTCCACTACTATAAGCCACACAAAATTAAAGCTCACGGATTCTTGGTCCTTCCATTTCTGCTTTCACTCGTACCTTTTAGGTTCCACTCCTCACTAAGCAAATCAAAAGCAAAAAGAAAATGTTATTACTCTCCTTGGCGCCTCGTCCTCTTCTTCTCTCTTTTCCCGCCAATTCCATTTCCAATTTTACCATCAGAAAGCCCCACAGATCTGTGCGAGCAGCGGTTACTAGCGAGGTTGATTCCTTCACGGAGAAGTCCGGCTACTTGTTCGAAGTTACCGCCCGCGAAGCCGATTCTTTAATAGACTACGATGTTAAGAAGATTGCCGCAATTTATCGCAGGAAGCCGTTGATTTTACTTCGCAGATTATTTCAGATTGGAACTACGTTTGGGATGTGGTTTGGAGCTCGCTACGTTGATAGCTACACTGAGAAAGCTGACCAGATGTTTAAGGTTAAGATCACATTTGCTGAGTTAACGTTATTCTGATTGAAATTCCAATTCCAAATCTATCTGACTTCTTGTGCTTTCTTTTCCCGACTTATTCTTATCTGTTTGCAGATTAGAGCTGCACAGCTTCGGAAAATATTGCTGGAACTGGGTCCTGTACGTCTTGTTTGATAATATTGTTCAGAGTATATTTTTTCTTTTATTTCCCATAACTCAAGAGCAAAGAAATGAATAAAGACATGTGATTTAATGTGAAATATTTCATTAAGCTGCATTTGGTTTCTTTTCTCAGGCATACATCAAAATTGCTCAGGCTGTGTCCTCCCGACCTGTAAGTTCATCGAAAGTAATGGAGAATTAAGACCAACTCCAATCCTCCTCCAAAATGGAGGAAAAACCGGCTCCAATCCAGAGCTTTTTTTCCCCTCCATTTTGGAGAGGAGCTACAGTGCCATATCAAATTTGGTGTGGTAGCTCCTCTTTGTTTGTTACTGTTCATCTTTTTTTCCCCTCTCAACTTTTCAGTAATTTTTTTCTTTTTTTTCTCTTTCAACCTTCCAAGCCGTTTTCTTTCTTTCTTTCTTTCCTTTTTTTCCTTCTTTGTTTTGTTATTTAAACATCATTCTAATATTTTCATTATATTTTTATTCAAGTAATTATAACTTTATAGTAATTTTATAATTTAGTCTCATGTTTATAAATATTTTCATTATATGCTTATAATTTTATAATCATGTACTTATGAATAAATATTTTAAATGAATAATTTAAAAAATATCCATTAGAAAACATCAAATAAGTAAACCACAAATACATTGACATCAATAACCGAATAATATAATAAATTACAAACAAATATAAACTAAAATACGCATACATAAATATTAATAGTCAAATAGTAGAACTAAATTAAAAAAACATAAGAAAAATATAATTAACTACTAATATAGAGTCAAAAAATTTAGTAATCAGGTAGATCGATTCCATTTCTACTAATAGTAGTAAAATATTCGCTAAAAATAGTATTTGACGAATTTGGTTGTCAAATAATTAAGTTCCCAAATAATTAAGGATGTAATCTATCCAATGACTGAGATGATGATGAAATCCAATCGGATGGTTGAGATTTTGATGAAATCCATCAATTTTATCTAATGTGGATAAGATTGATGATAAGTTTGAAAATGATTAAGGATGTAATCCATCCAACGGCTGAGATGATGAAATCCAATCGGACGATTGAGATCATGATAATATTCGTCAACAAGTCTATAAATTTGAAACAGAGACTGTCTAAGCAAATTACCATTTCGAACCAAGTATTTCACTTTTCTTCATCCTAAATATTACGTTCTTACTAATACATCAACTCTTGAAAAAAAATGGCTTCTCGATCTACTGGATACAACACTAGTGAAGATATGCTCCTATATCAGATTTATGTGGAGATTTTGCAAGATCCAATTATTGAAAAGCATCAAAATTTTGACCACTTTTGGGGCCGAATTGAAGAGGCATATAATAATGAGGCGATTGATGAAAATCGAGAGCGTATTAAGTTACTAGAAAAACAAAGCGAAGATAGACAAGTAGCCCTTGAAATGAATAGATAGAAGATGGAGATTCAGAGGCTGAAGTAGGGTCTGAAGCAATGGAAAGTAGAAATTAAAATTATGTCTCTGGACTTGACTCAAATTAGAGATTCTAGTTGTCGTGCTTGTATTGCAATTGAACGAGCACGAATTCTCGAACAAAGTTCACATCAAACCCATCAACCACAGCCACAACCAAATTCGTCAAATACTATTGTTGGCGAATATTTTACTAATATTAGTAGAGATGGAACTGATCTACCTGATTATTAAATTTTTCGACTCTGTATTAGTGGTTAATTATATTTTGTTTGTGTTTTTTTTAATTTAGTTCTACTGCTTGACTATTAATTATATTGTGTGTGTTTTAGTATCTTTGTTTGTAATTTATTATGCTATTTGGCTATTGATGTCAATCTATTGTAGTTTACTTATTTGATGTTTTCTAATGGATATTTTTTTAAATTATTTATTTAAAATATTTAGTCATAAGTAAATAATTATAAAGTTATAAACATATAATAAAAATATTTATGAACATGAAACTAAATTATAAAATTACTATAAAGTTATAATTATTTGAATAAACATATAATGAAAATACTAGAATATTGTTTCAATAACAAAACAAAGAAAAATGAATTAAAAAAAAGAAAAAGGAAGAAAGAAAACGGCTTGGAAGGTTGAAAGAGAAAAACAAGAAAAAAGAAAGAAAGAGAAATGGCTGGAAAGTTGAAAGGAAAAGAAAAAAGGAAAAGGATGAACAGTAATGGAGAGGAGCTATAATGTCACACTAAATTGGTGTAGCACTATAGCTCCTCTCCAAAACGGAGGAAAAAAAAGCGCTAGATTGGAACCGGTTTTTAATATAGCTCCTCTCCAAAATGGAGGGAAAACAAGGGTTGGATTGGAGTCTGTTTTTCCTCCAATTTGGCGTTTTTCTTCCATTTTGGAGGAGGATTGGAGTTGGTCTAAGTAAGCATTGATGTATTTCAATTGTTTTGCATGTCACTTGGTAGAATCTTGATTTTTGTTGTTTGTTTTCATTTGCAATTTTCTTTTGTTCCGACCATACATTAATATCCACTCCAATGGTTGTGTAAAATTGTATAACACAGAAATTGAAGTTAACTACAATCCTTACATGATAATAACAAAATTTGGACTAACCATCGAATTATTTCTTTTGTCCACATTCTCGGCGAAGTCTAAATATCATCAACGTGCCAGCCTATCATAGAATTATAGAGTTAGTTGAGAAGCTTTCCAATAGTTTCTCTATTTGATTGCACCAAGATTGTGAATATTTGAGCCAATGATTTGGTGTTTAAATGGTACTACCAAGGCTAATAATGAGGGTAAAATGAGTCCGACCATAGTGAAACATCACAACTTCATAGCAGCAAGTAGAGAGGGAATGTTCTTGCTTTGTTTTTCAAGCACCATTTTGAAACTTGTAGTGGATGCTATGACTTTCAGATCTTGGATACAATATGGTTCACCCAATAAGGTCTAAAATGATGGTACTCCAAAAGAAAAGCTTTTAGTTTCATTTTATCTTTCTTGCAGGATTTGGTTCCACCTTCATATATTGATGAACTTGCACTGTTGCAAGATCGAATAACTCCATTTTCAACTGAACTTGCTATAAGCACTATAGAACAAGAACTTGGATTACCATTAGATACTCTTTTCTCGGAAATTTCTCCTGAGCCTGTAGCCGCAGCATCCCTTGGGCAGGTTGGTACAAAATCATTGACTATTTTGATGGTGGTTGAATTGTGATGCTCTTTTTTCGTAGAATCTTTATCTTTGTGTTGAGCACATGAACATGTAAATAATTGCTCTCTCTCTCCCTCCCCATACATATGGATGCATAAACTGCATTGGTATAGGTCTACCAAGCACGGCTACGTAATAGTGGGAAGGTTGTTGCTGTTAAAGTGCAGAGGCCTGGTGTTCAAGCTGCTATTTCCTTGGACATACTAATTTTGCGCTTCTTAGCAGGAGTGTTGAAGAAGGCAGGAAAATTCAACTCTGATCTACAGGTTAATTTTTTTGTATTAGTTGAAGAAAATTAGTAATTAGGCATTGACAACCGTGGCTGAAATGTCTCTTTGTCATAAAAATATAATTCATGACTACTAAGAAATACTTTGATTTGCAGGCAGTTGTTGATGAGTGGGCATCAAGTCTTTTCCGGGTATATTGGTTTCCTTACCCTTGAATTGTGAAAGACAAATTTTTTCTCATCTATATTACTCTAGTTACATCTTATGCTCAAGATAGCAAAAAGTGATCTAGGCATAATATGTTTGAATATTGGGATGATAATTATCTTTTTTAATGTAAACCTGTAATATATTTTCTTTTAGGTTATTGAGAACTATTCTTAGAGCTTTATATTGAATACAGGTAAATCACATTGAATGCAGGAGATGGATTATGTTAAGGAAGCAAATAATGGACTCAAGTTTAGGTAAGAGCATCATCATTTATTAATTTGAGTGAAAAATAGTGAGTTGAATAGAAATTTTAGTCACAAAGATTGGAAAAGGAAATGGACTGGAAAATTATCTAGCAGAACTTTTTGCTATTATATGGAACTTTTACTTCCTAGATAAGCAATTTTCATTTTCTCTCTTGTTCGGTTAAAGGATTAAAACTTGCCTTTGAGCATTGTACAGTGGAAATCCAAAACTTATGTTTCTTTCTACCCACTATTACCTTCTCATAATTTGCCCTTTTGAATAGGCTTGCAATAAGACAATGCCTTTTGGTGACTTTTATTTCTTTGCATATAATAAAATCGAATCCTTTCACTTTTTATTTTAAAAATAAGAATAGAATCCAATTCAAGAATTGGCTGCTCTCTGTAATTTCTATCAGAAAAAGATAAATTAGAAAAACTTAATGTGGATTTTGCTTGTAACAAGCATAAGAACTGCCAGACCATATGACTGATAAAGAATTCTTATAATAGATTTTAAGCCTGGGTGTTGTTCTATACACTGAAGTTTTCCACTTCTGTGCTAAAAATATAAGAACCTCTTATAATTTGATGCTGCTATTCCCTGAATTTATGTTCCTAATTTGTGCACTTATTTATCACTCTTATATGCTTAGGAAGCTCTACGGTGGTATAGAAGATGTTAAGGTTCCAGACATGTACATGGAGCACACAACTCGTAGAGTTCTTGTAATGGAATGGGTTGAGGTACATACTCTATTTTATATTACTATGCGTAAGTAGATTCTCTGGGGTTCCAACCAAACCTTGCCTAGAAGTTTTACTAACTATAAAGTAGACTAATGAGTCTGCAATGATTAGCTTATGCCACCGTGCTGTATTCCAGCACAATATTTCTTTAAAAGAAAGCGAAATGCTAATGTTTTTCTATTTCAATGATTGCCTGTCTGAGCATGGCATGCATCACATGGGGTTCCTCTTTGAAAACGATAAAGGGTAAGTGTACTAACTATAAAGTAGACTAATGCGTCTGCAACGATTAGATTATGCCACTGTGCAGTATTCCAACACGTTAGTGCTTACTGTTTATTTAAAAGATAAACAAATGCAAATGTTTTTCTCCTTCAATGATTGCCTGCCTGAGCATGGCATGCATCATATGGGGTTCCTCTTTGAAAAAGATAAAGGATAAGCATCGTCACAAAGCCTATTATTGAAAAATTATTTTAAAATTAATGCCTATTTTTAAATGTTATAGTTTAGGTTTTAAAAGGTTGTTGATCACCAAGGAATTCTGGTAGTTTTAGATTTGAAGGTATGAAACTTTCTTTTCCCACTAATTCTTAGATAAGGCTATTATACCTAAGGTTTCAAGCGAATCTTAAACTTATCTTTTATTCTAATTCCATCAATTATTTTATCAAGATCCATATCAACTCAATGGCAATGTGCGTTTTCATTCATTTAAAGGTTTATTCTTTTGTAATGCAACACTCATTAAGGTTGTTAACGGGACGGTGTTACATTCACTTTTTGTTTCAAAACATTGCAATAAATAACTTATGGAGCATGGGATCTAGTTTCTGTGTTGTGTGCACTTAACCACATGGCAGTGTAACGGTCTTCTTTGGGATCTTTTTAATCCACATGGCAGTGTATTGGGCTTCTTTGGGATCTTTTTTATAGTCTGTTTTAGTTAATTTTCTTTAATTGATAGCTTGCCTTAATATAAGCTGAATAAAATAAGTTTGTTTTAAGGTTTTGTTGTTTATGCTAGCACTCAGTGGATATGAGGGAAAAAAGAGTTGATTCCTTTCATTAATTAGATTAATTGGACAAGTCTATATATTCATTGTACATTCAGCTTATAAGAAGCGGAATAAGGGTGATTTTGTTTGGAATTATGAAATTTGTACGTGAGAAGTGTGATTCCTAAAAGTGATCTTGAATCTAGGAATGATTTCTAAGCTCTTAAAGTAATTTCTAAGAACCTATTGGCGTAACACTAAAGGTTTTATATATTCAAATCCTAGGAGTGATTCCTAACTCTTGCTATAAATCTTGTGAGTTATTCTTGAAATCATCTTATTCTCTTTTTGTAGATTTAAAGTTAAATTCAGACACCCTAAAATTATAACTATATGATTTTTGTCAAATCCTTTTGTCTTTGTCCATCCTATATTGACATTTTAACATGTTTATTTCAATTTGTATGTTCTTCTTTGAAAATTTATCATGGGGAATCACTGTTTAAGCTATTGCCTTATCATAGACGCTTAGTTTACGCTTTGGTATAATTCTTGCCTATGATCACTTTTTTTGTTTTGCAGGGCCACAAGTTGTCTGAAGTTAAAGATCTTTATTTGGTTGAGGTCTTTTTTAAACCAACCAAACCCTGTCATTCTTGAATGGTTGACCTTTATGTACTTTTCTTTTTTGTGGTTGATTTGACTGATTCTTCCCTGGTTTTTCCCAGGTAGGAGTTTATTGCTCGTTCAATCAACTTTTGGAGAATGGTTTCTACCATGCTGATCCACACCCTGGAAATCTGCTCCGTACCTATGATGGGAAACTAGCTTATTTGGGTAAGAGCTGCACCGCTTGGAAAATGCCATAATAAATTAATTAAACTCTATATGTGCATAGGGAATTTATAAGGTCTTACGTGCTATTGGTCGACATGATTTTCTAGTACTTCCTTTGAATTTAATTTACTGTTTACTTTTCATTGTGTGTAACATAAAAAGTGTAGGGGAAGCATAGTGTTTTTCTTCCTAAATACTGCTTCAGTCAGCCAATCTCTTTCCCACGCACTTAAGTATGAAGTGTTTATGAGTCTATTTTGGGTGGCTCCCTCTTATAAGTTTGAGCTTTTCCAAATGGAAGGATGTCTGGGAGTCTGATGTATAAATTGAGTGTTTCCCTGGTGCTGAGTTAAATGGTCGTATAACACGATGTTGGAGTTTTCTTGATCAAGAGGCACAGATGCCTGTCATCTATCTGCATGGACAATATTCATTACTAAGGTATTGTTACTAAACAGTTTGTCCAATGAAATTGTCAAAAACCATTCAATCCAAAAGTTTAGCCTATTGGATGAGCCTTGAGAGGTTGCTATATATTACTCCAAGATTCCCTCTTATACAAAGTGTAGATAAACGCAGCAGATAAAAAGTCTGAGTATTGAGGGTGACACAACTTGAAATTGAGACTTTTTTATCACAGAATGCTCTTATATGATATTCACGAAATGGTTCATTCCAAAAGTTATACCATGAATCAAAATCTTAATCTCTCTTTGTCACACTATTGGTTTCGAAAACAAGTGAACCTACTGTGGAAACAGTAAGTATCATAGCTTAAACTGATTAGGAAGTCCTAGAGATGTATAGCTTTCTCTTTTTCTGAAAATGTTCCAGAAAACATTGTTTTTTACTTGTTTAAGTAGAAAAACTTTGAAGTGAATATGTACTTATATATATATATATACACACACATACCTATAAAACAGTTAACTTTTGTATTTAAAGTAAAGTTAAGATTGGTCTGATTCATTATGACATAATTTAATCTTTCAGCTCCAATTTATCATTGAAATTTGTGTAAAATTTCTTTGCTAGATTTTGTTTGATCATTTGGGCCATATCATGTTTTTCTGAGCTTGATTTAGTCTCATCTTGCTTTCTCAATGGAAATTCATGCTTCATGTGTGATGATAAACAAGAAGTTCATGATGAAAATCATGAATAGTGATTTAGGAGAAATTATTTCCTAATCATAAAATAGGAAACTAGAGGATATCATGGATATTTACTTTAGGAAATTGCTGTAAATAGGGGATATTGTTGTAAATAGGAAATATTCTAGTTATCTAAAATTAGGCTAGGACTTGTGTATATATTCAAAGGCACTTCTTATGCAAAATAAGAAAAAAAGATTTCTTCTTTCTTCATGGTATCAGAGCCCAGGACGTTGTAACTCCTGTTTTTATTTTTTTGGACACTTGGCCTTCATTGCCAATAGTGCCTTTTGGAAAACAGATGGCTAAAGCTGTTACCAACAAAAACTCCAACGTGGAGATCTCTTCCTCCTCTGAAATCTCCTCTGTTGGTAATCCCAAAATGTACACCCCTACCCATATTGGTGAATTACAAACCTTGTTTCCATCTTACCAAC
>JANVCL010000212.1:11285811-11301856 GCA_026546855.1 Erythroxylum incrassatum | reverse complement strand
TATGAGACTACTCCCTCCAAAAGGTTATGAGTTCTTTTGGTATTTTGAGCTTCACATACTGCTCTGCTATTGTAGATCTGAGACTACACTGTTCCAGTTTGGAACTTTGGATGATTTCTCGAACACGAGGTCTATTGGTAGAAAGCACACTACTAATACTTCTCGTCCATGAACGGTCACGAGAATATATACTGTAGGGACTCAACAATGGTAAAGAAGACTTACCAACACGATTTTCTACAGGCACATGAGTAATTTCTACTAAATTTTCTATTTTTTGTGATAAAACACGCTTAACACCCTTAGGTAACTCAGCTAAAGACAAACTAGAAGATAAATGAACTGGATCTGAAGAATTTTCCATAGATCTTATGCAACTCTCTTCTTACTCCCTTTTTACCATAATTTATCAAAATGTTCCCCCTCCTGGAAAGATGCGAAGGTATTCCTTAAGCAAACCACAAGCAGTAGTAATTTACTGAGCGAGGAGTCGGATAACTCCAAGGGGTATGCAGGTTTCTACGGCAAAACCGTCTATACCTGACCAACAAAAAAGAGATTTGGAACAATCACCCAAAGGTGACCTCAAACCATAAAGGCTTGGACGCAAACCACAAAGGTTTGGAAACTACCACTCATAAAAAGGGCTAAAACGCTCCTGGTACAAAAGTCTGAACTTTTGGTACAACTCAGTTTCGATTAAAATTTTTGGGTTAATTAATATATTTTTTGAAAACATCAATGGTCATATGGCTCGTCTACTGCTACGATATTTTAATGCCTGTTTCGATTAGTTTTTGATAGTAAAATTTTGCCGAGTAGTGCTTTTCTAAAAATTCAGTTAATTGTTTGACTGTTATTTAAAAAAGGTCTTTTTTAAATGAACTTTATATAATAGATTATTTAGTAATATAAAAATAAAAAGAATTTGTAATTTTAACTAAAATTATTTATGCATATAAATATTATTTAAAATGTATTAAATAATATACAAAGTACAATAAATTAATTATTTTATAATTTTAAGTTAAAATATAAATAAAAAATATCTAACTAAATTTTTATATGAGTTATAATATATGTAAAATTAATATTAAAACATATAAAAAAGTTAAAATAATATTATATAAATTTCAAAATAAACGGGAAGATGTGTGTGGATATTGTGAAAATTATGTATAAAAAATAAAGACAAAAGAGACTAAAAAATATGCTCATTAATTAATATGAAAAATTACCTGAAAAAGTTTTTTGAGAAGCTCCAGTTTTGAGTTTCTTAAAAAGTTGTATTTTAGCTGCAAAAAAAGTTATATCTACTAAAAAAATATTTTTTCATTTTACAGCCAGACACTTACTTTTTAAAAAAAATTTGCAAAAAAAGAGTGTTTATTTACCTTCCAAAAATTCATCCAACAAGGTACTTCATTGTTTTGAAAATCGGATCGGACCGACCGGTTCGACTGGTGGCCAGTCAGCTATCCGGTCCGGTTCACTCCTAAAAGTCGATCCATAATTGAACCAGTGAGAACTAGTCAATTTACCGGTTGAACCGGACTGGTTCAATGATTTTTTATTTTTATTTATTTTTTGGTATATTTATGTATTTTTTAAAATATTACTAATATTATATATAATTAAATATAATTATTGCATAATTATGACGTCACACCGGTTCAACCAGTAGTTGAACTGATCGAATCGATGATCAGTAAAATATCCGATTCGATATCCGTTCCGAGTTTCAAAATCTTGAGGTAGTTAATTGAAGACATTCCCTTGTTTAGTTGTCTAACGTGACCAATTGAAGCCCATTGCTGAAGTCATGCGTCCCGTGGGTTTTAATTGTTAATGTTAAGCCCCTTGAATTGTTTGGTGCCTCTTAGTTTCTAATAAATTACAATTACTCTTGGTGTCGTTTTAGTTACTCTGAGATTAAATGACATGGATCCCCATAAGTTAGTAAATATAGGGATATTTAATTATTTGATGAATATATGCAGATTCATACAAGTGATCTGAGCCTGTACTTGAACGCAACAAATTTAATTATTTGATGAATGGATCTAATCTATACTTTGAACAGGGTGGCTTCAAGGTCTTTCAAGATTCCAAAATTAACAAGGACTTGTTAGCTTAATCAAATCATCTAGCATGTGAAAACCTATATATATGGCAATTCCGTTCTACGAAAGGACAACTCACTCGTGCAATTTTGAATTTCCTACATCTCCATGTGATCAGGTTTAACTGATTTCAAACACTTTTTTTTTCCCTCATCTCATGCACTCATTTTCCTCTACACGAAAACACAATACAAAAGCAAAGAACCGTCTTTCGTCAAAACACCAACCATCTTCCCTATTTCTCACCGGAAACTCGCCGGTTATCTCATCATAAACTTCTTTATTCTTCATGATATCGGCGATCGCTGGTGGTCGACACTTGTAAAGTTTCTCTTGTCACTGCCGTCCTTGCTTATTTTGTAATTTCATTTGATTGATTATGAAGAGTAGCCGCAACAATAATAGTAACAACATAAACGGAAAGAGCAACGCTAATGGTCTTGTTCCAAATTCTTTGAAATTCATTTCCTCTTGTATTCAAACCGCCTCCTTCGGTGTACGCTCCGCCACATCTTCTGTTGCTGCCTCCATCTCCGGCGACAACTTTGACCACCACAAAGACCAGGTTAGAGCTCTTCTTAATTATTTTTTTTTCAGTTGAAGTTTTTATTTGGATATTTTAGAATTTTTGTGTTTCTCTTTTAGTTTGTAATTCTGGTCAGTTGCTGTGGAAGTTAAAATTTAGGTGGCATCATTTCAAGTTGGGGCATTAAGGTACTTGTTATTGTCAATAATTTAGCTTCATCTTCTGAATTCTGGACTTCTTTTTGTTTTCTAGTTTGGGTTAGTTAATGACACGATTGAAACTGAAAGGGAGAGTTTTTGAATTTAGATGCTTGATGTTGCTTATTTGATTGAAAGCGGAAAACTACTTAGGCAACAGGTTGGTTAGTATCTTGGCATTGTTAATTTGCAGTAAGTGCGGGATTATAATTCCATTCTTTGTTAAGCAAGAACATGATTTTTGGCTTTATTTTATTGCTCTTTTTCAAATTTGAGAGGTACCAGTAAGGTTGCACCACCATTTTAATTCTTACAGTCATCCAAAATTTTGTGCTATCTATTGGAGCATCCATCATGGAGCTGATGTGGAAGATCTACTTTCGATGAACATTTGAAGGTGTCCGCCAATTGTTTTTATTCCTTAGAATTATTTATGATGAGTCTATTAGGATTCATTTTAGGAGGCATCTTTATTTTGCTGCTTTGGTTTCCATCGTGTAAGCTTAACATATGTTGTTTTGATGGAGCAGCTACTGTGGGCTTCCTTTGACAAACTAGAGCTTCTTCCTTCATCCTTCAGACATGTTCTCTTGCTTGGTTACTCCAATGGCTTTCAAGTTATTGACGTCCAAGATGCCTCTAATGTTACTGAGCTTGTTTCGAGGCGTGATGATCCAGTTACATTCTTACAGATGCAACCTCTCCCTGCAAAGTGTGAGGGTTGTGAAGGGTTCAGAGCATCACATCCTATTCTTGTAGTTGTTGCTTGTGATGAACCGCAGAGGACAAGTCCAACACTTGGTGGGAAAGATGGTTTCCCTAGAAATGGCTATAATGAATCTCAAGCAGGAATTATTGGTATCACTCCTACTGTTGTTAGATTTTACTCACTAAGATCGCACAATTATGTTCATGTCCTTAGATTCCGTTCACCTGTGTACATGGTAAGATGCAGTCCACAAATAGTGGGCATCGGTCTTGCAACACAGGTAAAGCAGTCTCAGTTCTTATATCTGCAAAATCATCCATATATATACAAGGTGTTATTTCAAAATTTATGCTGTCTAAACTTGGTGTCTTCTGATTTTGCCGGCAGATATATTGTTTTGATGCCTTGACCTTGGAGCATAAGTTAAGTGTTCTCACTTATCCTGTCCCTCAGTTGGGAAGTCAAGGAATGGTTGGGGTCAACTTGGGCTATGGTCCAATGGCTGTGGGCCCCAGATGGCTGGCTTATGCTTCAGACAATCCGATAGTTCCGAATACAGGGCACTTAAGTCCTCAAAATCTTACTCCTCTTGGTGTCAGTCCATCAACTCCACCAGGCAGTGTGAACCTGATGGCTCGATATGCCATGGGATCCAGTAAGCAGTTAGCTACTGGGTTAATCAACTTGGGAGACTTGGGGTTCAAGACTTTGTCTAGATACTATCAAGATTTAATGCCTGATGGTTTTGGTTCTCCTACATCTTTGAGTTCAAGCTGGAAAGTTGGTCGGAGTGCAACACATTCAACTGAATTGGACACTGCTGGAATGGTTGGTTTGAAAAACATGCAAACTAGACTTTTAGTTGTAGCTTAAAGTTTGCATGGCAATAAAATGGAATTTAATCACTCATGCTTGCTTATTTTACACATTGTTATCCGTTCTCATTTGATCACAACAGTGGGGGAGCAAGTCAAAATAGAAAAACTCACATTGTGTTTTGGGGATAATCAGGCTCTTCTTCATTAAATCTTTTAGTTAAACTTGTTTCCTGAGCAATGTTTTTCATATTCTTGTGGCTTTAGTCCAGCTACAATATATATCATCTAATTCCCTTTAGTCATGGTTAAGTTCAGGAATATTTTGCATCTTACCTGCTGCAGGTTGTTGTGAAAGATTTTGTTTCCAGAGCTGTTGTATCACAATTTAGAGCTCATAGTAGTCCAATTTCTGCTCTATGTTTTGATCCAAGTGGTACTCTTCTGGTTACCGCTTCAATTCATGGCCACAATATAAATATCTTTCGGATTATGTTGTCAAAATGCCCAAGTGGATCGGGAAATGAGAGTTATGATTGGAATGCCTCTCATGTGCACCTGTACAAGCTCCATCGTGGAATTACATCAGCTGTATGTATTTCCCCTGTTTTTAGGATTAATTTTTTTCTCATGTTTATGAAAATAGTTTATTATCTCTGTTTGTTGCAGGTAATACAAGACATTTGTTTTAGTCATTATAGTCAGTGGATTGCCATTGTTTCATCCAGGGGTACTTGTCATATTTTTGTCCTATCCCCCTTTGGAGGTGGGAACATTCTTCAAATACAGAATTCCCATGCAGGTGGGCCAATCTTTGCACCAGTTTTATCTTTACCATGGTGGTCTACTCCATCATTCCTGGCAAACCAACAATCTCTTTCTTCATCACCTCCTTCACCTGTCAACCTTTCTGTGGTGAGCAGAATAAAAAATAATAACTCTGGTTGGCTCAACACTGTTAGCAATGCTGCATCGTCTGCAGCAGCAAAACTTTCAGTTCCATCTGGGGCTATAGCTGCTATTTTTCATAATTTGAATCCTACTCATTCGAAAAGAATTAATTCTTTGGAGCACCTCTTGGTTTACTCTCCTTCTGGTCATATTGTTCAATACAAATTGATGTCATCATTGGGGGTTGAGTCTAGTGAAGGTGCTTCGGCAACTGGGCCAGGCTCATCTATTCACAGACAAGATGAGGAGTTACGAGTGAATGTTGAATATGTTCAATGGTGGGATGTCTGCCGAAGGGAGCATTGGCCAGAAAGGGAAGAATGCATTTCTGGGGTTACTCTTGGTAGACAGGAAAGTTTTGACACAGCAATGTACACATCTGACTGTGAAGATAATGATATTCAACAAGTGAAGTTGTTAAAGTCCAGTGAACCATCTCACTTTTATCTCTCCAATGCAGAAGTGCGGATGAGTTCCTGGAGGATGCCAATTTGGCAGAAACAAAAGATGTACTTTTATGAGATGAATCCTTCTGGGGCTAGTAATCGGGCTGCTACTGAAGATCTTTCTGGTGGAGAGATTGAAATAGAGAAGGTTCATGTTCAAGAGATTGAAATTAGGAGGAAGGATTTATTACCAGTTTTTGACCGTTCTCATACAGCTCCTTCTAATTGGACTGATAGGTACTTTCACATTATATGATCTTACTGGCCATGTAAGCAATTATTTGAAAGTAGATATCTTCAAACATCACTTTCTTGTTAATCCTGCAGAAGGTCTGAAAGATATTAGGATATTTCTGGAAATGAGTAGCATAGTATAGAGCATTTTTAGAAATTGTTTATTTGGTATTTGATTTTGTGTTCCTGGTTATTAAACAAATTGCTTGCTCAAATGGATATGACTGAATATCCTGCAGATCTCATGAAACATGAACTTATTTTTGTTTATACAGGAGCATTGCTGGGGAGAGAAATTCAAGGTCATCTTCTGGGCCTCTTGGAGTTAAGAAGTCAGAAAGTGCAGCTATTTCTGACTCCAAACTGATCTCTCTGCGTTCTATTGCAAGCACAGGTAGTGATATCAACTTTGGTACTATGATCTGTTTTTCAAATTTACTCAAGTCATATTACTCTTGGCTTTTTTACAGGATTGCAACTAGAGTTCTGTCAACCCTTTATCCAATCTAGTAATCATAATTTTGGGGAAGAAGGAGCAAGTTCCATCTTGACATTGCCCATCCTGAATCAGAGCTCTGCCAACAAACATGTTGGTCCTATTTCTTTTAAACAATCTCACATGGACGCTTCTCCTATTGAGGATAGCAATTTCTTGAACAGTAACACAAGATCTTTAACCAATGATGCACATTTTGCCGGAAGAACAAGTGAAGAAGTTCTCTTGTTAGACAGCGGGGTGACTAGTGAAGCATCAAATGCAAGTTCTGATTGCTCCGATATGAGTATGAACATTACAGATGAGGGACCAGTAAACGAGTCATCTGATTTTGAACAGTATTTCCAAAAGAGTTGTTGTAAACCATTTGCCTTGAGCAAAAGTCATGAGTCAATAGAAGGTAGCCCTTGTGATGTTGATAAATCAGAGGAAGATGGTGACAATGATGACATGCTTGGAGGTGTTTTTGCTTTCTCTGACGAAGGTACAGTTTGAAAGTATTACGAAAGAGCTTCTTTTTTTTTTATTATAGGAAAAGTTGGACTGTAATTTAACTATTTCAGGAACTCCATTCTTCCTATGAGAACATAGTAGGTTTGGCTGCTCTTTAATTCTTTTCCAATAATAAGAAGACTTGTATGGAAAGGGTCTAACAGAAGTTAAGTTGAAGCATGTGGAGTACATTAGAGTAGTTTTTGGTTTGAGTTTTGGTGCACCAACTTTAGAAAGGTTTATATGGAAGATCTGACAACTTTGCGCATGACTTCCAAAAATTAAATTCAAAGTTCTATTTTATTGGTAGTTATCTGTGTGATTTATATACATGACTCTGGCATGTCTGAAATGCTATTCTCATGTCATTTTTTGATCATTCATTTCATTGCATGCCACATTTATCTAGATTTTTTTAGTGAATTATGAACCAAATTACAGAACTTGTTAATCTCACTAATATTTATCGGCAAGCAAGCATATTGATTTGTTTTTGTCTTGATGCGACTATTATATGACTTATCTTTCTTGTTTTGACTTGAAGGTTGATGTATTCCAATTTTCTTCCTGTGGTATACTCTTTTTCTTCCCCTATACTGTTTATTGTGCAGACGACATGGAAGCCTGCTTGAAGGAGGTTTAGATGCCTAATTGATAATGGTTGAGGTGATTGCCTTTCAACAATGTGTTTGCTACTGACTGGTCAATATAGAAAGTGGCAAAATTATGGCAGATCATATCACTCCCGGTGAGATGCTTGGCATCTCTTCTAACATTCCGTGTACATGCTGTAAATTACATTGACAGTACAGGTAATTGTGTGGAAAGGTTCTTTCTATGCTGTGTAACATTATTTATTTTTTAAATGAAAATAACAAATAAAATATAAAGAAAAAAAATAATTGAAGAACTTGCTATTATTTTCAGAGCATTCTTTTTGGAACCTTGGTTTATGCAAATGGAAGACCATGCATTAACTACTCTTGTTGAATGTTATACAAAATATTTGGAACATTTTTTGCGTATCTGACAGAATGTTTAGACGCTTTGGCAGATTAAAGTCTTCTGGTTTCAAGATAGTCGTGCTCATTTATTTTTTTCTGAACAAGAAATTAAGGCAGTGTGCATTGGCTCTTGATGCACTTGACAGGCAACTAATTTTGCTCCATTTGGCCAACAGTTGTATGACACATCAAAATTGGCTATCTGTGACAAAACAGCAAGGATCAAGCCATTTATCTATTTATCTTTGAGTACATGGGATCCAATTGGGGTAGTGTATGTCTGAACTCTCAACTGAATCACAAGGTTTGGTTGTCTGCTTGATATTTATTTTTTTCATAGGTTCCAAAAGTATACATCTCGATTAAACTACAAAATTTGGTGCTATTCTTATAAACTGTGATTACCCGGTAATTGTTGGCAGATCATTTGTCTTGAACTTCTATATTAAAGGGGGTCTCGTGTTTGACGCAGAACATTATGTTATTATCTACCTACAACTTTGTATATGAACAATGGAATGCTTATGTATGCCATAGATGGTTGCAAAATGTGAATCTTTGTGAGGTCAGTGATGGTTTGTGAAGAAAAGAAACGTAGCGTAAGCTAAAATCAATGGACAGCATGTTGTAGAATATGTGTTTCTGGTAACTAAAAACAGAAATAGGCACAACGTTGATTTATTGTGGTTACCGGTAAGAACATTACTTCATGTCTATAAGTATGTAGCAGTCACATTAATGGTTAGAAATCTGCTACAAGAATTGGCTCCCACTTGTCCAAATGAGGATTAGAGGCACAGAAAAGAATAAAATTCTCTAGATTCTAGATTCCCATTTTGACATGGCTCTAATTTGATGTGGAATAACAGGATGTCAAATATTGTTTTGAATGTTCGACGAATGTGCTTATTATCGAAGGGACTTGTTTAGAACTCCGAACTCCGAGGTAAAGGTGATCCTGTCTCTGTCAATCGAGATAAGGCCCTTTAGCATGTGCGTATATTTGAGATTATGCTGATTACCATGAGCAGTCCTTAGCCACTCAGTGAGTATACGTGAATTCCGTTTTTTGTATTTTAATGCAAGAGTTAGGGTATTAGTAATGGAATAAGGAGTATTGAAAGGTGGGTATAATTTTAACCATGAATAGATGTGGGAATGATCAAAAGAAGTTTAACCATGACTGGGTACAAGCTGAAAAACAAAGTTAATCCCAGGAACTAATTGTAATTGTTTCAATGTGCCTTGATTTTCCTTTTGAATGCTTACATAGATGTGTCCCCTCTAAGCAACTTCTGACACGAGAACTTAGTTTAGCATATCGTTGCAATCAAAATCGTTCAGTAATAGCTCCACATGTATTAAGTTCATAGGAGTTGACGCCTGTTAGCGAAAGATTTCTAACAAAGTCTACCAGAATGCTAAACCTTTTCTGTAAGTTAAAATGGAATGATAATTTTTTTAAAAATAACGTTAGCAAGTTACATACTCCGTAAGACAAAAGAGACAGCCTGCCTTAGGCATCCTGGAGGTTAGACCCAAAAGCCAGAAATTACAGAATGCTCTAGAGTCGGAAACAAAAATCAGAGCTCAGACGTTAAATGTTCCAGTTGATTACTGATCAGGTTCTCTTGACAACAACGATCTCTAATTAGTTCAAAGGAATATTTCAATTGTTTCTTGAATATTCTTGTATTTCTTTCTTTTCAAATTGCATGTACGGAACAGCTAAAAATTAGTTTAAACAAAGAGAAAAATAATTATGAAATAAATTGGCTATTATACTCGAGAGAGCTCTTGACTGATTAAGGGCTATCCCCACATATGGAATTTATTTCGTAACTTATTTAATAGTCCTGAAAATATTTAATTGGTCTAAGAGATGTTAATCATCATACGAGGACTTTTTTTCATTGCCAATTGCCCTCCGAATTTTTTCTTTGATGTTTAGTATTTGTTTTAAAGTCTATTAAATTCGACTAGGAATGATAATTCCGGATCTATTAATGATAATTCCGGATCTATTAAATTGATTATAGATGATAATAGAGAACGTTGGGTCAGAAGAGATGGCAATAGGACGGGCCTAGTCTATTAAATTTTACCAGAGATGATGGCAATAGACAGGGTCGGCCTGACCTAGACTATTATTTTTAAAAGTCAAAATGATATTGTTTTTGACAAAATGAAGTCTTTTTGTCATTATTCGTTGGGTCGGGCAGGTTAAGTTTGTTATCATTAAATTTGACTATTCGTTTCAAGAATTTGAAGTGAATCCAATGTACCTTAAGTAATTCTTTACCAATAAATAATTCACATTCTTTTGACAAGTATAATCTTTTTCATCATTATGATCAAATTAAATCTAAGCCCTCCCTTCCTTTTTGACAAGTACAACTCGCACCATTTCATCTTGACTTTGGTAGCATCAATTTTGTTGCCTGTTCATAAGAAGTTTTTAAGCAACATCTTTATTAATCTAAACAATATTCAAAGAAAGAAAAATGTGAATACTCCAATAAATATGTAGATTAATTAAAATGGTATAATTAATTATTGTCTTCTTGCATAAGATATGTTTTTGTATTTCAATTATTAAGCTTACATTGCAATTGATCATACAAAGGTAAGTAAATTCATGTATGTAGATTTGGATGTCAAAAGAGGCATCCCAAATTAATTTTGGGGGCTCTAATATCGTAACCTGTGTGCAATGAGTTAGACACAAGGTTGTTTGTGAATGTCCAAATAATACAAAATATAGTTTTAATTGGGATTAATTTCTAGCCTTAACAAAATTTTGAACTCTTACAATTCCTTGGCAATACACTTAACTGAGGAATATTGACATTATTAAAGGGATGCAAGTAGTCTAGAAAAAGAAAGATTTGAGAGTTTCAACTGATCACATATGTGGTGGTACTTAAAATTATTGTTATTATCAATGTTGCTAGAAATCAAGCAAGTGAGCACCTCAATATAATCGTAAAATTATAGAAAGAGAGAATATCTCCTTGTTAAAGTCATTTAGAACCTTTGGGTAAGGGTATCACTTACCATTCACAAAAATATTAAAGAAGGTCGTTATAAAGCATTGAGTCAATCATTCAACAAAGAGTAAAGAAAAGCCAAAGGCCTTTAGAGATTTGATGAGATAGTCCCATTTAACTATATCAAGGCTTTTTGAAATTAACTTTTAGTTTGTAACTCTTAATGTTAGGAAGTTTGTGATAATTTTTAACTAGTTTATGAGGAAGTAAGATGCATCTCCAATGCTCCTTCCCTTTACAAGGGCACCTTGATAGGAGTTGGTGTTTTCGGGACTCGTTAGATAAATGTCTTGATAATTTAACAAAGCATTATACCTTTGAAGAAATACTCTAAATTGTCGAAGAAACCATATCCATAATCAAGTTTCATAATTTTTAGAAGAAGATAGTGCTGAGACCATCGATCTTGGTACCTTATTTGTGTCAAGTTTGAAAAGAATCGATTTGATGTCCAATCTAAAGATGGTGAGGTAGTCCGAGTGATCTTAAGAACAAGGTAAGGAATCAAGGATTCAAGATTCATTAAAGAATTTGAAGTTGGACTTACAATTTATAAGAAATTCTTGATGTAGCCAAATGTCAATTGTTTGATCCCTTCAAGAAAAATAGTAACATTCCTTAGGTTGTTTCTATATAAGCAAATCTTTTTGATATTTCTTTGTATAAGAATAGAACTATGAAAGAATTTTGTGTTACTGTTTCAATATCTAATCTAATTGATAAGGAGAGAATTATGGGCATTCAGAACTTTGATATATTATCTAATTTCTATTTATTTAGAGTTTAAGTTAATCATCTAAAGAAGTTGCAAGAAGCAACCCTTAAGCAATGTTTGCAAGGAACATCCCTTAAGCGATGTTCAATTCCATTGTTGATTTGAAATTGTAGGCTTTATGTTGCCTATAAATGTGCAGTTTAAGAGCTTGAGCTCACTTTTGATCGCTTTCAGTTTCATTATGTATTTGAATGAGTTACAACTATTAACTTATATGTTGCATTTGAATGGTTAACGCCTAGTCCATTTAAGAAGTTTTATTAATGCCTAGTCCATTTAAGAAGTTCTAAGTAAACTTCAATAATGGTTATCTCCAGATGATAAGGAATTGTTGAATTGCACCCACAATGAAGAAGATAATTCTACCAAGGGGGGTTTACAATTGCTCTATCCGTCTGTCTCTTGAGGAGTCTTCTACATTTTTAATTATTGTTCCAAGTAAGTCGTTGTCCCTAATAATTAATATCAGAAAGGCTAGAGTAAGGAATGAAATTACAAAATTTTAAATTACATAGTTTTTTTTCTGCTTATCAAACGATTTTATTTATAAGAATCATTGTAGAGTTAAAGTTACCTAGTATCATTTAGGGGAGACACTATCAAAAAAAGAGATTCAATCACTTATCTTGGGAGATTTTTATTGCTTTCAGGAGATATACTAAATGAGGCTTTTAAGATCACAAAAGTTCTTTGAAAACTTACGTAAGGATCAACACTATAAAAATAGAGAAGCAGAGCTAGCTATAACTTTTTTTTTTGTTTTCTTCTAACTTTTCTTTTGATAATTGTAAAAGTATAGACATTCACTGACACATAATCCTTTGTTGTGGGCTCTTCAAGATGAATGTTATCATATAAACATGTTAGCTTTATGCTTTTAGTTTGATTAACTTATTATGGTGCATTAGGATCTGGATCTTTCAAAGAGTGAAAAATCAATGCTCTAAGTATGCAAGGTTACAATATCTTAGAACTCATGGGGAAGTTCATGGCATAAAACCATTATTTCCTTATAATGCCTCATTATGAATATTTTATTAGTTATTTCCACTATTTTGATTGCTTCTTGTTGTTAAGATTCTATTAATAGCTAGAGAGACTTCTTGAGGGATAAGATTTTCTTCATTACCAAATTTAAGGATTTTGACAATGTCTGGAAGTTTCTTTCCTAAATCAACCTCAATTTATAGTATAACACATCCAATTCTCTTTAACAAGGCTAAATGTTTTTCTACATATAATGATTTCCAATATCACTGGAGAGGTAGTTCAGTCCATCTGTAGACTAGTAATGGATACTATAGAAGTTCATCCAAAGAGGGTCCACCTTCTAATTAGTTTATCCAAATTTATTCCAAGGCTTCATTTTTGGAGAAGGATTGATTTTCCTCTTATATTTTGTATACTTGGATCAAGGATTGTCAATAAACTTCTAGTATAATTAAATTTAAATAAGAAGAGAATTGTTTTATCGATTAGCATTTTCTTTAGTATAAATCAACTCTAATTTGTAGTTGCCCACGCTTGTATTACATGAAAGGTTAGACGTTTGTCTATAAAATAACTAACCATATTAAAGGACTAGATAGAGGCACCTGATTTAAGAACTTCAACTAGATGAATGACTTCCAAACACCCTCAAGGAAGATTAACGGAGATATCTCATCAATTGAGAAAAGTTATAATCTTTAATGACCTAAAATCAAGAGAAGTTGATTAAGAGAAGGGAAGAAGGGAGAGAATCAACTTGAAGAGATAGTTAAGAAGAAGCAAGGAAATATAAATAGAATCAAAATTTTGAGGAGCAAATATGATAGACGATAAAGAAGAAATAGGAAAAACTAAAATTGAGGATGATGGGGTAGAAAGCAAGGAATCCAGAAAGTACACAATTAAGCTTGTAGGGGATAAAATACACACAATTTAAAAATGAAAATAAGAAAAAGGAAGCCGAAAGAGGAGAAAGGAGGAGGAGAAGATTAGAAGAGAGACAGGGAAATGGGCAACCAAAAACTAATTTCCAAAAAGGGAAGCAGGGGAGGGTACTAGAAAAACATAGTTGAAAGTGTTATGGAATTTTTGTTAATTTTAGTGTTAGACATAAGAATTAAACTTGTGCCCTACTAAAAGTGTAGTGCCAACACTTTGTCTACAAGCTAGGTCTTTAAGTTAGATATGCCTTCATAAATTAGTTTATTTTCATAAAGAAATTGTCCAATAAAAGAATGGTAATAACAAAAGGCCTCATATACAGTTATTATAGAATGATGATCTCTTGTAGTTTATTTTTAATCGTACAGAAAAATAACATTAATACATACACTTTGAAAGCATCATCATCATCACACCCAGTCTGAAGTTCCGTAGTAAAGTAGGGTATGAGGAGATCTGATAGTACACAGCCTTACCCCTACATAGTAGAGAGGTTGTTTCTGGTAGACCCATATGCAGAAGTTGATAGGAAAATAATGATGCAAGTTAACAAAATAAATATCATAAAAATCACAAATAATAATAATAATAATAATAATAATAATACGAAAACTTAATATAAATAATAAAGATACAAATACAAAATACTAATAATAAACTAACCTAGGGAGCAAAAACCTAACCTAAGGAGCAAAAGTTAGAACTTTAACAAAAAGAAAAATTTTCAAGAAGATACAAATGTTAAGATTAAAAAAAACACCAAATCATCGACCATTCAGCTATATTCATCAATTTATCATTAAAAACTGCAATATTTCATTGTAACCAGTAGAACAAAACCAATTGCAATGTAAATAAATAACCATTCATAAGATTGTACCGATCTAAGCCTTACCAGAGCCATGGCGGCATAGCAGACAAGAACAAGAGAAGATCTCCGAAAATGAAACCATAAGATTAAGAAGCATAAAAATTCAATGTTGACATAAACATAACAATATCAAATACAAAAGAGATCAAAATGAAAGCATGCAACCTTAAATCACACAAAGAAGCTAAAGACCATATAGATCAAAAACAACTTTGTACCAGAACATATCTTTGTCGCCTTCTAAGCAACGACTTGAAATAGCTGTTCTCTTCTTGAATCAAAAGAAATATTAGTACTTTAGATACCATACCAGATTTGGCTAAAGAAATACCAGTTATTGTGAATATCATACGAAGAAAACCAGCAAACAACAAATAACAAAACACAAAAGAAATCAACTTTATCAACAAAAAACACAACTTATGTATAGATCTACACAAATAACTACTAGATCTACCAAAACTGAGCGAAATCACATCTTTATCACAGAAACAACAGGAAAAATACTTTCTTTCTCTTGTTTTCTCGAGAGCCAAACAAAAAAGCAAGATGTACACTTTGTCCTGTTTGTTTTATACAAGAGTGAGGAGAAGCATACGTACAACTAGCTCAGTAAGAAAGCATACGTACAACAACTCAGTTGCAGCTTAAATATTTGCTTCTCTCCGTGAGGTTCTAAGTTTTAAGTGCCTTTCTTTAAGGCTAGTTTCTTTGAAAGTAATGAATCCAATATATACTTTAATTATGGAAGTAAAACAATAAAGTGGGTAAATAAGCTAGCATTATATATGCACCTTTCCATCCTTGCTTTTCAAATCCATTTTATTAACCCAACTTTGATATTTGAAGAAATTGATTGAATCTACTCTTTCAATTGTTTTTCTTACCCTGTAAAATTCAAAATCTATAAAATAAAAATATCTTAAACATAAACTTGACATCCTTTCAAATCTCTTTCATCTAACTTCATCACATGGCATCCTGTATTCTTATTAATTTGGAAAATATAGTTTTCAAACCTATCTTGGAGATTATGGCACTTGACCTGTTGCTTTGATATATGAGATAAGTTTAATATAAAATTTGTTCTTTTATAACAACAAAAAATACAACTATAAGATTATACTTACATTATCTATAGAATATGTATTGTCTTAAAATTTTTATGTAAGTTATAAGTGGTCAAGTATAATTAATCATAATATTATATCTTATTTAAAATTAGCAATTTTTTACTCATTTAGTACAGTAAAACCTCGATAAATGAATATTGTTGGGACCTGAAAAATTATTATCTTATATGGAGTTATTAATTTATCGATAAATGAATATTTTATTAATTTATCTATAAATTAATATTTATTAATTTATATAATAATTTTTATTTTGTACATTATATTTGTCAAATTAAACAATTAATTTTT
>JANVCL010000212.1:11252422-11285711 GCA_026546855.1 Erythroxylum incrassatum | reverse complement strand
ATAATAAGGAATTCCTGTGGTTTGACTAACCTTTGCAGCTTCCCGGAGTTGGCGAAACTTTCGGCTTGAATGTAACTTTGTCAAGGCTTTGCTGAGAGCCCCAACTGGCGGCGCAGGACCATCAACGGTAGCAGTGGGTAAAGAGACTTGTTTATTGTCATTTAAGATGATAATGAGATTCGAGTCAAGATAGCCTGCGTTGTTCATGGCCTCGTATGCCTGTCCTGCCGTCATGGCACCATCACCGATCACTGCAATGACATGGTTATTCTTTTCTAACAAATCTCTGGCAACAGCCATACCTGAAATGTAAGGGAAAAGAGATACATGTGTGAGTGATTAAAAACTAAAATTTGACTGGAACCAAGGAAGCATATGATCAACGACGATCAAACAAAGGGAGAATGACAAGGGATGGTTTGTTAGTTATACCTAAGCCAGCTGATATGCTAGTAGAACTGTGGCCAGCTCCGAACGCATCATGTTCACTTTCTTCCCTCTTGGGAAATCCGGCAAGTCCAAAGGTTTGTCGAATTGTATGCATTCTTGATCTTCTACCGGTCAAAATTTTGTGTGGGTAGGTCTGCAAGAACAATTTCAAGTTAGGAAAGATTGTCTAGTCGAAAAAAATAATGAAATTTAGAGAAACTACGTAAATTAGAGAGGAAATAAGCTAAAAATGTCCACCTGGTGGCCAACATCCCAAATGATTTTATCCTCAGGTGTGCTGAATACATGGTGAAGAGCCACCGTTAGTTCCGCTACTCCTAAGCTTGAACTCAAGTGTCCTCCTGTCTTTGACACAGTATAAACTATCTCCTCCCGAAGTTCATCAACCAATTTTTCAAGCTCCTGAAGTATTCCAAGAACAATTGAGCAAATCATTAAAATGGGTCCCTTTCTGAAGCAATCAGCTTTCGGTAATTACCAAAACCTGAAGTTAAAAATTCGTATCAATGTTACCTGAATGGAGAGATTCTTCATGTGAATGGGGTAGTTGATGGTGTCAAGAATTGGAGTAGGAGGCTTGTTGCCAGTAAAGTTGAGGGATCTTCTCTGTTGTGTTTGCACTGGCAAGGTGTTTTTCTCATCACCTAAACTATTGTCCAGGACAGCTTTTACACCATTGAGCTGAAAACACACAAGAGATGAAAAGAGAATTAATCTTCTGAAAACTTAATATCTTTGTTAACATGAACATGTCTGCCATTTTTCATTCGCAACAATAAACATCAGGTGCTTGCTACTACATGTTCTCATTAAGAAAATACCTTTCGGTCATTAGCAGAGATATAGTTGCTAGCCATAGCATTGGGTTTGTGTAAACCGAAAGAATGGCCATCTTGAAGGTGGATTGCAGGAAGAAAGCTCGATCTAAGAGCTGAAGCAACCATTTTTTTGGAATCGCTCTAAGCAAACAGTTGAATTACGAGATATATGAGGGTGCTGAAGAACTAATGCAAGCTTGGTGGCTAGCTCTGAGCTCTCGCTAGTGCCTGTCGTTGGACAAAAGATGAAAGCTTGAGATGAGAGTAGGCGAGGAACTAGTATGGCATTTTATAGCAACGTATTCGGGAGCATACGTAGAGAAGTTGAGAGTCGTTGGTACAGGAGAACATACAAAAATGTGTCACGTCATGTGATGTCTTTCTTAGTTCTTTCCGATGGGATCATCCCTTGGAACAGTTACATCTATCTGTGGGCAAAGTCATCATCTGATAAGGGCGACGCACTAGACTAGACCTCATTTATTTATTCTTATTCAAGCCCTCCATGCATTCAACTTTGAACAAATCGTTTTTTTAGTTTATCCTTTTGTTCAATTTATTTTTAAGTTTCGCCATATTATTAAAATTTAATGTCAATTACGAAATTGACTTTCGTTTTTTTATATATAATTCTTTATAAATAACTTCACTATACTTCATTTGGGACATTCATGAAACTACCATAATCTAGAGATAAAGCTAACCTAAAGAATAAAGTAACATTATTTATTATAACTACCTTCGAATATCATTATTTTATCTTTCATTTCGTCGAGAAATATATGAATTAGTCTATAGCCGTACATGTTGACGGGGCTTTCGTGGTCACCGGAGGCGCTACCCTTTTTGAATTGAATGGCTGCGAATCAATATATACATTTCCACACGAAACCAAAAGAAGATTCCAGGCTCCAGAATCAATCTACACGTTCCCGTCCACTGCATCCTGAAGCTTAACTGCTGTACGGCTTTTTGTATTAGATATTGAGTTAGCAAGATTGACTTAAGCCGATTTAATTGAAAATATTAAATTTAATTTAAAATTTTGAGAGACTCAATTTTCATCTCTCAAAAAGCATCATTTTAATATAACTAATTAGAATTATGGGTTCTATTATACTTAAATAATATACATTTATAAATTAAAATTTTAAAGACTAAAATAAAAGCATTTTAATTAATCATATTAAAATAATAAACTACTACCTTATTCAACCTATTGTTATTTTTAATCAAATATTCTTACTTTGTTTCCTATTTAAGCCTAAAATAAATCATTACAAGATATAATGGTAAGGTTGTTACCTGTTTTATAATGGTAAAATAAAATTCTTATTTATTATTATATATATACATAATAATTTGTAAATTTTAATAAAATAAAATTAAGTAATTGAATGATTTGATTAGTGCTTATAACTTTTAATGTACAGTAAAACCTCGATAAATAAATATTGTTAGGACATGAAAAATTATTATCTTATATGAAATTATTAATTTATCGATAAATGAATATTTTATTAATTTATAGATAAATTAATATTTATAATTTATAAAATAATTTTTATTTTGTGCATTATATTTGTCAAATTAAACAATTAATTTTTTCGGTAACTAAGAAAAGAAAATAACTAATGATGGTACATTGTATCTAAGTTTATTAATCCTAGATAAGCGTGATTTAAAATAGAGCGCATATAGGTACATTAGAATATGAAGTATTGTGAATTGTTTCAAGTACACAGTACTGTATAGAGTTTATAAATAGACACATGTACTTTAATATTGCACTCATATTTACTTATCTTTTTATACTTTTACACTTAGTTTTTATTCTCATTTGATGTCTAAATCACTTGACTTATGTTGATTTTATCATTTCAAGTGTTTTAAGTGTCGAGTGAAGAAAATCATGCTAAGGAGAAAGATTTAGGACTTTTGGATGTCATTTTCAAAGTGAGGAGACCGAAATACCTTAAGGTGACCAATGTTGCAAAAATTCTAATCCTATAAGTGCTTTATTTTATAATTATATATGTAATTTTCATACTTATTTAATGAATTATTATTTTATATTTTCAGTGGGCCTCAAGGAATTTTTTTAAAACTATTATTTTATGCATTTAGCGAGGTTATTATTTTATCCCATTGGCCCAAGTCGGGACCGAAGAAAATTATTATTTAATCGAGATTATTAACTTATCGAATATTTATTTATCGAGGTTTTACTGTATATATACATCTATGTGCCCTCAATGTTTGTCAAGATAAATCATTTATCAAATCATGTGCTATATATAGATTTTTGGATTATTAAGCGAAGATAATTGATTTTCTTTAATTTGGTGTTGATAAGATAACTACGGTGTTTCATAGACTATACTAAAAAAGTTATAAAAGAGATGGGACTAGATTTTAGTTATCGTTTTATTTCAAGCTAGGAGAAGTTAAACAAGTGAAAAAAATGATATAGTTGAGTAAAAAAAGAAAAGAGAGCAATAATTGGTGAAAGTTAATCAATAGAGAAGAATGATAACTTTTTATCTTATAAATGGTTCTAAAATATTATTTTTGGAGTTTTAAACTTGTTAATAATTGATGTGTTTGAGGAAAAAAAAAGAGAGGAGAAAAAACAGTCTATTTGAAGGAATTGAAGATAATAGAGTAACATCATATTTTATATTCATGTGAAGTCGGGACCTAAAGAAAGATTGGTTCTAAAATACCTATGCACAAAGACTATATAGTAGTCATAAATAATGCCTTTTATCTGTATTATACTTTTTTCAAAAAGAAAAATAAAATGATTATATAGGATCTGCTAGTGACTAGAAAATTTGACTAACATACTACAATTAAAAAGTGTAGTGGTCAAGTTGGTTAGAGTTGAGGCTACTTGAGCAAGATTTGAAACTCTTTAAGGGTTGTTCAAGCTTGGTTGGAAGCCTAACTAGGTTGACTCTTATTGTCTAGCCCAATTAAACTTTAAGTGGCTCAAAACTCATCTAAGATCCAATAATAATATAATCCAAGCTGATCCGATAATAATATAACCCAAGCTAATCCAACCTCGTTCGACCCACCAACCCCTCACAATCATTCCAGAATTTTAATCTAAATCCACAAGCAAAAATGCAGAGTACTCCATGGTTTCAAAAGCTTCAAAATAATCTAGTTTTATATAGATATAAACTCAATGCAATTCTTAAACTATTAGAACAAATATGAGAAGCGAGACTTGAGAGAAGAAGACTTAAGAAAAAAAGAAACATGAGAAAAATTTTGCAATTCTTTTAATTATAAAATAGAAGATTATTCCCAATCTAGCACCTAATTATTTGTGGGCAACAAACCCTATATGACATCGACTAATAGACGTGAACCAATTGCATTCATCACTACATCTTATACAAATGCACAACAACTTTCTTTTAAGGGCTTATATAACATAAACAACAAAATTTAGTCATTCCACACTTTAAACATGCATATAAGGCACCCATTATAGAAATGCATTAACAATTTAATTTGAAGGTTGCTATAGGTATTTATTGACACCCTAAATCATAAGTAACATGCCTATTAATCTCCATATGTCCACAATCCATGTAAAACACACAAAGTTTAGATAAACCTAGCCCTTAGGAATAACAATTTAATGAAAATTGAATTATATCCACTAATCCACCTAAAATAAAAATTAAAAGAGGTAAATAGTTAATAAGCATTCAATATGTTTAAGTAACAAAATAATAAACCTAGAAAGCTAAAATGGACATATTCTACTAACTTTTGTACAAAAAGAGCCTTAAATCCCATTTTTTATACTTAGAAATTGCTTGTAACTACTATCCAAATCTTGTTATGCTAATGAATTCTAATAAAATCACCTTCATTTTTCTTCCAAGTTTCTTCTTGAACCTTCCCCATTATTATTCCTTCCCTTCTTAAGTTTTATTATCGTAAAAATGACAACTATTTATGTCAACACTAATTTTAAAAAGCAATTTTTTAGCATAATAAATAAAAAAGTTATGAGCTACTAGTTGGCCAATATTTCTAGATGCTTAACAGTAATTGACCAATAAGGTAACTAATATGCCCGTCCTTGAGTATATTTTATGAATTGTACACAATTCTCCTATCTTTTCATAACATATTGAATCCTTTCAATTTTATATTTATATCAAAAGTTATAACCAAAATACAGAAAAGTGTTATGTGATGACAACAAATTGGCCCATCTTGTTTTTTTAACAAAGATTTCCTTTATCTTTAAGTGTTATCACTATAATTAATCAATTCTATGCCTTCTAGGAATCTAATATCAATTTACTACTTAATTAAAAAAAACTTTAAGGTGCTAAATTCCATCAATCATAAATATCGTAACCTAAAAATTTTGGGGTCCATTTAAAATAAGCTTTAATCTTAAAGCATAACTAACCTAGAACTTCAAAGTTTAGTACCTGATAGTCCAAGTATAAACTACTTTTCTTACTATCTTCGACATCCATAAGATAGTAAAACATGAGTTTAATGACTCACTTATTCTACTCTCGCTCATCTAACTATGTTCTAGGACTATATCTTAGCCTAAACCTAAGCTTTGATATCATTTTTTCCCCAAAGTATAAACCACTTGTCTTATTGTCTTCGACATCCATAAGACAGTAAAACATGAGTCTAAACCAAATAATACTAACTAAACCAAACGAAAGTAAGAACTCATTCTACTCTTTCTCATCAAACTATGTTCTAGGATTATATCTTAGCCTAAACCTAAGCTTGGACATCATTTTTTCCCGAAGATCAAGCCAAATTGATCAAGGTCGTGCCTAACTGCCACCTAATAGCAATAAGTCAAGGCTTACCCTCGGGTTAAGACTTATAACCTACTAAAATCAGAAAATTCAATAAAAATAAAATAAACATGGTCTTTTCTTTATCAAAAAGATATGTGAATCTAACCATACAAATCCACACTAAACACCAGCCAAGGTTCCCATGCATCGATTGCACACTCTAATTGTTGAAAAATGTACGAAGATGGGCAATACATACTAATTAGGTAACAATAATAAAATAAATGTAAAATCACATCCCTCTAATTTTATATACCATAAATATCTAAAATTATGCTTATATCACATAATTAATTTCTTTAGAATATACATCAACAATTAGTCAAGCATATCATTCCAAAATAATCATAATGGATGTAATACAAAATAATGCCAATTAAGCTATACAATTCACTGTAAGTGCCTATGGTATTTGTTGACTAATATTCCTCGATCAACAGACCCATGCACACTCAAATTTGGCCTTGAATAATATACCTCTAGAAACAAAATGCTATATGTCCTCATTTGACCCTAAACGATGAATTTGTACATGCCTCAATCTTGCATCAAGTAATTCATCCCGGGCAAAATAATGGCATTTCCCTATTTTGGTGCCAAGTAATATATTCTAAGTAACTGTACTCATTCCTACACCTTATTCATGTACATAATAATTTTCCTTTAAGGAATTAAGTCACATAAAAATAAAATTCAATCATTCCATATTCCAAACATGCATAGGAGACATTATTCTTTTCTTAAAAAAACATGCATATGAGACACCCAACTATAGAAATGCATCTATGATTTAATTTTAAGGTTTGCAAGTTAATTTTAAGCTAGATACAGGTATTGCTAACACTTTTGGATGCCTTTAACATAAATGGCATTGAAAGTTGAATTGGATATCAATGTGCTCACTATCTTACCTTATCAAGGAAATATAGAGAAAAACCTAAAGAAAAGGAACTAGGAGTTCCTAACTAGAAAAATAAGCTCAATAGTTAATTTATAAAATAGGAAATATGTTTTGCATCATATTTTACCTACCTAAGTGATTGCTTAGGTTTGAAGGGATTTTGCAAATTTGGGAAATTTAAAGGAAATAAATTTGGATGTGAGTTTAAAAAAAGTTAAATAAAGGTAATTTGTGGTTGACTGCTTAGAAATTTTTAACTATGCCTAAGGCTTGAAATAAAATACTTACGTTGGTATTTAAAACTAGAAAAGAGAATTTAAATTTGTGGATGAATGAGTAGGAGTTTGTGATTTAACCTAAGGGTTCAAATAAAACACTTAAGGATGCCTTGTTTTTGTCATACTTTGAATACAATAATCCTCAAATTTGGTTTAAAAGGATAGTGTGATTTGTATGACAATGTAATTTGAATATCAAGGATAATGAAAGAAACAATATAAAATTCTTAAAGAGAAAGAAAAGGTTTCTTTTTATTTGAAATGATAAAAGGACTTAAAACAAAGGATAAAATTTTAGACAGGGATATGATAAATAGTGCTATCTAAATTGAAAACCAAAAAAAGGTATTAAGTTATATTAGACAAAGCAATTTTTAGATCGAATTATTTCAAGAAAAGGAAATGGGCTTGAATGCTTATTTGTTTAAAAGAAGCTTGGAAGTCTTAAAAGAATCGAGTAAAGTTACACTAATCTGTTGAGCCTAAGTATGGGACTACAAGCCCAATTTAATTTGATACTCAACCATTATTGTCTGACATTAGAATTTTAAGTTGTGTTTTTTATTTCATTAGACAGCTAGTAATCACTCTGTTGTATTTCTTCTCTCGTAAAAAATAGGAATCCCTGTCAAAAAACAATCTTTTGTTCATTTTAAACATCATCATTTAAATCAATCTATGTTTATTCTTTCATTTTTTCCCCAAAATTTCCCTTCTTTTGCAAACAAATCCTTATATCATTTTCTTATTCCTTTTTGAAAGGTTTGAAATAAAATTTATATGAAAGATCCAGTGAAATATTGATATGTATTTAAAAATAAGGTAAAAGATCATTATATATATTTAATTAATAAACCGAGAAAAGTATGCGTGTATTTTAATCTAGGGTTTGGATTGAAAACCAAAATTAAACCTATAGAGGTATATAAGTATTATACAAATCTAGAGAAATATCTAAGACTTGATTTACGAACTTAGAAAGGTATTTAATGTATGAGAGATGTATTTAGGTATTTAATGTATGAGAGATGTATTTAGAGTTCGCTAAAAATTAAAATGAAAGGGATAGAGAAGCTTCTAGGTATTTAATCTACGAACCTAAAGAGATATATGGGTATTTAATCTACAAACCTAGAGAGGTATTTAAGGTTTAAATTGAAAATGGTAAGAGATACATATAGAGATGTCTAGGTACTCAATTTAAGAGCCTAGAGATGTATATGAAAACTAAAATAAGAGAGGCATATATGTTTTTAATCTATAAACTTAAAAAGGTATCTAAATAGTAAATATACAAATATAGAACCTAGAGATATCTAGGGTTTAAATTAAAATTTTAAGTAAGAGATCCATAAAGCTGTCTAGGTATTTAATATATGAACATAGAAAGGTATATATGTATTTAAGTTATGAATGTATATAAAGATTTCTATATATTTAATTTATGAACCTAGATAGGTTTTATATATTCAATCTAAAGACATATAGAGCTTGAATAGAAAACTAGGCTTTTTGTTTCCGTTTTTTTCTTCCGTTTTTTGTTGCTATTTTTGTAAAAAAAAAACAGGTAAGTAAAACGTGTGCCTGATTTACTCTGTTGTGATTTTTTGTTTCTGAAAATAAAAAAACCACAACAGTTTTACAGAAATTAGAAAACATCGTTTCTTTGAATTTTGACAATAAGTTTTCTTCGACAGAAAAACAACATATCCCTATTTTTTATCTCGAATAATAATAATAATAATAATAATAATTTATAATAATGAGATAATTAATTTGGTATAAAAATATTAAAAATAGTAAGTAGAAAATTTATAACAATAATTAATAAAATAAAATAATTAATAATATTATTATTAACAATAAATAATAATAATAATAACAATAAATTAATAATAATAAGAATAACTTATTAAAAATTAATAATAATAATAAAATTAATAATAATAAACCATATTTTTGTTTTCAGATTTTTATTATAAATCTCAATCAAACAGGTTTTTGTTTTCAGTTTTTATATTGCAAATCTCAACCAAACAGGTTTTCGTTTTTTTAGAAAAAACATAAACTAAAAATAAGAAACAGAATTCAAAAACAACAACAGAAAAACAAAAGTGGAACCAAACGACCTCAAAATTGAGAAACCTAGAGCGATACCTAAGGTTTAGATTAAAAACTAAAATGAGAGACCTATAATGGTTTCTACGTATTTAATCTACGTGCCTAAAGAGATATCTAGGTATTTAATTCACAAACCTAGAGAGTTATCTATATATTTAATCTATAAAATAAAATGGTAACTAGGCATTTAATCTAAGAACCTAAGGAGGAATATAGTTACTTAATATTTAAACCTAAAGAGACATATAGGCTTTGAATTGAAATAAGAGACCTGAAGAGGTGTCTAGGTATTTCATACATAAACCTAAAGAGGTATCTAGGTAGTTAATTAATAAACCTATAGAGGTACGTAGGGGTTTGAATTGAAATTAAAGTGAGGGACTTAAAGAGGTATTTAGATATTTAATTTATAAATCTAAAGAGGTACCTAGTTATTTAATCTACAAACATAAAGAGGTATCTAAACATTTAATCTATGAATCTTAAAAGGTGTCTAGGTGTTTAATCCAATGTTAAATTATGATTAGTGGTCTTTTGGTCATGTTAAATTATGATTGAATGATAAATTTCATTTCTTTTTGACACCGTGATTGAGACTTAGAAAAGAATTTGATAATTAGGCAAAGTGCAAAGCGCAACAATTGCATTGAAGACTTTAGAATGAAGTTGGGAAATGGAAATCAAGCTATGATTTGTTTAATGATTGAGCTTAAAGGCCAATATCATATATAACATGAAGAAAATGTCTTATTAGTTGTACAACCTTATTTATATAGTGACATCCCCTTGGCAAATCCTACAATTGAAACCCTTGATTAAGGGAATGACAACATTAGACTTCATCCTACGTCCGATGTGCCTATTCATTGCTTATAATCAAAGCTGGCTCCATGACAGTGACTCCACTATCCTGTTGCAGTCGTTTACCAAATACAAATACGATATTAGGGTTTATTTGCACAAGAAGCCAAAAGTCAACGACAGAAGGTTAAATGTTTTTATCAAGGAGGTTATATGGCAACACAGTCAGCTTCAAAATGATTGTGTATGCGGACTTCGGAGATTATGAACACTCAACCAAATGGCAAATGGACTCTAATAACTCTTAACAAGCCAAATTTTGTACTTTAGCATATTCAAGCAATAAAATGATTGACCTAGAATAGGGGTTTAGACAAATCAACATCCGTCACTTGAATTGCTTCCAATCATTTGTTACGAGGGCACATGCATTTGGAGCTCATGTGCGATAACGAAAATAAGCGGACGAAATGGCTTCAGCCTCCCATGCTTCTTTCCTCCGCCTGTTTCACTCTCGTCTCGACAAGAACGATTTGAAAAATGTTGAGAGAAGATAGGTGACTAACTCAGTCTGGAAATCACACATTTCAACAAAGGCTGATGTATATTAGATCAATAACATGTTACATGAACAGAAAACCTCTATAGTTATCATAATATTTACATTTAACTTGCAGGCTGAAAAAAAGAACAATAAAAGGAAATTAACCAAATAAAAGGGAATACGAGCAAACACATTTTATATATACCAACGTATGAATATGCATCACATGACTGAAATTTTTGCCATCCATTTTTCTAAAATTAGCTATATCACATTAGCTAGACACCGAGGCCAATTAGTCGGCCACCAAATGTTTTAACCTATCTTCCTCCCCTATGGAAGACAATCTGGATAACAAACTTGGTTTGTCCGCTAAACTCAGTCAAACAGCTTCCTCCTGCCGTAAGAGCTTCTCGTCAATCTACGTCATCCTATGTAGACAACTGGATGTAAAACAGAACACTTTTGAAGCCAGCTAAATGCTGAACCACGTCCTGCACTCCACTGAAAGTTTAGTAGTGAATCAAGAAGAAATAGACCCCATAGGTGCTGAACTCACAACCAATAATGATCAAATGTTTGAGTCACACTACACACTTTTATAAACAGCAAACAACCCTTAATTTTGTTCAAATATAACGTCAAGCTTCTGTCATATGCGGCTGCCTCTTTTGTAAAGTCAAGTCTACTAACAGTCAGAAATCACAAATTTACTTATCTCACCCATGACGGTATGGAAGTGATTGTTATTAGGCAAAAAGTAGAATCCTATTGTTGCTTGATCCATATATAAAAGTTTCACAACGTGTCCAGCCTTCTTGAGCCCCTCAACATAAGCCAACTGCCAGTCCTGAATAAGGTCCAAACTAGCCACAACAACAAGACTCTTGGGGAACTTCATCCCTACAAGGCTTTTACCTCTTGGTCCAAATGGATTGCAAGCTGGATGATTCCTATCTTCTCCTTCAGGGAGAAAAGCTCTCCAATACCAGTCCCTATCTTGGGTACTAACAAAGTATTTTCCATCTAATCGCTTCTCAGACTCCGTTCTCCCTGGGCCACCAAACATAGGGTTTAGCAGTATGTTTCCCAATACTCTGATTCCAGAATCAACAGCTCTCAAAGCAACATGGTGGGCAATGTTACCACCAGAGCTATCACCAGCTAAGTATATATGAACTTTGGAGTCTTTATTACTTTCAAGCCCTGCTCGCGAATTTACCCATTTAAGAGCTGCCCATCCATCATCATAAGCGCATGGGTAACGATTTTCAGGTGCACGTCTATAGTTCACAGACACCACCACAGCCTTACATACGCTGACAAGTCTACGACATAGTGTATCATATATAGCACTATTTGAAGAGGAATGTGCAAAGCTTCCACCATGAAAGAAGATTATGACGGGGACAACCTCAGAGTTCCCCGGCTTCTCGAAGTCAACAATATTTAGTTGTGTTTCCTCCCCAGTGGTTGGTCGATATATCCGACTCAGAAGGTTTGTTCCACGATCAATAACAACATCATATGAGAACACTCCATTTATTGGATTTGCGTTGGCTGGAACTTTTCGGTCAAGAAATTCTGCCAAATGCCGATTAAAAGTTCCATCAGGACGTCGGAGAAGATTGTAAGCCAGTTTAAAATTGGAAATGAGGACCCAGGTGTTTAGGGGAACCACCATCTGCAGAATATGAAGAACAAAATGCTTTACAAAAACAACTCCTAGTAACTAAATAAAATCAAGCACCTCAAGAAAGAAATGTAAACAAATATCTTCGCTAGGATTGTCGAATTAGTTATACATAGTACATTAGATGTTGAATTAAACAACGCATGAATGAAGAGAACATCTCCACCAGATGAAAAGCCAACAATGGCAAGGTATGATAAAATTAAGTGTAACATGCTAACAAAACATCACTAGATCATGGCATCCACAGCTATGTGATCACAAAAAGAGAGAATAATAGTCAATCTGAATTTTGATGATCAAATCATAACTATAAATGGCGAATCAGAGAACTATTAAAGTCAAAAAGCCAAGTTGACAAACTGGTCTTTTGCGATCTTAGATTCTTAAGAGGCAAAAGAAGCCCCGACAAAGAGACTTCACAGTTTCAAACCCCTAAAAGGGAGAGAGAGAAAAAAAAAAGCAAACTTCCAGTTTTGAAAGAAAAGTCCAACTTGGAAGGAACCTACAAAAGCAAAAGAAACAGGGCATTTTGAGGCAGGTGCGGAAAGCATAAACGCTATACCCTCTACTGTTAACAACAATCACAACCCCCAAATACCAAGCAGGTAACGCTGCTAACACGTACATATTTGCCAAAAAAATCCAGTCAAACCCGCTGATTATCAATATCAAGCGCCAAAACACTAATAATAACTAAAGAAACCGACGCAGACGCATAAAATAACGACGTATATCGTCGTCTCATAGGAAGGAATACCTTGCTTTCATTGAGGTTAACTTCATTGTCACCAGCCATGCCACTCTAGTCCTTTAAGGGATTAAGAAAAAATAAGAGAACTAATTTGAAATAGGCCCTTCTTCAAAGACCAATACACTTCAAAATTCGTATCACAGAGGAATCGATTTTCCGAAGCACAAACATCACTCCTTTACCACACAATCAAAGCTCTACGAAGCCTAAAACCAAGAAGGCGATAAACTCAGGATTCGTATCTCGGTTTCTTCACGCACAAGGATCAATAGACGAGATCGATAAATGGGTCAATGTTACTTCAATAAAACTGAGAGCACAGGGCGTGGGACAGAAAGAGAAGAAATGAAAGTGGACCGTGCGAAGGATAAAAGGTTGCGTGCAACTTAGCATACTTGAACGGGAAAAGCTTAAGCTGCGCAGGAATGTTGAAGTGAGGAAGATAACAGAAACGACAAAGTTAAGCGGCCGAAAGATGAGTATTGTGTGGGACGCATTTGTGTAATCTTTTGGCTTTTTCGTTATTTTTGACGCAATAATTAAGCTCGGTTTTTTCCAAGAGGGAGTGAGGAGAGGCTCCGCACGTGCATAGGGTTCCAAAGTCACGTGACGACAAGACGGGGGTCCGTTTCCTACTCCTTTCTTGCCGCCTTTCTACTTATCCTCCTTGTTGGCGTACCAGTTGTCCTCTTAAGATTGTGCTTGGTTTTAATGATATGGATAAACGTATTTATCCATAGCATTAGCAAGAACCTTCTTATAAAAATGGCGAAAGACTTGTTTTGGTGGATTTTGACTTTGAGTGACCAACCAGTACCAGGGCCTCCTTTGGTAAGTTGTTTCCTTTTAATATTGTACATCTTCTGTACCATGCGTGTCCTATCCTATCCTATCTATGGACTGTGAAAGATAAGGACCGCCCTTTATAGTTTTTACACTTTGTTGAATGATGAATACGAGCGTATTCTGTATATCCTCGTCCGAGTTCTGACATTGACATACACGCGTTATCCCTGCCAATTTGGTCCCTTTCTAAATGCCAAACCGTGCCCCATGTGACCTTTCTATTTCTCCTCAGGTAACACCGTAGGGAATTTGATTCGGAAGCGTCCATTTATACAAAAGGGTCTGATTTTTTCCAAAGAGGAAACGTACTATTGTATTGGCCTTTGCATGTAATGACAAATTTTCTGCACTTTAGGGTTGCAACTTTAACGAAAGCTACACATTTTATCTACCACTTGCTCCATGAGTGTGTATGGTGGTCCATTCTTGGAAGGGATTACTTTGCTACTTCTATCTTCTTTCTTTTTTTTCCCCCTTCTCCTTCTAAAGAATATACACTTTTTTCTTTTAGTGTATAATATTCATTCTTATTTTTACATGTTTATTTTCTTTTTAAAGCATTGAATTACAAGTTTAGGTTTTGTTTATAAAACATGAAATTGATAAAAATATCTCTTTATATATTATCTTATTTTATTAAAAATTTGATAATCCTTTCATATGTAGATATATACCAAACTATATAATTTTTAATCGTATTCTCCTTATTTTACTATCTTATTAGAGTCTAAATTTTCTGTCCAGTTTTACTCTGTCTTATTTTATTTCATAGAATCTCAGTCATTTATTTTATGAGCCTCACACGGATCTCACGTAAATAAATAGTTCAGATTTATTGGACACAATAAAACACTATAATATTAAACATAAAATCTGCACTCATCTTATTGTATCTTTAATTACCATCAGACTAGCTAAGTTAGGCCTGCAAGTTTCTACAGTTTCAAGTCCAGTTTGTTAATGTGAGGCTTAACCCATTAATTATTGGACTTTCCACAAGCCTGACCATCTCGGATGTTACATAAGAAGATTTTAATTTAAGTCGAGAAGATCTCCTCGTCATTTTAACTTTTGCTAAAGAAAGAAGAAAGACGTTTTACTGCAAATGGCATGCAACTGAAAAAAAAGAAAAGATAAACACAACGCAAACCACGTCGGAAAGTCCCAGAGAAGTATATAATGCCACGTAAGTCTAAAAGAAAGAGATGTGTTTATCCTCACGCATAAATACGAGTATAGGGAAACATAGAAAGAAAGAGAAATTGAAGCACTATTGGCTACTTTTAATCTCAAGTCACTGTCCAAGAAGTTGATACGTACTGGGTGTGGGGTCAACATCTTGCGAACAGTTGTCGGATTGACGTGGCAGTGGCTTATCATTTCCCTTAAACTCATTTTCCTCCACGTTTGTCGCTCAGAAAAGTGATACAGACCAGCTTGCTCTGTGGGGATGCTCCAGTTAACGTGTTCCTCGAACAAGACTTATACGTTGCTATTATACTCCAAAACTCCGGCGTTTATTTTTAATTCATATTTTATTTTAAAAACAATGTTGAATATGTAATTATTATGAAGATAACTGAATAATAAATATGAATTTTATTTCAAAATATTTATATTAAAACTATTACAGGGAGTGTCATCAGACTGCAGTGAGTGCAAGTTGGCGAACTTGTAGCCGCAAGAGATACAGAGATTAGTATTGAATCCAGAACCCAACCGATAAATGGAAGAAGCGATGATGAATCTGTCCCACGGCTCATCCCCTTTCCGTCAAATAAATGACTACTTCTTCCATTGCTAATAGCCCTGTTTGTGCCTAAGATCAAAACAAAGATTTCCCCACGATAGTATGTTTCAACTTTCAACTACTAAACTTAGCTCATTCCCGCTAAGTTTGGTTGCCTAGAAAATGTTACTTTTCGGCCATAGGTAGCATGGGAAAATACCAAAAGGTTGAACGTCGTCGTTTAGCAAGTGTTATCCTCTTTATGTGGTTGAAGATTTATGCATTTGGTTGGATTCAGAAACATGGGATGGGTAATGAAAAGAGCACTAAATTGAATCAAAGGTCTGGACATTGGGGTTCTGTTCTATCGATGAAGGGTGTAGTGGGATATTACAACCTAGGCTTAGTTTCATGTCCGAGATTGAATTTTGTGTTTCACAGAGTTGTTTATTCTTCAGTTGTTGGGTCCAGTAAACGAGCATTGGAACAAGTGGACAAGGAGCTAAGCAAGGGAGATGAGAGAACAGCACTTGCTCTTGTCAAGGACTTGCAAGGGAAGCCGGAAGGCCTCAGATGTTTTGGTGCTGCAAGGCAGGTTTGCATTCTGACTTTTCCGTGCTTTTCTGACAATGTCCTTGTCTGAATCCTGGATATAATGTAGGTACCACAAAGGCTTTACACATTAGATGAACTGAAGCTAAATGGGATAGAGACTGTTTCTCTTTTGTCTCCTGTAGATGCTACCCTTGGCTCCATTGAAAGAAATCTGCAGCTTGCTGCTCTTTTAGGTGGAATTGTTGTATGGAAGGCATCTGACCTTACTCCGCAACAGATTTTCTATATTTCTTTGGGTATGTTGTTTCTATGGACGTGGGATTCGGTAAGTTCTTTCTGGTTCTCTGGCAGTCTCAAGAAGCTTTCCTCATTCCTTATCTGTGACTACATGCAGGTTTAGGACATTCAGTTTGCATCTTTAAAATTGGCAGCTATCATTTCTTTGCACTATGGATTTAGTTTGTTTTCCTTTCCCCAGGATTATCTAAGCTAACAGGTCTAGTTTTTGATTGTTTTCCATTTAAAGATGCTTCGAGATTTCTGTCTTTTTCTATTAAGTGAAGGTTTTGCCTCGAACTTTTTACAATTGGTTTCTGTTCTATTTCATTTTCTCAATATTGATTGAATGCTCTTCTTGGGGTGATTCCAGAAAATCAACTTAAGTAGACTGGATTGGTTAGTTGCTCTTATCTAATTTGCTACTGTCTCATGTAGTTGGTTTTATAGGTCTCTTTTAATGGAGGAGTTGGTAGCTTGGTTCTTGATACAATCGGTCATGCCTTCAGCCAGAAGTACCATAATAGGGTCATTCAAGTAAGAATAACAGCCCCAACCAAAATCACACATAACAGTAGTAATCTTGCTTCAAGTGCTTCATGTAATGCACATGAAGCAAGAGGCTGGCATGGCTATGTATTTTTCAGTGCATATTAAGTTGGTCAAATATCTGTTCTTTAGGAGCAATGCACTATTCATACTCCATGATACCCTAAATCTCCAAAGAGACTTGGAATTTGGAGTGATCAATGTCCTCTGATTAGTCTTGATCTAAAGGTTCGAAGTTATGAAGATAACTTCTCTTCTTTTTCCTTTCTTCAAGTGCAGCATGAAGCTGGCCATTTCCTAATTGCCTACTTGGTAGGCATTCTTCCAAAGGGCTACACTTTAACCAGTTTGGAAGCTCTGAAAAAGGAAGGATCTCTGAACGTTCAAGCTGGGACTGCTTTTGTTGACTTCGAGTTTCTTGAAGAAGTAGGCTTTTTAAATCTATCCAAGTTATTATTTGTTATTTAAGCTGCTCCACATTCCAATACTGTGCTTTGCTGTTTTATGGGATTGGGTCGGTTTTGCTTATAGCAGTCAAGTATAACAGTAGTTGGTATTATTGATGCTTGGACTTTCTGTGGCAATTGCATAAGAAAATTTCAAGGAATCTGGATAATTTATATCTTGGAGCCAGGAGCTCTTTCTGTTCCTGTAAATGAATTTCTTTTGCTGCATGACCAAGTCTAGAGAAGTTTTATACTTGATGTTTTGATGACCTGTTTAACAGACCCATCAAAGCCTGAAAAGTTGAAACTATATATGTAAATGGGCACCAAGATTGCAAATTCAGGCCACAAACAAGGGAAAAAGGGCTGTCTTATGGTATAGTATTTATTCATCATTTGCTGCTTTATGCCAAAGTCAGTAACTAACTAGCAAAAATATAGACTATGTGAATATTTGTAAAGTTTAGTTTTGGCTTGAAAGGGCAAAGGACCCCAGATGGGGAGGATCAAAGTTTGTGATGTTTCACACACGTGTTTCATCATTAATTAGAGTGCAAAAACTTGTCTTCACATTGATATATGGACAATAGCTTTCTTGCTGATGAAAGTGATCATATTACCTTGTTGCTAAGCTGGTATGATTCCTGTTAGAAACTAATGGTTTATATTTTGCATGTTCTGCAGGTTAATTCAGGAAAACTATCAGCTTTGGTATGTTCAGTCCTTAAATATATGCGATGCTTTACTACAATCAAGATCCTTGACAGTGAGAAATTCTTATGTCCAGACTATATTTTTGTTAGACATTGAACAGATTCTCATGCATTGCGTTGGCTGGTGTATCTACTGAATACTTATTATATGGCTATGCTGAGGGTGGGATTGCTGATATAAATAAGGTTTGTGCAATTTCTTTGTTCAATTTTTGGCCCCCTTTCATGAAAAGAAAGGTTATATCATGCATAGCTAGTTGGAAATGTGCAATTTTGTTGTTACCAATTTGAAATTTGTTTCTGCAAATTGTACAGTTGGATATGCTACTCAAAAGCTTAGGCTTCACACAGAAGAAAGCAGATTCTCAAGTTAGATGGTCTGTGCTGAATACAATCCTAATTCTGCGACGTCATGAAGGAGCCCGAGTTAAACTTGCAGAGGCAATGTCCCTGGGAAGATCTGTGGGAGATTGCATTGGTGTCATAGAGGACAACATAAATTATGAGGACATCTAGTTGTACATCACAAGTAGTTTGTTCATTCGCATTCAGTCTTTTGTGAGATTAATTTGCCCCTTACTTGGTGCTATCCATCCTGTTAGATTTTGTACATCAACGTATATGTAATGAATTATTGAAATAGGAAAGGACAATAAGGAGAAGGGCTCAATAGATGCAAACAGCTCATACGAACCATTCTGAAGAACCAAGGCTAGGTTTCGTTTCTACTTGCTCTGAGGTTTCCAGACATCCGAAGATATGCTCTGCAACACTAACGTATACCTAGGATTAGATGTGTAGCTGTTTCTTCTGGTATGAATATGATTAGGTCTATGAATGATTCTGGTGGCATTTGGGACACTCAATCTAAGGGATTGAAAAGATTGCCATTTCTATTATGTGATATACTAAATATATTAATGTGCATTCCATTGGAAGTCTACTCGGTTTTATTGAAAATCTGTATTTCATGTCCCATTTATTTCTTTAAAATAAATGAAGTAAAATAAACTCTTAAAATGGATCTAATCTAAAAATGAAACATCCGGAAACTGATGAAGTTGACCACAAGCGTGTGTTTATTCAGTTGTTTCAGGATCAGATGAGATTGAACTGCATATAATCTATTAATCCATACACCAAAGAAGGGAACAGAACTATAAACTCTTATTTTCTTTTCCTAGTTCAAACACACATGAAAAGACGGGAAGAAAAGAACAATTACAAAACTGATAGTCTAATATTTGCAAATATTATAGAAATAAGGTGTAAGGAAAACAGAAATTGGAAAACATCCCATCATAAGGTCAAACCCTGACCTCTCTGAAACTGATAAAAACTGCACCAAAACTCAAAGGTCCAATCTTTCCCACATAGGATCCGATTCTGAATCCAGAAGTCCCTATCTTTTTCTCTCCTTTTCACTTTCTGAGAATGGCCGTACAGTGGATTCTCATATGCCATGGTCTGCTCACCCTTCTAGTGACGATCTCTTTTCTGTGCGGTCAATGGCCTATCTTTCAAGGCACTCCCATTGAGCGCCTCCATTACTTTCTCACCTTTGGCGCTTACGATTACTTCCTGTATTTCTTCAATCTCCCAATTTCCTGTGCACACACTTGTACACATTTTTTCGATTCTTTTGCTGTCTTGGGTGTCTGATTAGGCACTATTTGTGTAATTGTTGAGTTCTATTTGGTCAGGAGGTTTGTTGGGACTGTTTTTGGGAATAAGGGCACCAGTGTTATTGTATCTATCGAGCAGTTCTGTTGTGATCGACCTAATCCTATATTACAGGTACTTTTGTCTAACTGCGTATGGCTTGATTGTCATGTTATGAATGGCAGCGAAGTGGGTGGTAGTGCTTTCGTGTGACTACGAAAGCAGTTAGATTGATTGCTCATGCGTGCCGTCTTACTGGCTGTGGATTGGATTGTGTTTCCGCACTAGGGGCGATCTTTTTATTTCTTTTTTTTTTTTGGTTGCATGTTTAGTTTCTCTATCTTCGAGTTCTTTGTATACAATATAGACAATTATATGTACTTAGCGCTTCTGTGCTTTCAAATGAGTGCCTTTATGCTTCTTTGGAGAGTCAGATGCTTATTAGAAATTGTTTTTGCTCAACTTAACTATCCCCCTAGTTTGTATTATACTATTTAAATGAAAAGTAAGAAGAGCTACATATGCAACCAGTTTGCAGAAAGCTTTCCGCTTAATAAGGTGTATGAGCCTGTGCAGGATGGAGTTGCAACTTGTGAGTTAAATGTAAGTTAGGAGAAAGCATAGTAACTGGGATATCAAGGAATGCATAAATTGCGACAGTAGAATGAAATTATTATGCAGTTATGCTAAGGGAACTCTGATTTCAGCAAACATGTAGCGATCCTTGAATTTAAGATTTAACCGAGGTGACTGGAATGAAAGAACTTATATTTTGGCTGTTGGGGTCTTGTTAGATTTCCTTATAGAAATGAATATGTTTGTTAAGAATCACAGCTAATCCAAATTTTAAGTGCTGCCAGTCTTTTATTAAAACAAATATATCTTAGATATAACACTGCTGTGTAATTGCAGATTATATATTTAGCAATTCTCGGAGGAACTTATTACTTTGTTGCCAAATCATCCTTCAGCTATATTCCTGGGTATTATTTAAGTGACGTTCACATGTATGTGCCAATAATAGAAATTTCATTTTGAAAGCAAATTAGTTCCTTCCTGTGATTGCATTTCAAGCTTCATTGAGTTGTTCTATATTCTTACAGATACACAAGCATGCTGGCAGTTGGTGTTGGTGTTCTACTCTTTCTAGTGACAAGCTTTTCTGATCCAGGAACTGTGAAGACTGAGAATGTTTCAGAATTTCTCTCTGCCTATCCCTATGACAATATCATATATAAAGAGAAAGAATGTTCTACTTGCAAAATTCCTAAGTGAGTGATTTGATTTTTCATCAAAGACCTGCTCTAAGCTTTTATTATTCAACTGTTGTAACATACTATTCTTGTTATGAAGACCTGCTAGGTCCAAGCACTGCAGCATATGTGACCGCTGTGTTGCCCGTTTTGACCATCATTGCGGATGGATGGTTTGCATTCCATTTTCTTTTTTATTTTTACCTCATATGTCTTATTTGACAATTTTGATTACTTCTTGTTTTTGGTGAATTCTGGAACATGTCCTCTTCATTTCTTCTTAAAGTTGTTTCATCATTGCAGAATAATTGTATAGGAGAGAGAAATACCCGATACTTCTTGGCATTTCTTTTGTGGTGAGTGTTGTGTCAACTATACATATAGGCATTTAAAGGTGTATATCATTATTGCAACCAACAAATACTGCTTGAGCTAGGCCAACTTATAAACCTTTTTCAGGCAAAATTTGTTCTTATAGTTTCTTTTATAATGAATTGTCTTTGTAATTTTAGAATAATGAGGATCAAGTAGATATTTATTTTATGGAATGATTATTAATGATCTGAATGCTGATCTTGAAATTTGGGTTAGATTTTGGCTGTACATTCTTGTAAGATGGGAATTTCCTTGACCTGTTATCATGCTAAATGAATGTATGGACATGATATTAAGGAACATTTACATCTTTCAATTTTCAAATTTGAACAATTACTTCATGATAAAGTTGAATTTTTAAATTTGCTGTGTTTACCAGCTTTAATCATTGGCTTGAAATTTGGTAATGGTCATTTTCTGATAGTTGATAAGCTGAGTGTGTCTTCTGATTCTCTTATCCATTTGTCTTTTTTTTCTGGCATAAAAAAATTGCCACACTTCCCAGGCATTTTTTTCTGTGTCTGTATGGAACAATTGGCCTTGGATTGGTTCTTGCTGGCCGATTGAAGGAATTAAGAGTGGTGTATATTTTAACAGGTAAAGTCAACTTAGATTTAAGACGTTCTACTATGGCTACCAATTTTCTTATGGACGTAGGAATGTGAGGATGACATGCTCTTTTGGCTTATCCAGTTTACTATGGTGTTGAAAATTCTTTTCTTGGTTTAGCTCCCCATATTGCACAGGTGGGTACACTGAAAGAATTCCCAGTGTTGGTTCCGCTCTGACTTTGATGACCTCTTTTTGCATAATACTTGGATTAATGGCTATCGGTTCTTACAGTGGCTGTTGGGCTCATATAACACTCAGATACTTCTTATGGTATTTCTGGCCATTGTATCTCTATTATTGGTGGGGTTCTTTGGATACCACGCACATCTCTGCCTTACAAACACAACAACAAACGAGGTTGGGTTTGCTTAACCTATTCTCAGTCATTGCTGTGTTTTAATTGCAAATGTGTCCAGGCAGTATATGACCAATAATATACGTGGAATTCTTAGATTTTAGTCTTTGGCTTAAATTGAGCATTAGTGCTCTGGAGATGAGGTCTACAATCCTGATTTTTGTTGCATTGCTGAGCTGTTTTTTGAGCTCTAACCAAAGAATTAAACAAGTGATTGATATTTTAGAAAGGAAAATGAAAAATCAACACATGAAATATCGAGAACTGTGGCTAGACATGTGCATCTATTCCACACGGGTTCGATAACATTGTCTATACCCATAATTTCAACTGATATTTTGTTTGGATAATTTAGAAAGCATGAAATTTTTCTAGAAACTACTCAAAAACCGATCTTGTGGTTCCTAACCCAGGCAAATGTTGATGGTGTTGTTCCCAGATGTAGCAACATCTTATGTTGATATTAGTGAGTAAGGTTGTAAATATCTCCATGTGATCGGTTGAACTTTACATTATTTGCTTCTTAGAAGTATAGATTTTATATGCAGCTTTCTTTTAAAAGTTATCATTCTGGTGCTTTACAAGCATATGCTGTCACTTTGCTGTTGCTGCTGCTATAATTTGTGCCTCTTGTATGTGCCTCTGACTGTAAATTCACTTCATTACTGAGACCCACAATAGTTGCTTATTTGCTTATTTTGTGTGTATTTCCCCTCCATATAAACCTCAAAAATACAGACGTTCAAGTGGCAAGATTACACAAGCTTGCAAAAGAAGATGAATGAAGCAAGAACTAGTGCAGCTGCACTCAAAGCAAGTATGAGCGGGTTGAGCAGAGAATCGAAGCCTCCAGAGAACAAATCCAAAGCTTTTTGCCGCAGATCCCCCTTAGAAAATGCCGAAGTTTCTATGAAAAATCAGTATGATAAGGGGCTTTTGAGCAACGTGTATGAGGTTATATTTCCACCCTCAACAAGACCATCATTTGTGCAGAGAAAGCCAAAGTCCAGATGAGATGTTTGTAACTAGTATCCGAGCTTTAACTTATAGATGGTTGGCTGGCGCTTCAAACGGAGAATTATTGTTATACTCTCAGGGGGCATGTAGCAGCTTATTGCAATGCAAACACGGGGCATGCAATGAGTAGAATTGAAGTAAATGTACACAACTCATTTGTAGAAACAGCATGAGAATTTTTACGAGAAAGTAAAGAGAGTCAAACATAGACTTTCATGTTCATGTCAACAAACGATGAAATGTATTTGATTTTAAACTGACTCTATTCTTAAAACGCAAAATTATCTCAATGCTTCTTCTTCCCAAAAATCTTACAATAATCAGGGAGGGGACAGTGGCACCGATTTTTCTTTTCCTTTTTTAAAAATCCAATTTAAACCATAGATCATGAATTACTTGAATCGTGAAAAGACTTGACTATTAAGAGGCACCTTGTATCTGTTCTCCGCAACACCTTTATCGGCTATTTGGTACAATGGAATAGAATGGCTATTCCTGATACATTCCTAAACTTGTGTTTGGTTAAAAAGAGAGACTGGAATAACTAAACTTCGGTAATAACTATTCTTCAAATTTGAAGAATAACCAAACTCGACCCCGACTTAATCTTTAGCTAATCGAAGAGTACCTTTTTTGACCTGAAGACAACTTTGTCCTCTCATCATTTCCAGCTTTTGAAAGTTCTTCTCTTCTTTGACGTTGATACATCATCGGAGCCTCCTCTTATCCTCTAACGTTCAAGTCTCCGAAATCTTCCACTTCTTCAGCGTACGCTGTTCTCTTCTCCACTTCGTGATTCTAAATCTACCATTCTCCAGTTCGTAAAAAAAGTTCGTTCTTTTTATCTTTGTCTCTTTTTTTGGGTTTTTTTTTCTGAGTATCTTTTTCTCCTTTTATCTAGGTTTGTTGCGTATAGAATTTTAATTTTTGAGATTGTGATTGTAAAAGACTGGACTATTAAATTCGATTGCTCCCTTGGATTATTAAATTTGATTGCAGGATGCTTGACTTTTCTATCTTCATGTTACATTATCAATTTTTTTAAAAGGATTTAGATTAGTTTTAGTTCTATTTTCATTTTCAAATTTAACACAAAATTTTTTTAGTTGAATTTTAGTTATCTGAATCACCAAAAAAAAGAGAGAAGGTGAATTGCATTTATTTACATTTTACTATATTTAAAATTAAAGAATAATTTTTGTTGTAATAAATAATTATAATATATTCATATAATATAATTATAAAAATACAATAATAATTAAAAATAAAAGAAGAATATATAACAATTTTGTTAATTCTCGAAATAAGGAGAGAAGAGTGATAAATTATGTGTTCACTTTTTGTTTATTTATAAACTAATAAATGAATTACAAATGATAAACCACAACTACAGCAATAAATAAAAGAAAATAAAGGAAGAAAGACAGATTTGACTTATTGTGGTTTAACCAAACAATCTTTCATCCGTGTCTACTTTCTAAGCTCTAATTGAAAATTTATTATTTTCAGTATTTTGAAACTCGGACCGGTCATCAAATCAGAGGCCTTACTGATCACCGGTTCGACCGGTTTAATCACCAGTCGAACCGGTGTGACGTCATAATTATGTAATAATTATATTTAATTATATATAGCATTAAAAATATTAAAAAACTACTAAAAAATATCAAAATAAATAAATAAATAATTGTCGAACCGGACCGGTTCGACCGATCAATTGATCGGTTTTTACTAGTTCGAACTGGTTCAATTCAAGACCGATTTTTTAGGGTTAACCAGACCAGATAGCCGACCGGTCACCGGTTGAACCGGCCGGTCCGGTCCGGGTTTTGAATAAGAGATTATCTTCTTTTTGCAGTAGGTGAAGAATAATTCCTAGCTAATATTGGTAGAGATGATGATGTTTCGTTAGATGTGCAACCTTAATAAAAGAGATAGATTAGGAATATAATGGTGAAAAACAAATTAAAGGTAATTAATATTATTGAAAAATTAAGAAAGACAAGGTTTAGATAGTTTGGACAAGTAAAGAGGAGACACCAAAATACTTTAGTGAGAAGAAGCGAGGAGATTGTACTTATGATTGTAAGAGGAAAAAGGGAGGACTAAGAAAAATCGAGAGAAGGCAATCCATAATTATATGACTGCTGAAACTTGCCGAAGGTATGATCCGCAATAAAAAACTTAGATGTACTAGGATAGGATAAAGGATTTCATATAAAGAGATCATTGTCATTCTCATAAGTCTTTTAGCATTCTCCTCTTATATTTAGCCTAAACATTTAAATATGTAGTACTTATCTCCTAGTGATTTATCCTAAATACATTGTTTATATGGTCTATCTTTATCGTATTATTTAATTTATTACTTATTTTATATTTTATTTATTAGGTATTTATTTATTTTATTTTTATTATGATTATTTTGTTCTGTTTTGTTTTGTTTTTGTAGTACCTCACTCCCGTAATGACCCGAACCCAACATTGATGGAGATATCCGAGTTTGTGCCCCGCGAGGGTAGCATGCTAAAGTACTCAATCACTCAAAAATCAGTATATTATTTTTTTAAAACAATAACATATTTAGCGGAAATCATTACTCAAATTGGGCCCACATTCATTTATAAACATTGTCACTAACATAAAACCATCAACAGAATTTTTCAATAACCATTGGGCCCTTTCATAAATACAATACATTTGAGTCAATTCGAAAAATAATTTTATACAGAAAGATGCAGAATTTACAATTCAATACAAAATAAAGAAATGCAATTAGACGCGAATTAATCCCGACCTCTATCCTTCACTTGAATGTTGTAGGTATACTCCTGTTGGCTTAACGGGGTATTCTTCTGAGTCTTGAAAAATATTTGCAAATTTTGGTTGAGTTTTGCGAACTTAGTGAGTGACCATCATCGATAGCTCACTCATCACATAACACATACAATTCACATAATTCACATCAGTTTATTAACAATCATAATGAATCACATCACTTAATCAATCATTTCACATATTACATTCAACACATATTGCATTCAAAAATCATTCATATCATGAATATGCAGTGCATATGAGGCTCTCTTTTTATTTGTTATTTTGTTGTGACCGAGTGTCTAAACTGTTCCGTATCCATTGAATACCGGGCTCATTGATAACTGTCTCATATTGGGATTATTAAATGTTAAGCTTAAGGCTCTAACTCATTTTTGAATTCGAGGCTCTTTTTCACACGTTGAACTTATAGCTTTGATCGGTGGCTACTCTGATCGCAACTGCTATTATGTTTCATACATTCATGCAATGGAATGCATCACTCACAATTGCATATCCCACTCCAACACTTTCTTATCTCATCAGATCTTAGTCTGGCATTCCATATTGTAGTGGAAAATTCACAATTTCATTTATTCATAAATACACATACACATTTCTAACACACTTAACAATCACTTTCACATACAATTTGCACTTCAATATCTCATTCATATATCACGGTCATCGGATCTTCATTGTCCGGAATTCAACAATCAAATCACCTTCATAATTATTCATAATCACTCAATTCATAACATAAACAAACAAGCAATAAAGTATGATCATCTAGGTCTACTCACAGTACGCTCCAAAATAGCATTTGCTTCCACATTCTGGATATGCCTAAATGTAGATGTTTCACCTGCACATGAAAATTTATGAAATACACAATTTACACCCATTACAAAACTCATTTATGCCCAAATAGTTACATGGGTTATGTACAATGCATATTCAATAACAATCCCGGATATAGGTTTTAAATCACATGTTAAGCTCATTCCCATTTCATAATTCATGTGTGTCTAATTAAACTTAGATTTACACTTCATTTGTACCCGATTGTTTTAAATTTTCCATTCAATCCTTACCCTTTCCATAAGTTCACCTCTCAAGAACACTTGGTTACCCTATATCATAACTCAATTTCTCATCATCTCTTTTCTAACCTCATGTGATCTCATAATATCCAAGTCCCATTCATGGTTTAGCACTTCAAACATATATACACTCTTAGGTAAGATTCTCTTGGTTTCCTAAAACAAACCAAATCTCATTCAATAGAAATCCACTTACAGATCCACAATACAAAGTCACAAAAATTGATTCTAGCATATTTAAACCCAAGCATTTTTCTAAACTTCATAAACTAGAATCCTTCCAAAAATCAAAAGATTCAAATGATCATACCTTGATTCTTAACCAAATGAAGAGATCTTTAGCTCAAATGGAAGCTCTTTTCTTCCTCTTATTTTTTCTCTTCTTGAACAACTTCAAAATCTCTTTTGAATGCTAAGAAAATTAAAGCCCTAGCTTGTTTTCTCTTCTGTCTCTCTCTCTCATTCTTTTTTTATTTCATCCACACATTTTTGCTTCTCTCGAATCTTCTCATTCACATTTCTTCTCCATTTATAAGCAAGACAACACTTCTTCTTCCAATTATGCCCTTAATGAGTGAGAATTGTCCCATTTGTCCTTCCATTTATGCCTTATGTCTTTTATACTTAATTGTCTTGCCAATAGTACCCTTAAACATTCTAACATAATACTTTCTTCTAGAAAAATATCACCCATTGTCTTAAGTTTCTTATGCCTCCAAAATCATTCAATTTGGTTTACTTCAAACATTTTTGGACTGCTCTTGTCTACACAGTATACTATGCACTACTTCCATCTGGAATTTGCACCTCTTAAAGACTGAATTAGATTCTAATTTCTTCATACCATTTGTGGCTCCATGTCTCTAGTTTACCACAAAGCAAAAATTATCTCATTTGGATCAGTAGAGCTCTAGAAATCATCAAAATACTTAAGTATGTTCAGTGGAATAACACCAGTTCATAATGCTTAAGAACACACTCACTGTACCCGTCCCATGCTTTTCACTCAATCTTTCTCACTTCAGTTCATATGGCTATGATTCTCAGTTGAGGTGTAGAGCAGTGTCTTACGAATCCAATGATTCAATAATCAAGCCATTTGGAGGTCTAGAGAAGAAGTTATGGCCAAAAGAATCCAACATGTTCATATCTTTATTCATATTGTACATGCCTTGACACAATGGCTATAACTATCACTACAGGTGTTAGATTGACTTCTTTTTTCAACTATTGGAAAGAGGACTTCGAGATCTACAACTTTTATGAAGACCTCTAAGATCAATTCTATCTTCTGACTTCTACATCATCTCACTTTTTCATCATCTCACTTTGCTTTCGTCTCAGTTTTATCGTCTCATTTCCATCATCTCATTTCTATCGTCTCATTTTCATCGTCTCATTTTCCATTGTCTCATTTCCATCGTCTCATTTCCATCGTCTCATTTCCATCGTCTCATTTTCCATCATCTCATTTCCATCGTCTCATTTCTATCGTCTCATTTCCTTCGTCTCATTTTTCATCGCCTCATTTCTATCGTCTCATTTCCAGCGTCTCATTTCTATCGTCTCATTTCCATTGTCTCCACTTATATAGACCATTCGATGTCCAAAATTTTCATACTATATACCGTTGGAAAGATAAAAGAAATATCTAGAATTTCCAAATGGAACTTTTGCAAAAATCTATTTATATCAATCCCAAATTTTCCCATAAAGTCCAAAGATGAATTTTCTATTCATACACCAACGTACTGCACCCAATTCTTAACTTCATGACAACTTTTTGAGATTCTTAGAAATAGAATTGAAATTTGATGTCTTCATAAGAAATGTATCCATATGTTTCTAGCTTAATACAAATCAAGAATTATCTTGTTTGGATAACTAGAGAAAAAGTTATAGCTAACAGTCCGAAACACATTTAGTGAACATTTTCCAGATCAATACCAATCTTGTTTCTAATTTTTTCCTTACCATAACTCATACCAATTCTTAACTTTATGACAACTTTTGAGATTCTTAGAAATAGAATTGAAATTTGATGTCTCCATAAGAAATGTAGCCATAAGTTTTTAGTTTAATCCAAATTAAGAATCATCTAGTTTGGATAATTAGAGAAAAAGTTATGGCTAACAGACTGAAACACACTTAGTGAACATTTTCTAGATCACTACCAATCTTGTTTCTAAATTTTTCCTTATCACAACTCATACCAAGATCACTCTTTCTGCTCCTCCCACTCCTCATTTTCAATAAAATCACATTTAATATCAATTACCCAAAAGTTGCCAATGAATGCATGTACCACTTTTTATGCGAAAACATTCAATATTTGTGTGTATATATGTTAACATGATGCATGAGCAAGAAAATGCAATGTCTAAATTTCTCTTTGAGCTCACTTGCACTGAAATTTCGAGTCCTAACCCTTAATATGGGGGTGGGAAGTTACATTTCTCCCCCTTGAAAAAAATTTCATCCTCGGAATTCTCATTTGATTGCTCAATACGGTAGAGGTAATAATTGTTGGATCCCGCTTGTTTCCGGAACCCAACTCTTGCTCTGATACCATAATTGTTGGATCCTGCTTGATTCTGGAACCCAACTCTTGCGAAATCATCATGAGACGTGATCGTGCATATTACCATGAAGGGTTATTACATTGAACCCTCATTAACCATCATCCTATAAGAGTGGAGTGCCCATACAGTTTAATCACCATACTCGAACTCATTTCTCCTAATTCAGAACAGATTTTGGAAATCTTTAAAGCAGAATTTCAAATTTGACTTCTTCAAAGAAATCATAGCTCTAAGTCTCTAGTTTGTTTTGAAACAAGAACCATCTTAATCAGAGCTCTATAGCACAAGATATGCTTAAAAAGCCAAAGTATGTTCATACCCTAATCATGCTCTCCCAACCAATTCCTCATTTTCTTTCCATCAAAATTTTTAAAAACAACTCCAAAAGATATCAATTTTTCATAGGGAGATAGGAAAAGGTATTAGGAATCCATTGCTTTAAGAATCACTTCATTTGGAGGTCGGATGAGGGAGTTATGACCAAAAGAATCCAACATGTATAAGTCCTCAATCATGCAGTAACATGTCTTGGCGCGATTGCAATAACTTTCACCACAGATGTCTTATTGAGTTCGTTCTTGGACGGTTGTAAAGTAGACTTCAAGATCTACAACTTTCATGAAGACCATAAACGAGATTTTGCCTCCAAAAGGGTCAAAAATTGTGATTTACTGAAGTTGTCCCGTGAATGTCCGTTTAATGAACATAGATTGGCTTAAAAGCCATTTTTCACTCGAGAAGGACTGGTGAGACAGGGGGTCTTTTTTCACCTGAGAAGGTTCATTAAACGAATCTAAAGTTCGTTAAACGGGAATTGGTGACCCAAAACTCCTTCCAAAGCCTCTCCAATGCTTCCCATATTCAATCTAACATCATTTTCACTCATAATCTTCCCAAATTCAACTCATCTAGTGCCAAAATCACTTCATATCAATTCAAACACCAAATTAATCTCATAAAACTCTCAAATCTCATATCATTTGATTCATCAAATCCACAAATTCTCATTCTTTTCCATAGCTGTCATGTGCATATATTCCCTGTATCCTCACATCTTGTAACATTCATATCTTTCCATTCTGATATCCAAAAATTACAAACTTTATATCGTTGGAATGCTAGAAAGATCATCTATAACTTCCAAGAAGACAATTTTGACCAGTTCTACCTAAATTATTCCAGATTTTCCCTTGATTCAGTTAACAAAATTTATCCTTATGAAAACTTGAAATTTATCCCAAACTCACTTCCTTAACTAATGCAACATCATTCTTATCCATTCAACTACCAATTGGAATTCATCAAACCCTCAACTTCAATTCATTTGACTCTTCATAATCAACCACATCTCATCATTCATAACATTCCTAATCAACCACATCGCATCATTCATAACATTCCCATCTTTCTTTTCCATAACATCTCACATATATATATAACAATAGTTCATGCATCAAGATTCATCAACTTAAATGGATAGCTTCTTCAATTATATCTAATTTCAACTCACATCATCCATATATAATTCATATTTCAATACGATACATAAATCTATATTCCATTAACATGATAAGATAAATGTTTACAAAACTTTAATGGCATTCCAAGCCACATTACATTATCAATATCAATGTCCAATATACAAAGCATGCAAAACCCAATAATTCTCGAAATACATCTGAGGCCTTGTTTTACATCAATTATTCCAAAACAAAACAAAACATGCAAATCCGGAGTAATGCTTTGGCTCTCACTCTATTTCTTGCTCATCACCTGGAGATGGGACGAAAATGGGGGTGAGCTTAAAAAGCTCGTAGATAACAAGCTTATAATAAATAACAAGCAAAACCATTCAAAAAATTCATTGTTATAGAAAATTCTTGTTGAAATCCATAAAACACACATTTTTCAAAATTCTTGTCATGTAATCAAAATCATAACAACACAACTAATGCATTTTTTCAACTTGTTCACAAATCATAAACACAAAGCACATCATAATGGTTTGGGTAGGTCCATATTCATGACGCACTATACATTCCTATATAATTGTCCTATGTAGCCGTAAACTTGAGGGAGTCTTTGAAGGAGCTTCGTGCCACTAGCGGGCAGGTGGGAGAAGCCTATTCTTGGGTCAACATGTACGTGACGGTTCTTGAGGGACTACCACAAACCCACATAACATAAAATTCATGACTTGAAAATAGATTGCCCACATGGCAAAATTTCGGAAACTTGTTTTTCATGAACATGCAATTTTTCAAAGAAAACCCTTTTATGTAGCAATTCACAATTCATCATCAAAATTCCATACAACAAACATGTAGAAATTTCTCAAATCAATCACAAACATTAAAAGCAACATTTAAGAAGCCATTGAAATCATTTTATTCTCTTGATGCAAAAGAAAACATTTATGGCTCATTACTCAAATTATAAACATGAAACCCACCTTGAAATTCCTTGCTTAATACTTGTTCAAAAAGCCTCTACTCCCCTTGCTCCTTTTGCCTCTCTCTTGATTTTCCTCACAGTGGCAAAATTTCCAAATCAATAGTGATTCCAAATTGAGAAATCCATAAGACATAATCACCAAAATTGATCTTAGAAAATTTAAACTCATATATTTCTTAAGCTATATAAACCAAAACCCTTTCAAAAATCCAAAATGTTAAGATCCTACTTACCTTGATTCTTCATCAATTGAAGAGTTTCTTAGCTTGAATGGAAGCTCTCATCCTCCTCTTCCTTTTTCCTTCTTGAGTAAACTTGAAAATCTCTCTTGAAAACCAAGAAATGAAGAAACCCTAGCTTTTCTTCTTTCTTTCCCCCTCTTCTCCACGATCTCTCTCTTATTTCTCTCTTTAATTTCATTTTTTCTCTTCTTTCATCTTCAAGTCACATTTTTTCTTATACTTAAAAGCCAAACAACTTTTCTTATTACAATTATGCCATTAATGAGTCTAAATTGTCCAATTTGCCCTTCATTCAAAGCCTTATAACCTTAATACTTAAGTGTTCTTCCCAAAATGTCCTCAAACATATATATACTCTTACTACTTAATTCAACTCAACCATATTTTAAAATCCTAATAACATTAACATAATAATTAACTCCAAATAAAATAATTAATCTAGCAAGACCTCAAAATTATTTAAATCATGCTTAACTCC
>JANVCL010000212.1:11232364-11249467 GCA_026546855.1 Erythroxylum incrassatum | reverse complement strand
TATAGAAAATACCTGATTTTTGAAAGTTGACCGCTTAACCCGAGGCTCCTTCATACTCCTCTAAAATGATCTTCACCTCCCTCGTTTCCTGTTCTGTGGCTTTAAAGAAAAAAATCGAGTCATCTGCAAATAGAAGATGAGAAACTTTGGGGCATCTAAATCCCGCTCTATGCCCATGAGATAAACCCTGCCTTTCTGCCCGATTAAACAACATAAAAAGACCTTCAACACACATTATGAATAAATATGGAGACAGAGGGTCCCCTTGTCTAAGCCCTCGACTTGATGAAATAGGTCCTACTGTTTCACCATTCACCAGTATAGAGTACCTGACACCTGTAACATACATCATTAACCAATGTACCCATTTATCATGAAACCCCAACTGTCTCATCATCTGCTCGAGATAGCTCCACTCCACTTTATCATTGGCCTTGCTAATATCAGTTTTCAGAGCCACCAACCCAACACTTCCTCACGTAATCATTTTTTTAGTGAATGCATGTATGCATGGCTCATAAGTGAAACTCTGAATTTTACCATCGTTACACTTACCCTCTACATTTTGTTTATTGACTTCTGGTTACCGTAAATCAATCTCAAAATCCTAAAGATTGATGAAAATGTGAAATCATAAGTTAACATATTAATAATTAAAAATACCTTTTTGTTAAAAGAAATGCATGTCTCCAAATAAATGAAATACCTTTATATAATTATAAGATTGATGTATTACATTGTTTGAAACTTTATATATTGTATTCAATAATTAGTAATCCCCTTTAATAAAGTATAAGGAGGAAGTTTCTAATTCGTCCTCATTTAAATTATTCACCAATGCTTGTATCTTATTTTACTTTTGTATTTTATTTGCAACGGATCAATTTAATTTTAGTCCATTACTCATAGTGCGATTTAATTCCTTTAGTGAATTGATTTGTATTTGACTCTTAAAGTACTATGTTGTCAACAATTCTTTGTTTTTAGTCTATGTAAAATGGATTTATAGAAATTATTAGAATAGTTGTTTATGACATATGATATTATGGGATTGCATTATTACCTTGTCAATGTAACATCTCTATAGAAATATGTATTTCGTGTTTATTTTGATATTTTTGGCAACACTTTATAGGTTAATTTATTTTTGTGTATGAAAATATAATTACAAATTTTTTATCATGTTTTGGATGTCATTTATGGATAGTAATAATTTATAGGTATTTATTGAAGATTTATAGATTTAATCCTACATAAGCCACATGCATTGAGTATAGGTGTGATATTTTAGCAAAGTTGAACATTGTTGGATTATTAATTATTGATCAACTTAGTTAAGGATTGTTTAGATTATTCATATGCGTTATTTCGTTATACCAAACTTTTAAGTTAGCTTAAAACTAAATCATTAATAAATAGACTTTGGACATGAAAATGTATTAATCATATCATACATTATATTAAACAAGGAGTAAGGTGGTAGAATATTGATAAAAGTTTTGAATAAATAGGCAAATAGGTGATAAGGGAAATTTTATCTTTTTTCATATTTGGTTAGGAAATTATAAAGTTAAGAATGTTAACATCTACCAAATTAGTGAACTTAGTCTATATTTATTCCTTAAGTTGCCAACTTACTTCCTACATTTTACAATACTTGTAAAAGTTAAATACATTGAACCTCCCTATAGTTTAGGCATTTTTTAAATTAGTCTTTGAATTTTAAAAACTATTATTAATACATTAGGGTTTAGTTATCTTACTCGACTCCTTAGCGTTATTATTCATTAGAAAACCTAATGACAAAAATTAATATAACATCATTTGGTGTTACATACGACATCCTACTTTATCTCAAGGTTGAAAGTATACTCCATCTCAAACTTTGAATCCTAAACTCATCTGCATGAAAATTTCGACTATTGCTAATTGGGAGACATTTAGAGGTAAGCAAAATTTACTAAAAAGTGGAAGATGTTTATAGTTGCCATTTGTTAATTTGGTAGTTCTTGCAAATTTAGGCTTTTAACCTTAAATTCATTTGTTGCTTTGGTAGGCGTTGGGACATTTTTAGGTGAAATCTTAAGAGGTAAACAAGATCACTAGTTTGTAAAAGTTAAGAGAAAAATAATTGGGTATGCTAGATGTTTGGTGAAATATCCTAAAAATAATTTTGGTGCTCTTTTCTTCATAAATAATAGTATGATAGTCCATGATAGAATTTTGGAAAATAAATTAGTAGATCAATGCTTAAGTTGTCTTTGTTCTTTATGGTTGCATATATTTGATCTGACAATGTGATTAGATTTCATCTTGATAAAATTTGATAATAATCAAGTAGAAATGAGAATCTTTTAAGACTTCAAGATCTTTTATTGTTATAAAATGGTTTTGATGGAAACTATTAATAACCCACTTCATTATTGTCCTAAGTTTGTCAAAAGGTTCCTCTTTAAGTTTGTTTCTCAAGATGAAGGCTATATAGAAAGTTTGACGTATATCTCTTTATTAATGCCTTTTTAAGGTCAATCTTTAGATTTGTTTTAGAAAGTGGGAAATTGTATCATAATTTAAAAACTTTATTTATCAATGCTTTGGGACAATTCAAGTAGCTTAAACTTTTTGGTTTATGCTTAAAATAACCCAAGCCTAGAATATTACGTTCTATGTTTAAACTATGGTTAAAAAAACTCTCCAAATCATTGTGATTGTTGAAAAAACACAGTAATTGAAAAAGTTCTTACATTATGTGACGACAATGACGATCATTATAATAATATGCTTTTAAAATATAGAGTCATCTACATCAACAACAATTATGTAACAACATATTCATGCATATTGGTAGAATAAAGGATCCTTCACAAAGTTCCTGGAGATCAAAGGATCCTAAAAGGAGGTTCTTTGGGTTTTAGAAATAAAGGTAAACTCTATGCATATTTTGTTAATCTTAAGAAAAAAAGTATTATTAGAAAATGATAACTAATTTTGTTATTTATTGCACGTAAAGGAATATTGCAATTTCTTCAAGTAGTATAATGAAAATTCTACTCCAAAAAATGCAGATGTCATAAATGAGTTAAAAGAAAAGAATATGATTTGTAATGAACATAAGGAAGATGATACTAAACTTAGTCAGGTGTGTGATTTGATGATATTTGATATTATCATTGCTATTTGTATGTATAAGCAATGTGAATAAGCTAATGTTTGCATAGTAAATAGTATCTATAAATGTATCTACATGAGTACTTGTAATAGATAGTAAGTGTATTAACCTTATTTCCAAAATTATAGGTATGACATTTAAGCAAAATTGATTATTATTATATTGTTAGTTATTTGATCAACTTAGTTATAGATCATTAGCACTATTTATGTCATTACTTGGTTATAATAATGTTTGAGTTAGCTCAAAACTAAATCATTGATAAATAAACTTGCACATGAAAGTGTACTAATTGAATCATACATTATATATATTTGGTTTATTAAAACTTTAATAAAGATAAATGATGACATGGTAAATTAATATCACTAAATAAGGAACAAGGTGGTAGAAAATTGAAGCAAATTTTGAATAAGTGGGTAGATACGGCGAGGTAATTTTTTTGGTATTTAATAAGGAACTTATATAGTTCAAAATTTTAACTATATACTAAACTAGTGAAGATGGTGTAGCTTTGTTTCTTAAGTTGTCAACTTATTTTCTAAGTTTTATAATACTTATAAAGCTTAATTACATATAAACTCCCGTTACTTTTAGGCATTATTCAAATTAATCCCTAAATTTTAAAAATATCATTAATCTCTCTAGGGTTAGATTTTGTTACACCTAACCCTCTTATTATAGTGGTCCTTCGGAATGATGAAGGCATTGTTGTTGATGGTATTGTGTCTAATTAGAAAGCAGGGTCAACACTAGAGGTTGAAGCTAAAGCTGTGTGGGAAGGAGTGAAATTCCTGGCACAAAAAGACTATCATAATGTACAGATTGAGATGGATTCACACATTCTCCATACTAAAATTCTTCAGAATAAAGGGCATGGCAAATGGAGAATTTTTTCATATATTTCTGATATACTTTACAGATTGCAACATTTACAGGGTATTGATTTAGTTCTAATAAATCGCGAAGCTAACCGAGCAGCTGATTGGTTAGCAAAGCAAGCCCGCAAGAAGATGTGCTTGGGTAATTGGGTCTTAGCACCTCCATCTTCTTTGGTTGGTATTTTGAGTCGTGATGGTTTACCAGCTCCTCTGTAATTGCTGTTGAGGTGCAGTAATATGCTAGAGATACTATTCCGATTAGTTCTCCTTTCTGTATTGTTGTTTTACTGATGTATTTTGAACTTGTGGCCATAATTTCTTAGTAATGGATTTCTTCTTTTTGACAAAAAAACCCTCTTATTATTATTCAATATTAGAAAACTTAACTAAGAATATTAAAATAATATCATTTGGTGTTACGTGGCTCAACACTTATCATGATGTACCATATAACACATGAAGTCATGCTTCATCTCAAGGTTGAAAGCCTATATCCTTATTAAGATTTCAATTTTGTGTGTTGTAAATTAGGAGATGCCTAAAGGTAAGCAAAATCCACTATAAATTGTGAGACATTTATAGTTGTCATCTGCTGATTTGGTAGCTATTGTACATTGAAGATTTCAACCCTAAATTTTTCTATTTCTTTGGTAGGTGTTGATACATCTTTGGAGGTAAGTAAAATCACAAATTTGCGAAAATTAAAAGAAATAAGTGATTATGTATGATGTTTGATGAAATGTCCCAAAAAATAAATTTGGTGCTCTTTTTCATTATGATTGATAATCTGATAGTTTATGATAAAGTTTCTGAAAAGAAATTAATAAATTATTGTTTGAGTTATCTAAAACATATTTGATTTGAAATTAGTTTGTTAAAATTATAAATAAAGATAATTGACGACAGGGTAAACTACTATCACTAAATAAGGAATAACAATGGTAGAAAATTAATAAAATTTTTGAATAAGTAGGTAGATATGTTGAGGTAAATTTTATCTTTATTGATATTTACTTTGGAACTCATGTAGTTAAAATTGTTAACCATCTACTAAATTAGTAAACTTGGTGTATATTTGTTCCTTATCTTGTCAACTTCCTTTTATAAGTTTCATAATACTTATAAAGGTTAATTATACCAAAATCCCTTATGTTTTAGCCCTTTTTTAAATCATTCCATATATTTTTAAAGCTATTGTTGATCTTTTTAGGTTTAGTTTTTACACCTGACACCCTAGTGTTAGTTTCTATTAGAAAACTGATAAAGAATACTAAACCAACTAAGTTGGTACTAAATGGCATGACACTTGTCATAATTGTGCCACGTAACATCGACATCGTACTTCATCTTAGAGTTGAAAGCCTAAATTGGGCATACAAAGTTATGCTTCATTTTAAGGTTGAAAGCCTAAAACAATTTCAGGCTTTTAACCTTAAACTCATCTATATAAAGTCTTTCGACCCTAAATTTGGTTTTAGGCTTTCAACCTTAAACTCATTTGTATAAAGTCTTTCAACCCTAAATTTTGTCTATTGTTATGGTAGGTGTTGGGACATCTCTAGGAGCAATCTTTGGAGGTAAGAAAAATCTCGAATTTATGAAAATTAAAGGCAAAATGATTATGCATGTTAGATGTTTGATGAAATGTCTTAGAAACAATTTTGGTGCTCTTTTCCTCATAAGTAACAGTATGATAATTTGTGATTGACTTTTTGGAAAAGAGATTGATAAATCAATGTTGAGTTATTGAAAAATGTGATATGATTTCATCTTGATCAAATTGGTAGTAATTAAGGACCAATAAGAGTCTTTTAAGACTTAAAGATCTTTGATTGTTACTTATGATCTAGTTTTGATGGAAATTTCAAACAATCTACTTTATTATTATTATTTTCTTATGTTTGTCAAAAGGTTCCTCATGATTTTATTTCTCAAGAGGAAGGCTATAGGGAAATTTTAACGTATACATCTTTATTAGTGCCCTTTCATAGCCAATCTTCATATTTATAGTTGGAAAGTGGGACACTATAGCATAATTTGGAAGCTGTATTTATCAATGGTTAGAAACAATTCAAGTAGCTTATACTTTTTAGCTTACGTTTAAAACAACCCAAACCTATAACATTACATTTTATGTAATTATTGTATTGATGATTATGTTTAGGGATGGAAATGGGCTAGGTCGGGCCCTATCGCCCCTGGTTCGGGCTCGAGTTGTGGCCTAGCCAGATCTCATATATATTTTTTTAAATTGACAATATAACATCGTTTTGTATCTTTTTGTCTAGCCAAGTAGTCTGGACCGGCCAAAGTTGGGCCGAACTAGAGCAAGCTGGGTCATATTTTCCATCCCTAGTTATGTTTATCCTCTTTACCCAATATCTTTCAATGTTACAAAACTATAGATTTTTTTGAAAAACTTACTCTCCAAATCATTGGTTTTGATGATAAAGTTCTTTACAATAGTAAAAAAAAGATTTTGAATTATAATATCATCTACATCAATAACAACAAATGTGCAAAAACAAATTTGTGCATATTGAAATTATGGATTGAAAGCTCCTTTGTGGATTTCTTGGATAAGATGTCTAAAATATGATATAAACACTATACATAATTCAATCGACATTTGGGGTTATCCAAAAGATCATCAATATATACAAAATGTTATCGATATTGCACATAATATTGTCCCAAAGATTATCAACACATGCACATGAGGGTGCATAAAAATTCATAAATATACAGGGCCAAATGTTAGTGAGTGGTTTCGATCAAAGTTGAAGGGTTATAAGTTATGTTTTACTTCTTGTCGTTTTTTGGCTAGTTTGGATCCTTCTTTTGTTCATAAACTTGTTGAAATACTATATCTTCCAATTTGATTATTAATAGCCTTCCTCTTTGTTTTAGTTTCTTAATTTGGTTCCTAACCCTTGTTATGTGATGCATTGAGTACTACACTTTCCTAAGAAGATATATTCACTTGATCCTGCATGAAAGATTAAAGACGTCATTTGTATACATGTATAATTAATCAATATTCTCTAAAGAAGCTTATCGTAATTGAAGATTGGGATTGTATCAGGTCATATAAACTAGGGAATGACATATTACATGTTTTAGTATTGTGTCTAATATTTTGTTATTTTTTATAGGTGATATGTCCTCTAATATTTGTTAATAGAGTATTTTTACCTTTATCAACTTTTCTTATTATTTTCTCTTTAACCTTTTCACTCTTTTCTTATAAGTGGGAGGATTAATCTAGTGTCTATATTCTTCCTCAGGTACTAACCAAAACTATTTACCTGGGATTAGATTTATACTTTTTCAATAATACCATATATATGCGTCATTAGTGTTGTAATCATATACGTATACCTTTCGATATACTATCTCCAAAATAAATTTTAAAATAACATGGTTACAAGGAATCTCGATTAAGTTTTATTTCCTAAAAATTCATATAATTAATCTATAAGCATTGATAAGTATAGAATTCATTTATTGGAGAAAAAAGTAACATAAACCAAATACCAGTTAGAACATCTAATGTAAATTGAGCTCTCCCTTTTGTTTTTTATTATAGCCAAGACGTACCCTCTTAACTTTTTATATTGTGCTCTTACATCTCCAAGTAACAAATATAAGGCATATCTCTTACCTCTATAAGCTTTAATACCTGAATTCTCTTATTAGTAATCTTGCAAAAAGTCCCTTTTAACCTTGAAATATGCTAGTTAGGATTGCCCCTATAGTGTGTCATATTCAAATTCATTGTAATTAAACTTCTTAGTTTTAAATGCTTGACAAAAACAATGGGTGTCTTAGAATTTCTTGATCTGAAATGCATTGCCATTTTATATAAGGCTTACATGCATTCTCCATCCATATTCTTTTTGCACTTTATAAGATCACGTGCCTTTTTATTTTTTATGTACATATTGTAATGCATCGAAAATCTCGGTTTCATGAATAGTACTTTTTAGGTTATGAATAGTGCATCTCGAGGTGAATAATCATCTGCTTCTGGAAGAAATCGAAGAATTTCTTAGGAATCCTACAAGATCCATTCGTTCTTTTTTCTCTAACAGATGGTCAGAACTTCATCTGGGTTCAAATCCCATTGAGAGGTTCGATAATGACATCCAGGACTCAAACTGGACTTTATTTTATTTTGCATTAGATAGTATTATTCAACGATAGCCCAAATATCAAATTTGAGGTTAAAACGAGCTCATTTTAAGGGTTTGAATGAGAGTTAACCAATGGTCAAAGTTTGATCCAAGAAAGGGGTGAAAGTCAAACCCAAAATAAATGATATTAATTAAGGTATTTATATGGGGTTGATATTTTAGTGGAATTAAATCCAATTAATGGATTTAAATTGAAAGTTAAGTTTGGATCTTTAAAAAAAGCACTATTGGCTTTAAAGGACCACATTGTATTATTTACCACCTATTCACTCCCTTCTTCCCCAAGATTGCCTAGAACAACCTCCCTCTTTCTTCTCCACTTTGTTTTTCATTTTTCTTTCATTTTTAAGTTGACTTTCTCTATCTTTAACCCATAAATCAACTATTAAACACTAAATCATCAACCTAGGGTCCCCAAACTCACTATATCAATAAGAATTTTGGGAAAATATGAAGAAAAAGTATATGAGTCTTCTTGATGAATAGTACCCAAAATTAATAAGGTAAGTTAATGGAGTTTTGGTTGTTTTTAGTACATGGTTTTAGTATAGTTGCATGCATTATTGAATAAAAATGTAAATTGAATTGTTATGCAATATTATGAAGATAAAGAAGAGGAATTGAAGGCGAGAGAGAATGTGAAAGAGAAGGATTAAGGAATTGATGGTAAAATTGAAGTTTATTAAATCTTAATTTGAAGAACTGAACATCAATTTGGTATTGTTCAAGCAATTTTTTCCTCTGAAAATTGCATATTATTTAATTCAGGGTTCTTGAGATAAAATTGCATGGTTTATGAAATTGTTGTTAAAAATATTTAATTTGATGCTATATGAAATAGTATCTGTGATTAATTTGGATTTTGTATTTATAACTTGTATTTCCCTCAATTGGCATACATTATGTTTGAATTTGGAAATCTGCTATGAATATGTCCATATTATATGAACCAAATTAAAATCAATAATGAAAAAAAACATTAAGGAGTGACATTTACTTTGGTAGAATATGGAATAGCTTGAATTGGTTATTATAAGATTATATCATTAAATTTTAATGACATTTTAATTAGTATTGCCCTTAGTAAAATAGATAGCAATTTGTGGAATGTGATAAGGTTGGCATACTAATTAGGGAGTTAGCAGTACTGTGTCATGACTGCATAGCTTGGTTTTGGTATAAGATATTTGATTTATATTATAGACTGCATAGCTCTGATAGTTCAATCCCATAAGATATAGATATGCAAATGGACCATATGGTTCCAAGAATTTGATCCTGTATTTTTAAATCCTGATTATCTGACTCGACGAGGCAATTACAAAAAATATATAAATGCATCACTAGTGACGATGGAACTTCAATTGGAAGTAGTAGTTGGTTGTAAAATTAAATTGTATTATGTATTGATCATTATGTAACTAGATATGAATGAATATAATATATACATGCTTGTATTTTATAAAGTAATTTTAATGCCTAGTTATGCTTAGAAATAAATCAAGATATTTATATTTTAAAAATATTATATATTATGCATGTTATGGTTTAATGAATTGAATTGGATGAGAAATGGAATTGCTTGAACATCACTAAGCCTATAGCTTAGCATATGGTTTTTTTCCACATGCAGGTTTTGAAGAAAATTAGAAGAAAGTTATGGTTGATCTACTACAAAGACTAAAGTCACATAGAGAATTGCTGAATACTTTGAGATGGATGTACTATAGAATTATTATTATTATTTATTATGGCATGTACATATAAAAAAATGACAGATCTTATAGAATTATATCGTAAATTATATATGAAAGTTATGTATGAAATTTGGTTTAGATGAGTTGAAATGTATTAGAGGATGGGCAAATTATTTTGTCAAAGAGTTTGAAACAGAGATGGATAATTACGTAAAATGATTGAGAAGTGCATTGAAATCTCTTGCAGGAGGTTTTAAGCGAATATGGAGGAAACTCTGTCAAAATTTTTATAAAGTGAATAGCATTTGCTAGAATAATGAGATTTTAATTAGAAAATTTTGTAATTCAAAATTTTAGGTAGTTAAGGATATGATAACACTCGATATTCTGATTCCATTATTAGGTATAAGGTGTTACATTTAGTGGTATCAAAGGTCGATTTAGGCAATTTTGGGTCTATCATTAAGTAAATAAAGGAAAGGTGATTTGCGTACATGCCAAATGAAGGATTATATGAGAATATGTTGTGACTCTAATGTAGATCCACCCTTTCTGTTTGTTAAAAACTAAAAAACGAAACTAGTTGCTAGGAGATCTGTTGAAAAAAAGGAGGAAAGTCATGCCTCAACTAGTGATATAGCTAGAGGCATGGCGGGGCAGCTAGCACAGTTCGTACCACTACTTACTTGTCAACCAGCTCCTAACTGACAGTGTTTTTCCAAACTATGGTGGACTATATGAAACAACATATGATTATTACACCTCCTATACAACCATAACCACCTCTTCCATTACAGAAGCTTACGTTAGAGAAAGTCAGGAGGTTGGGAGCAGAGGATTTTTTGGGGGAGTCATCAGTATTTGCTCCAGATGTCGAGTTTGGCTAATTAAGATAAAAAGAATTTTTGATCTTCTCCATTGCACACCAGCAAAGAGATTGGAGTGTGCAGATGGTCTTCTTCAAGGACCAACATATCAATGGTATGAGTCCATTAACGCTTGTTCACCACAAGATCTTACTTGGGAGTAATTTTTGTCCTAATTTGCAGATAAATATGTAGGAAAGACTTATAAGGATGAGAAGAGGGATGCATTCCTTCATTTGAAACGGGGGTATAGAATGGTATCAAAATATAAGAAAGAGTTTGATAGATTAAGTATGTATGCTGAGAGATTAATTCCTACAGGGGCTGATAAGGGTAAGAGATTTGAAGCAGGTCTCCACTATGACATCAAGAAACTTCTTGTTGCGCTGTAGATTAGGGATTATGGAGAGATGGTGAACGCAACTTTAAGAATTGAAAAAGTTAATTTTGATGAACAGAAATGGAAAAACAATGGATAATAGAAAATGAGTCAGGGACAATCTAGTTCATCCCTCTCAGCTAGTAAGAAGCAAAAGGGTTCACGGTTTAAGCTCCAGCACAAACACAGATATCATACCGTCAATCAGAACAAAGTCAAAGATCAATAGTTAGGGAAAGATAGCCAACGCCATCTATAGTTAGTACGATAGGTGGGTTAGGACATGAAGTAGTTACACCATGTAATCATTGTGGGAAGAAACATGGCCGACAATGTTGGAAGATGATAGGAGCATGCCTACGATGTGGCTTTATCGAGCATTTTAAAAGAGATTGCCCTAATAGATAGTATCAAACATCTAGTTAAGCAGAGAGACCAATTATTATGACTCTAAGGGGTAGAGGTAGAGACATAGGAGCTAGGTCTGGTGTTGCTGGTTAGAGGATTGTATCATAAACAACTAATGGACCTAATACATGTACTCCAACTCGTGCATATGCTATGCGAGCTCGCGATAACCAGAATGTCTCATATATGATTGCGAGTACTTTTACTATCTTTGACTATTTTGTTCATACATAGGATCTACACATTCTTATATATGTATGTCATTGCCTGAAAAGATGGAGTTACATAATGACACTGTTTAATATGATATTCTAGTTATAAATCCTTTGGGTTATAATGTGGTGGTAAATAAGGTCTACAAGAATTGTTCATTACAAATACAAAGGTATGAATTTCCTGGTGATTTGATTGCATTATTGTCCCTCAAATTTGATGATTTTTGGTAAGGATTGGCTGTATAAACATCCTGTAATGGTAGATTTTCATCTTAAAAGAATCACTCTTAAAACGGTTGACATTGATGAGATCACAGTTATTGGTGAAAGGTCAAATTTTCGCTCCAATGTTATATTAGTGATAGTAGCAAAATGGCTTATTAGAAAGGGGTATGTAGCCTACTTAGCTTGTGTTCTTGAAGCTAGAAAGAATTATCCTAAAATTCAAGATATACTAACTGTATGTGACTTCCAGGGTGCATTTTCTGAGGAGTTGTCAGGGTTACCACCATAGAGAAGTTGAATTTTCTTTTGATGTAATACCTGGTATAGCACCAGTATCCATTGCACCATATTGAACGGCACCCACAGAACTTAAGTAATTGAAAATCCAGCTACAAGAACTTCTTGAGAAGGGTTTTATACTCCCTAGTATGCTCTTTGAGGTGCACCTGTGTTATTTGTCAAGAAGAAAGATAGGTCTCTTAGGTTATATGGGGATTACAAATAATTGAATAAAGTGATTGTGAAGAACAAATATCCACTACCTAGAATAGTTAACCTTTTTATCAACTTAAAGGTGTAGGTGTTTTTCCCTAAGATTGATCTAAAATCGGTGTACAACCATTTGAGTGTAAAGAAAGCAGATGTCCCTAAGATAGCTTTTAGAATGAGATATGGGCATTATGAAATTTTAGTGATGCCTTTTGGACTCACAGATGCTCTGGTAGCCTTTATAGATCTCATAAATTGTATTTTCCATCCTTACTTAGATCAATTCGTAGTAGTCTTCATTAATGATATTTTAGTTTATTCTAACAACCGAGAAAAGCATAATGAGCATTTGAGAATTATTTTGTAGACTTTGAGGGGTAAACAAATTTATGTCTAGTTCAATAAATGTGAATTTTGGCTTGATGAAGTTTTATTACTTGGTTATGTCATATTAACAAATGGGATTAGATTTGATCCTAAGAAGATAAAAACCATTTTAGAATAGAAGTTGCCTTGGAATGTTACAGAGATTAAAAGTTTTTTAGATTTGGCGGGATACTATAGAAGATTAGTTCAGGGATTCTCTATAATCATAGCACCTTTGACCAGATTATTTCAATAGAATGCAAAAATTGTGTGGAGTGATAAATATTAGAAAAGCTTTAAGAAGCTAAAGGCCATGTTGACTAAAGTGCCTATTCTTACACAACCTGTACTTGGTAGAGACTTCGTGATCTACAGTGATGCCTTACGTAATGGGCTTAGATGTGTAATTATGCAAGAGGGAAAGGTAGTTGCTTATTCTCCTAAGCATCTTAAGCCTTATGAAAGGAACTACCTAACCCATGATTTAGAGTTAGCAGCTATAGTGTTTGGTTTGAAGATTTAGAGGCATTATTTACATGGATAGAAATGTTATATTTATATGGATCACAAAAGTCTTAAATATGTGTCTATACAGAAAGAATTGAACTTAAGGCAAAGAAGATAGATAAAGTTGATTAAAGATTATGATTCCATCATTGACTATCATCTAGGCAAAGTAAATGTAATAATCGATGCTCTTGGTAGGAAATCATCATCAGCTTTAAGAGAAACGAATGCTAGATTATTTGTAGCCAGTGATGGAGCCATTCTAGATGATTTGAGGCCCAAAAACCTTTTATAACAAGTCAAGGAAGCATAGATGCAAGATAAAAAACTAGTTACCATTCTTAAACAAATTCAAGAAGGGAAGGATAGTGAATATGTAATCATAAAGGATGGCTACTTGTATTAAAAAGATAGTCTATGTTCCTAATAATGATGAGCTGAAAAAGAACATCATGAAGTTAGCCCATAGTAGTTCATATGTTGTGCACCATGGAAGTACGAAAATGTACCAAACTTTGAAGGCACATTATTGATGGTCAGGTATGAAGATAGACATTATAGATTATATTGCCAACTATCTTATATGCCAATAAATAAAAGTAGAACATCAAGTTCCATCTGGTTTACTTTAACCAATATCAATACCAAAATGGAAATGGGATCAAATCATGATGGATTTTGTGGATGGTTTGCCTCAAACTAGAAAAAAGCATAATTCCCTATTTGTGATTATAGATAGATTGACCAAGTCAACTCACTTTTTACCTATCAGAATTGACTACCAACTCCTGAAGTGTGTAGAATTGTACATCAGTGAGATAGTGTGATTATATCTTCCATCATATCAGACCAGGATCCAAGATTCACTTCAATATTTTGGAGGAAATTACATGAGGCCTTAGGTACTAAGCTGAATTTTAATATATCTTTTTCATCCACAAATGGATGGACAATCAGAAAGAGTGCTTCAAATGCTAGAAGATTTGTTTAGGAGTTGTGTTAGTGATTTTAAAAGAAGCTGGGATGAACACCCCCCATTGATTGAATTTGCATATAATAATAGCTATCAAGCAAGCATACAAATGGCATCGTTTGAGGATCTTTATGGTACGAAGGGAAGAACACCCTTATGCTGGACAGAACTCAATGAAAGCAAGATCGTGGGTCTAGAATTGATAAGAGAAACAGAGGATAAGGTGAAGATTATAAAGGAAAGGTTGAAAGTTGCTTCTGATCGCCAAAAATTATATGCATATTTGAAGAAAAAGGACATTGAATATGATATTGGTTACATGGTTTTCTTGAAAGCTTCACCATGGAAGAAAGTGTATCAATTTGGTTAGAAGAGTAAGTTAAGCCCTAAATTCATTGTTCCATATAAAATCATTAAGCGTGTGGGACCAGTAACTTGCAGATTAGCATTGCCACAAGATCTGGAAAAGATTTATGATGTCTTTCATACATCTATGTTAAGGAGATATCGGTCTGATCCATCACATATTATAAAATTGGAAGATATTAAATACAACTGGATTTAACTTATGAAGAGAAGGTAATGAAAATTCTAGCTAGAGATACAAAACAACTGAAAAACAAGATGGTTCCACTGGTGAAAGTACTATGGATGAACCACGAGGTTGAGGAATATATATTGGAATATGAAGAAACCATGAGAAAGTCTTATCCATGGCTATTTGTCATAGGTAAATTTTGAGGACGAAATTATATTTTAGAGGGGAAGACTTATAACATTCCAAAAATTTCAGTTTCATAAATAGTACTTTTCAAGCCATGGATAGTGAATTCTGAGGTAAATAGTGACACCCAGGACCCAGACTGTACTTTATTTTATTTGGCATTAGTATTATTCAAGAATAGCCTAAGGATCAAATTTGAGGTCCAAATGAGTTCATTTTGACAGTTTGACCAAGAGTTGACCAGTGGTCAAAATTTAACCTAAGAAAGGGGTGAAAGTTGAACCCAAAATAAATGATATTAATTAAGGTATTTATGTAGGGTTGATATTTTATTAGGATTAAATCCAACTAATGGATTAAAATTGAAATTTAATTTTGAATCTTAAAAAAAACTCTATTGGCTTTAAGGGACCACATTGTATTATTTGCCACCTATTCACTCCCTTCTTCTCCAAGAATGTCGAGAACAACCTCCCTCTTTTTTCTTCCTTTGTTTTTCATTTTTCTTCCATTTTCAAGCCAATTTTCGCTATCTTTAACCCTAAATCAACTATTAAACACTAAATCATCAACCTAGGGTCCCTGAACTCACCATATAAACAAGAATTTTGGAAAAAGATGAAGAAAAAGTATATGGGTCTTCTTGATGAATAGTACCCAAAATTAATAAGGTAAGTTAATGGAGTTTTAGTTGTTTTTAGTTTTAGTGTAGTTGCATGCATTATTGAATAAAAATGCACGAAATTGAATTGTTATGAAATATTATGAAGATAAAGAAGAGGAATTGAAGGACAGAGAGAAAGGGAAAGAGAAGGAATAAGGAATTAATAATGAAATTGAAGTTTATTAAAGCTTAATTTGAAGAATTAGACATTAATTTGGTATGTGTTTAAGCAATTATTTTCCCTAAAAGTTATGTATTATGTAATCTTGAGATAAAATTGGAGGTTTATGAAATTATTGATAAAAATATTCAGTTGGATGCTAAATAAAGTGGTATATGTGATTAACTTAAATTTCGAAGTTATAATTTGTATTTCCCCTAATTGGTATACATTATGTTTGAATTTGGAAATTTGATATACATGTTATTTTAACTAATTTATGAGATGAATATGTCTTGCATGTTATATGAAGTAAATTAAAATCAATATTGAAAAAAATAAGGAGTGATATTTACTTTGGTCGAATATGGAATGGCTTGAATTGGTTCTTATGAGACTATATCATTAAATTTCTATGACATTTTAATTAGAATTACCCTTATTAAAATAGATAGGAATTTGAAGAATATGATAAAGTTGATATGCTAATTAGGAAGTTAGCAGTACTGGGTCATGATATGTGTTACCGTACTGTATGGCTTCGAGGGCTCAGTTCCAGTGTAAGATATTTAATTTATGTTATAGACTGCATGGCTCTGAGAGCTCGGTCCCATAAGATATAGATATGCAAATGGACAATATGGTTTCAAGAACTCGGTCCTATATTTTTAAAATCCCGATTATCTGACTCGGTGATGCAATTCTGTTGGATTTTACTTAGGTCAATTACACAAAAATATGTAAATGCATTACTAATGATGAAAGTAGTAATTGGTTGCAAAATTAAAATTTACAGTTTATTGATAATTATGTAATCAGATATGAATGAATATAATAGATACATGCTTATATTTCAAAAAGTAATTTTAATGCCTAGTTATGCTTAGAAATAAATGAAGATATTTATATTTAAACAAGTATTATATGTTATGCAAGTAATGGTTGAATGAATTGATTTTGATAACAAATGGAATTTCTCGAATACCACTAAACCTATAGTTTAGCACGTGGTTTTCTTTCCGCATGCAAGTTTTGAAGAAAATTAGAAGAATTGCGAAAGACTTTGAAGTGGATGTACTATATAATTATATTTTGTTTTGGTTATAGCATTTAAACATAAAGAAATGAAGGATCTTATAGAAGAAGAAGAAGAAGAAGAAGAAGAAGAAGAATAATAATAATAA
>JANVCL010000212.1:11218616-11232264 GCA_026546855.1 Erythroxylum incrassatum | reverse complement strand
AAATTCAAAATGAGTTGATTTGTCTTTTAGCCTATAGTATTAGAAGTTTTATCATAAGGATCATTAAAGAGGTGAAATAATTTTCTATAATTCTTGATTGTACCTTATATTTGAGTCATTAAGAACAAATGAGTCTATTTGTATGATAAGTTTGAATATGTCAAATAACAAATAAAAATAGAGGAGTACTTTCTAGAGTTTTTAAAGGTAGATGACACATCTAGATTGAGATTTTTAATGAATTATTGAATGCATTGAAGTCTCTTGATCTTAATATCCATGATATGAGGGGTCAAGGTTATGATAATAGTTCTAATATAAAGGGAAAGCACCAAAAAGTTCCAAAGTAATTACTTAAAGGTAGATGACACATTCTTATGTTAAAGTTGTTTCATTATTTTGAATTATGCAACACATATATGCATTATTTTCAAATTTTCCTAAAAGCTGGAAGGTTTTACTTAAAAATGTTCCGGGCTTAACTATGAAATCATTGTCCAATACTCATTGGGATAGTCAAATAAAAAGTGTTAAAGCTATTAGATTTCAAGCTCCTTAAATAAGATTGACGTTTATGGAATTGTGTAGATCTTGTGATGATGCTAAGTCAGAGTTAAGCAGAAAGTTTGGTTACTACACTTAAGAGTTTTGAGTTTTTACCTAGTATGGTTATTTAGTATGAGATTTTATTTGCTATTAACATGGTGAGTAAAAAGTTATAGTCTAAATCTATATGCATCGACGCTACTATGGAGCAATTAAAAGGTGTGATGATATTTTTTTTAGAAATATAGAAACAAAGAGTTTCTCTCTATTATAAATATTGTTAAAAGCCTTGCACATCAAATGAAGGGTTTACCTCCACTTTATATATTGCCAAAAGCCTTGCACATTAGATTAATGTAGGCGTTACATTTTCATCTAGATGTAATGAACATGATAGAGAAATAAAATCAACCGAGGAGACCTCTGAAATTAGTTATTTTCTAGTTGTTAGGAATATGACAATTGCTTTATTGTAGAACATATTTGAAAAATTAATGACATTTGAAAGTAATTTTATATTCTTATTTGATTTAAAAAAGTTGAGGTTGTAGGATGATAATGAACAAAGAAAATATTGCACTAATTTTACTACTTTTTTTTCCTCATAATAATTTGTCAGATGTGGATTTAGACGATTTTTTTTCTAAATTAAAAGTGTTGGAAATGATTTTGTCGAATGAGTTAATATTATCTATTGAAATTCTTAAAATTGTCAAACTTGTATATTTTTTATCCAAATGTTTAAATTGCTTATCAAATTTCATTAACTGTACTATGACTATAACATTAGTTGAGATAAGTTTTTCAAAGTTAAAATTATTAAAAGCTTACTTAAGCTCATCAATGTTACAAAAATTGTTGAATGATTTAACTATTTTATGTTTCGAGAAAGATATGTTAGACATAATAATTTTGCATCTAGAAGTACATAGAAAAATTGTTTTTCATGAATCATCTGTATATTTGTTAGTACAGTTCTCTTAGTATTTTACAATTTGATATTACTAATTGCTTGTTATTATAATCATTTGCCTATAGTATTTTGTTGAGTATGTAAATTTATGACTTCAGTAATTTATGTATAAATATTAAATTTATTTAATAAAAATAATTTAGACATTTATATATTATCAATTCATAAAGTCCTTTTCTTATTTTATCCCAAGCCTATAATAGGATAGAAATGACCCTAAGTTGAACTAAACTTTCGTAAATATGTAGGGCTGGAGTCGGAACATAACAGGAGAAACGCGATGGAATAAGACGACCATGTTTATATTATCCTATTTCGTATCAACATAGTATTAACTATTAAGTGCCCTGTTGCCTATTTCATATCAAACTAAAATAATTTTTAATTTTTAATTATACATCTGTCCTGTCCCACCCACGTGCAACTTTCATCCACTAGTTGGTAATTACAGAAGAGAAGAAGACAAGAATATCTGACCTGACCAGAAGTTTAACGAAGACAGACACGCCCACTTGAAATTCCAATCTTAGCACAGCTTCTGGCGCACCACCTCACCAATTTGCTCAAGTCTCTCTTCCACCCGGAAATATTAACATGCAAAATCATCTACCAGGGACCAGAGATTCTTCCTTTTCAATTCCCATCTCTCAAAACCCTAACCCCACTCTCAGCGATGCCCGCTTTACAGGCCAAGGTCTCTTCAATTGGTTCTCTCAATGCCATGGCGTATTACATAATATCATCTTGATTGCGGCTTCCCTTTGTTTTGTGCTCTACTTGACGTTCCAGACTAAGAAAAGCTTGAGAAAGCTATCCCATGGTAGATCCCATATAATCATCGCTTATTACGTGAGTCTTTGGCTCGTCAGCTTGCTTAATCTTGCTTGGTGCTGCTTTCAGGTTTGTAAGTCAAGCTAGCTAGTTTTTTCTTGATTTTTTAAATATCCTTTTGTTTTGGTATTAACTAACTTACATTTATGCTGGTATTTATGATTCGGATTCATGAATTTAGCTATTGAATTGTAGGTTTCTTGAATTGTCATCTGCTATCTGTTTTTTATTGAAATGTGCATTGAGAGCCGATACTTCTTCGAGTTTGTGAAATTTTGATTAGTTTGTTAAACAAGGCCTTGTTTCACGTGTCATGATTGTAAATGTAGCTGTTGATTCACTTTTGAGGAGGCAATTATCAGACAAAACGGCAGTAATGATATCCAAGTATTGGTCTGATGTACATGGTGATGTAGTTGTTGTAACTTAACGTGCACTACTTCCAGCTTGAGTAAGAATTCAAATGTTAAGGTTATACCTACAAGGATAACTATTACCAAATCTGGAACTCTTTTTGGGAGGGGATCAATGAAAAGCTACGATCAAACTGAGTCTGAAAGATGTTTAATCGATAACGTTATTGAACAAAACCCTTGATAATGGAAACTTGCTTTGCAACATTTAGTTACCGTTCTTTCTCCTTCTACCAATGTCTTTTCTTGTCTAACTTTCTTGGATTCCCATCCGTAAACTACCTTTGGTCAAGAAGCACCTGTATCTTGAGATTTATCAGTGGATTAATTCTACATTTATGGTTGTTTGTCTAAATGTTTTCTCATTCTAGATATCCAAATATCACGATTCTGGTCAATTTAGTTCTTCTATGATTGGATACTTAAGGCACTAGAATTAGAAGACTCGGTGCAGGATCCAACCTGTTGGTTTTCATCTTCATTCGATTTTGACATTACTTCTTTAGTTATCTCCATTTATATATTGCAAATTCTTGCTGACATATAAATATGACTGCATAAGACCTGCATATTGTTGTACAAGATGCTCAACCAATTCTGACCAAGATACCTCAATAATACTAGCACATACACTCTTTCTCTAGGTGTTGTGTGTCTTTGCACGTTTTTATGCATGAATATTCGTATGGGGTCTGTGCAGAGATTTTTGTAGTTTATTTTGTTTCTTTGCCTACTCGGCATCAAAATAATAGTTCAGTCCACTAATACTTCCTTTTCATATCGTAATAATTCACAACCTTCTTGCATGCAACTATGCTTAGCAAATAACTTGTTTACATGCTTCCACTATTGATGCTTGGTTCTTTTTGGAGCTTTTGTCCCTTTTCGCTTAGATGGAGATCATAATTCTTTTTTTTTTTCACTGTTGCAGGCATGGGAGTGCAGTCCTGGAAAAGAGTTAGCATGGAACATCCTATCCCTGTTTACAACATCTGGAATGTTGTTTCTGGAAGTCAGCTTGATTGCCTTTCTATACCAAGGAAATTATTCTAGTGGGTTTGATGCTTTGACCCGGCCCTTTGGTATCTCGGCGCTTGTAGTTGGTTTGGACATAGTTTTGAAGGTCCTTCATTTTTAACTTTAATCATTGCAGTTCTCTAATAGCTAGCTTGATGCCAAAAGGCACCTTAAGGGGTCTGGGGAATATTGGTGTCACTTTTAACTTATTTTGGCCCTTTTTAGAGTTTTCCACCAAATGCTATCCTTAGGCCAAATATCTTATCTGACATTTGAATTTGTTAGACATCTCTAAACTTCTACTTAAGTAGATGAGGACGATGAGCTTGTGCTTGTGTATGATGAAGTTACCCTTAGTTTTTGTTTTCTTAATTCTGTCGCCTGCCTCTACTAAATTGCTGCAACTGGCCAAGATTATGACATGAAATATAAATTACTTAATTGATGTTTTCTGTGCAGGCAATTTACCTGTTTGGACTGGGGATCCCACTTTTCATTGATAATAATGAAGAACAGCTTACCAAAAAGTGGAATTTATGGGTTATCCACAGGCTTGTGCTAACTGCAGTTTATGGCCTTATATTATGGATGTACCACTCTCAGTGGAGGGACAGGTTGCCTGGTAAGGTTCTCAGTACATGCATGTTGGTGAAGTATATCTATCCCTATTAGATGGTTCGTGACTTGTCATTTCCTTTATGCAGCACGACCTGCATTCTACAAATACATTGCTATAATGTTCACTTTGAACTCACTGGCATTGCTTGCTTGTGTGCTTATGGGAAGCGGGGCTGGTTTCAGCTTTTGGTAATGTTGAATAGAATTCTTTTTCTTCCACAAAAGGCCTTCTGGAACTATATGTATTCCTAATGATCCTTAATCTTCTTCACAGGCTGTACACTACAACAATTGTTTGCTACCACGCCTTTTACCTTCCTCTACTGTACATAACGTTTTTAGCAGATTTTTTCCAGGTTTATCAGGATTTCACCTTACCCTCCTTTTCAAACTTATTCTTTCTGTTACGAGTACAGAAACATTTGTGACTAATAATTGCATTTCTCGTGACTGTAGGAAGAAGATTTGCATCTTGATAATGTATACTATTCAGAGATGAAAGATGCTGGCTTCTTTGATGCTGATTGGGAGTAAGAAAGTGAGCATCTGTTAAACAAATCTGGTTATGACACTGTAGATATAAGTATCTATACTTTCCAGTATGTCAATCAGTATCTAGAGTGTCAGGGTTAGTGTTAGGAATATTTTACTGGAACTAGTGATGGAATACTTTAGAGTGTCAGGGTTAGTGTTAGGAATATTTTACTGGAACTAGTGATGGAATACTTTATGCTACAAAAGTGAACGAGGCAAAAGAGGGCCCATCTGAAGGTTGTCATCTTCTGCCAGGTTGGTTCATATTAGATCTTTCCATTTTCTTACCGCATTTTACCCTTACTCTTTAGAGAAAAATATTGTTCAGAAGCTTAGCGTCAATTTTTCAGATATCCGACATTTCGAGTTCTAGGCCTGTTGAATGTATGGTGGCTTTAATTCTGGTCCGATCATCAAAATTTTTGGTACTCTTAGTTTTGGTCGGATAAACCTTAAACGAGACTGGTAAACAAGGTCCAATTTGACGAAGTTCCTTGTACTGGTCGGTTTTTCGAAAGTACCGTGGTGGTTGTTAGGTTTCTAAGGCAATTACAACTACCACGAAAGACACCCTAACATAAATAACTACTAAGGGTAAGTTTATCTCATCGCGAAAGACATCCCTAAAGACAAACACAAAAGACTACAGAGCTAAGTTTCAACTCGACATGAAATGCGTAGCTAAAGACTGACATAAAAAGGAAAAAGAAAAAGGGAACGAGGGATAAATTTTAACTCGACAAGGTACGGTCCCTTCGGGATTTATTTCTCAAAATGCTTCCAGGTTCCAAGTTCCAAAAGCAGGTTTTGCAGGAAAAAGATGGTTCTTTTAATTTGGTTAACATATTTAGAGTATGGTTTTGAAGAAACACCTTTCTAAAAGCACCTTTTGGATTTACTAGCATAACGGCCTTTGCACTGGGATTTTCATTGATTAAAAGTGAGGCAACAAGGCCTTAGCTGTTGCCTTTACGACCCCTTTATAATTCGCAACACATTTTATAACTGTCAATACAATGTTAAAGATTGAAATATAATATCGTGTCGTGTAAGAAACTCTCTCGAATGAACAATAACTCACCCCTTAGAGCAGTAACTTTCCTCTTACAGAAGAATATTTGGCAAGCTCCAGGCAAATTTCAGGTAACTTCTAAATTGTTGTGAGTTATTGTTCATTCGAGAGAGTTTCTTACACCACACGATATTATTGTTATAAAGTTCCCTGGAGCCTCCAAGGGAGGCTCCTCTCCCTTAAGAGTAATGCATAACCATTTTCCTTAAGGGTCTTTAGATTTCAACATTGTAAGGGATCACAACAAGCAGAAAGTTGAGGGTCCAAATGGAGCTGGGAATCTTGGAGTTATGTAATTTTGGCTGAAACCTCGGTTGTAAAGCCTAAATATTTCTCATCCACCTTAGTTGATAGTTTTGTATCTCCTCCTCTCGAGCCTCTTCAAGAAGGAGCTAAACTCTAGAGCAATACCTTGGTTGGTTTCTTCCTTAACGAAAGGCCAGCTTTTCCTTTCATGCAGATTTGGGATCAAACCAAATTGGATAACAAGGGATTAGATAGAATCCTACTTATTGAGGAGGAAACTTTTCTATTTAAGTTTACATAAGGTGATAGTATTTGTAAGATGTTGGAATTAGGCCCTTGGCACATTGGTGAACAACTCATGTTCATTCAGAAATAGGCACTAGGTTTGGAATCTGAGAAAAACAACATAGAATCCATCCTCTTATGGATCAATTTCCACAATATTCCTCTTAAGTATTGGTCTATGGATGGCTTAAGTTCTTTGACTAGTGTAGTGGGGAAACCTGTAGCATTTGATTCAGCCACTGTTAAGCTTGAAAAAGTATGCTATGCTCGAATTTGTGTGGAGATGAATCCCAAAAAGGCTCTGCCTAAAGTTTTGTCTATTATGAAACTCAATCCTGCTAATGAAAAGATACAATTCAACTATTTTACAATTGGAACCTTAGCTGGGAAAGCAAGTCTAGAGACCAATCGAGAGATTGTCCTTTAGAGGAGATTACAATGAGTTAATGGGAACAGTAGAAGAACTAGCATCACCAAACACAGAAACCGATTCTATTGATATTATGTTTGAAGATTAGAATGCTTTTTTTAGTAGAAGGAAAGACTAAGCTTGATAATCAACACACTACTCTAGTTAGAGATAAGGGAAAAGCTAGTGCAAACCCTCATGAGAGTGAACATGAAAAGGAGACACCTCATCAAGGTTTCTTTGAGGAAAGGTAAGAGCTAAATGAACAATTCACACCTAGGTCTAGCAGAAGATTAGGGAGGAAAAGGAGGAAACCCAAATGGGGTTGGTAGACTTACCTCTCATATGTCTGAATATTTATGATTTTTTGGAATATTAGAGGTTTTAATGAACCTTATAAGGGACAAGCTGTCAAGGATCTTTTGTTGGAAAGGAATCCAATTTTGCTTGCTTTACTTGAAACAAGAATAAAAGCTCATAAACTTCACAATGTTATGAAAATCATATGAAAAAACTAGAAGTGTGGATCAAACCACGACTACCATTACAATGGTAGAATCTTGTATGCTTACAATATTAAAAAAAATACAGGTCTCTGTATAAAATCTTCAAACCAATTCATTCATCTTAGTTGCAAACTCATTGACCCATGGATTACGATCGAGATTGTAATCATTTTTGCAGCCAACTTTGAATTTTAGAGAGCTAAGCTATGGGAGGAGTTATTCTCTATTCAATCCTCTATAATTAAGTCCTAGTTGATTGCAGGTGATTTGAACCACATTCTTCATCTCTCAGAGACTAGAGGATGCTGTTACTAAGTTAAGAGTGACTGATCTCATATCAATAAGGTGCTTTTACACCTAGAGTAACAAACAACTAAGAAATTGCCTCATTAAGATATGGCTGAGTCAATTCCCTAATTCATTTGTCCATTTTGGAACCGCACTATGTTTAGATCATTCAAACATGGAAATTCTTAACTTCACACCTCCCACTCCCTACAAATTTCCTTTTAAATTCTTCAACTTTCTTATAAGTATGGATGGGTTTATGGAGCTAGTGCATGAAATCTAGATTATCATAATATTATGTTATAAAGTTGATTAATCCACCGCCTCTATTAAGCTTCAAGAAGCTAAGAAAGATTTGAGGAGAGCTTAGAAAGCTTGTTATCTCTATCCTAAAAACATTGCATACAGAAATAATGTGGTTGGTAAACAGGAGATTTATAATAAAGCTCTTTAAGATCATAATTCTTTACTTATGCAGAAAGCAAGAACAACTTGGCTAAGGGAAGGGGATTTCAAGACTAAATTCTTCCATAACTCTGTCTTAGCAAGGAAAAATTCTAACAAGATTACCTGTCTCCTAAACACCAATGATTAGATGGTTACTGATAGAGATTCTTAAAAGAATATGATATGCAACTACTTTGAAACCTTGCTTAGAGCTCCAATTACTTTTGGTTTATCTTATTTGCAAGAGCTTGTAGAGCTTATTGGTCCATCTATATCCTTATCTCAGGATACATTGATGAAGCTCCAACAACCTTTTTCTCTGTAGGAGATCAAATCTGTTCTATTAACCTCCATTATATGAAAGCCCCAGGTCCAGATAGGTTCAATGCCTTGTTCTTCTTGAAAACCTAGCATATTACAAGTAATCTCCTTGTAGATACTATATTGGAATTACTGAATTCAGGAATATTTTTTAGGGAAATTAATGCTACTTACATCTATGTGATCCTTAAACTACTTAATGCAAATTGCGTCAATGATTTTTGCCTAATATCTTATTGTAACACCATCTAATAAGGCGATTTTAAAGCTTCTTGCTAACAAACTCAAAGAGAACTTGAACTAGATCATTCGTGACTCTCAAGGAGCTTTCGTAACTGGTAGATCTATCTTATATAATATTCTCTTAATGCAAGAATTGATAAGAGATTATCACTCAGGCAGAACCATTAAAAGCTATGCTATCAAAATAGACTTCTCTAAAGCTTTTGACATGCTTCATTGGAATTTCATCCTTATATGCATGGAATGGTTTGACTTCCTTAACTTTTTTATAAAATGGATTCATTCCTACATCTCAATGCCTTCATATAACATTCTCATCAATGGTGTTCCAACTAATTAATTCAGAGGTTTTAATGGTATTAGACAAGGAGATCCTATTTCTCATTATCTTTTTGTCATTTCCATGGAAATTCTAAACATGATTATTTGCTTCAACTTATCTAGAAGACCTGAGTTTAAGTATCATCATAAATGCAAGGAAATGTCTCTTACCTACGTAAGCTTTGCAGATGATCTGATTTTGCTTTGTTGAGCTCAGCAAGAATCCATTTCCATTTTGCATTAATCTCTTATTAGCTTCTGTAGGATTTCTGGCCTAAGCATCAATCAATGCAAGAGTAGAATTTATTTCTCCTCAGACATATCCAATACTGAAAGCTAATTTATTTCTCCTCAGACATATCCAATACTGAAAGCTTACTGCAGATTTTGATATGAATATTCATGGTTTGCCAATTACATACATGGGGGTTCCCATTTCACCACATTAGAGTTTTCATCTTCTTCTTAAAAGAATCATCAAGGAGATTGAAAAATGCATTAGAAACTTTCTCTAGTTAGGAAAGATTAACAATGCCAAAACAGCTTTGTTGGAGTAAGAAGCAAAGGGGGCTTGGTCTCACATCAATCTTAACTTCCCAATCAATGCAAGTGGCTAAAAGGACTTGGGGATTGCTTAAGGATAAATAATCACTTCAGAGCAAATGGATTAATGAATTCTATCTCATGGAAACCTACTTATGGCAAATTACAGAAAGGAAAGAAGTCTCTTAGTCTTTCATTTAGATTATATGAAAAAGGCCAGTTGTTGATCCATTGTAGGTGTTATGCCTCAGGAATTTTCGGACAGCATGAAGACGTTTTCAACAAGCCATGCAACTACGTAAAGAACGCAAGATGCAAGAATTCAAGACATTCAAGAATAGTCAGTTAAAAGCCGTTAGATGACAGTTAGAATTTAGCTATAAATTTGTAATTGATTACAGAAGGTGTATCGCATGAATCATTGAATGAAACCTCAGTTTTTCACTGAGTTCTTGACATACTCTGTTCGACTCTGTTTTCATTTCTTTTCTTACGCTAGTTTCTCTCTCTACATTTTCTACTGGTTAATCGATTGTCTGTGCATGGTCGATCGATAACAACAACAAAGTGGTATCAGAGCTGATTTCTTAAGGGACCTATGATGGTGTAAGCGACGATTCCGCGTCTTGAGCAAACAATTTCCTTCCGGATAACGCAGAGGTAAAGAAGAGTGCATACTCTTGAGATGGCTGAGTCATCCACTCCAAGCATGCAGCCGGCAGTCTTCGAAGGTGAAGGTTACCAGATCTGGGCAATAAAAATGGAGGCATACCTACAAGGACAGGATTTGTGGGAACCGATTGATGAGGATTACGAAGTGGAGGTTCCAGCCGATGATGTACCGATTGCTCAGTTGCGTTGGTTGAGAGAAAGAATTGCCAAGAAAGCTAGGGCGAAATCCTGCTTATACCAAGCAATAGCGCCCTCCATATTCACTCGGATAATGACTCTTGGATCGACGAAGGAGATCTGGGAATTCTTGAGGAATGAATATGCGGGTGATGAGAAAGTGAAGAATATGAAGATATTGAATCTTTTGCGTGAATTCGAAAGAATCCAAATGAAGGATGATGAATCAGTAAAGAGCTATACCGAAAGGTTGATTCAGCTGGCGGATCAAATCAGGCTGTTAGGAGCTGATTTTAAAGATCAGAGGCTTGTGCAAAAGCTTCTAGTCTCTGTTCCTGAAAAATTTGAAGCCACGATAGTCTCTCTGGAAAACTCCAAGGATATTGGCCAGATCAAGCTCGCCGAAGTGGTAAGTGCGCTTCAGGCTCAAGAACAAAGACACTTGATGAGGAAGTCCGAAGTAGCTGAAGGAGCGTATAGGGTTTCGGCCAAGAACGAGGGAACAGAGAAATCCAAGAAAAAGAAAAGAAACAAGGGAGGATCGAGCTCGCATAATGCTCATTCAAATCAGAAACAAACAAGCAAGAATACAGGAGCAGACAAGTCCAACAAGTATAATCCTCGTCCTCACTGTGGTAAATCTAATCATATAGCTTATAGGTGTTGGAAGAGGCAGTAGTGAAGCTACAGCTATGGGAGGGTGGGCAAATTTTTTTTATTAAAGAAGATATATATACATATGGAGGTTGCCCACCTAAAAGAATGTCGTTGCCTATAGTTGATTGAATAAAAAAATTTTTGCCTCCCCTGGAACAAATTTATGGCTTCGCAACTGGGAAGAGCCAGATGTGGAGTGCTGAAGGTGTCATCAAAAGGGCCATATGAAAGCCATATGTAAAAAGCAAAGTGGACAGCAAGAAGCAAATGCGCAAGTTGCCGAAGAGGAAGAGCAACTCTTTGTAGTCATCTGCGATCGAGCTGAAGCATATTCGTCTGAATGGCTGATCGACAGCAGATGCACAAGTCACATGACACCCGATGCATCTTTATTCAAAATCTTAGACTACAACGTGAAGGCTAACGTAAAGGTAGAAAATGGTGTATGTATACGAGCAAAAGGTAGAGGAGTGGTTGAGATACCGACCAAAGTTGGCATCAAAACCATCTCTGATGTGTTGCTGGTACCCAAAATACAACACAATCTACTAAGCGTGGCCCAACTGATCGAGAAAGGTATGTCCATGTATTTTGAAACTGATAAATGCAGGGTTCTGGACAAGCTCGGGAGAGAATTGTTCACTACAAAAATGAAGAATAAGAGCTTTGTAGTGAGTCCAGAGGAGTTTCAGCCAGAAGTATTGATGAGCAGTGCATGCGATTTTAACCTATGCCATAGGAGGCTCGGTCATTATCACACTAAGGGATTGGAGGCAATGCAGAAGAAACAAATGGTTGAGGGCCTGCCGCCAGTCCCATATGATCACGTTGCATGCAAGATATGTATGAAAGGGAAACAAGCACGTACACCCTTTCAGAAATCCAAGTGGAGAGCTAAGGAAAGACTTCAACTACTACACATGGATGTGTGTGGACCGATGCCGATCGCCTCATTGAATGGTAGTCGTTATTTTCTGTTAATCATAGATGATTATACGAGGTACTCATGGATTTATTGTTTAAGATCCAAAGGAGATGTAGCCAAGACATTTCGGGAGTTCAAGATCCTTATCGAGAATCAATCAGGAGCTAGCATTAAATCTGTAAGAACAGACAATGGCTCGGAATTTATTTCTCACGAATTTTATCAAATCTGTAAGCTTGCAGGAATCAAGCATCAACTGACTACCCCGTACACTCCACAACAAAATGGAATTGTGGAGAGAAGAAACCGGACGGTAGTGAAAATGGCAAGGTGTATGATGGAGGAGAAGAAACTCCCGAAAGACTTCTGGGCTGAGGCGGTGACAACTGCGTGTTTTTTACTGAACCAGCTGCATACCCGAGCCTTGGATGACAAAACGCCGTATGAAATGTGGCATGGAAGCAAGCCAAAACTGAAGAATCTGAAAGTTTTCGAATCACCTTGCAGTGTTCTCGTGCCGCAAGTTAAGAGGAACAAACTAGACAGCAAAACAGAGATGGCAATTTTTGTAGGATATTCGGAGGTGTGCAAAGGATACAGAGTATACTATCCGGAATTGAAAAAAAATAAAGGTAAGTAGAGACATAATTTTTTTTTAGGATGATCTCTAGAGCTGGTCCGAAGAGAAGAAGAAGACTGAGGAAGCGAGGAAGGAAGACACTCAGCCCTCGGATGCCCAACAATTAATAGGTGATTTGGGGATAGACGATGATTCGGACCAATTACAGCTGACGGATGATGAAGTAGATCCGACGGCCCAAGATGAACCACATGGCGGGAACTCAGATGAAGAGGCTCCAGACGACTACGATGAAGATTACGATCACATTCCGGTGAGAGGAACGAGAAGCCTGGCAAAAATTTATGAAAGAAGTAATGAAGCGTTTATGGAGCCGACAAAGGTTCAGGAGGCTTTGCAAGATCCCAAATGGCTCGAAGCCATGAAAGAGGAAATAACAATGATCAACCAGAATCAGACATGGATGTTGACGGTGAAACCTCCAAACAAGAAAGCAATCGGATTAAAATGGGTGTTTAAGACTAAATTAAACCCCGATGGATCGGTTAACAAGCTGAAGGCGAGATTAGTCGTAAAGGGTTACGCGCAAGTCGAAGGCGTGGATTATGGAGAGACATTCGCGCCTGTGGCTAGGGTAGAGACAATCCGATTGTTATTGGCATTGGCAGCTGAGAAGGGATGGAAGGTACACCAAATGGATGTTAAGTCCGCCTTTCTCAATGGTATTTTACAGGAGGAAATTTACATCCAATAACCGGAGGGGTTCGTGATCAAGGGAAAGGAGGAGTGCGTGAATAAATTGAACAAGGCGCTTTACGGGCTTAAACAGGCCCCTCGATGCTGGTACGCAAGGATTGATGCATTCTTGTTGGAGATCAAATTCAGGAGGAGCAGTAGTGAACCGACCCTGTACGTGCGCATACAGGATGATGATGAAGTGGTGATTTCAATTTATGTTGATGACCTGTTGATCACAGGAAGTTCGGAGAAGCAGATAGATTTCTGGAAGCAACGATTTGGCAAA
>JANVCL010000212.1:11207843-11218516 GCA_026546855.1 Erythroxylum incrassatum | reverse complement strand
AATTTGCCACATGTTATCGCACATACAAGCCATTTGTCAAATATACATGTTGCCACAAGTCACGCTATAACTAGTCCCCGTGTCACAATAGGGTTGGTCCAAAATAAAAATCTTTCTAAAATCTCACCAAAATACCAACATCCAAAAAATACCAATTTGCTAAAACACATTTTACTCATATTTAACAACTCAATTGTACCCGAAAAATGCCAATGAATGCATGTGCAATCATGTGAATGTGTAAAAATGTGCATGTCACAATTAATTATGCATGATGTGCATTTTCCTAGTTTCTCATCGAATTATCAAAATTCGCAATTCTAGCCCTAACATGGGTAACGGGATGTTACAAGACAGGTGCATGATGTTCAAAGAAGATAACATGTAGAACGAACCCGTATACGTGAACGACGATATCTAAGCAGGGCAGCACCACAGATGAGAAACCAAGAACTAGCGCAGAAATGAAGGACAATAACCAACCACTAGCGTAGCAACTGTATGTGAACGACGTGAAACTAGCAGCACCTGACGTGAACGAAGCACCAACCGCACCTGACGTGAATGAAGGAAGCACTAACACTTGAATGCTACAACACCAGCTAAACCTGAACGGTACATTTAAATGCTGAACCAACACTAATTTTTTTAGGCATCCACAGCATCGTATGAAGAGCATAGGGAAGGTGAAAAGTCCTGGCGCGATCGTATTATATAAGATGAAAATGAAAAGTCCAATGACGCCTTTGTATCTATTATCTTTGTATATGATATATCTTTTTTTCCCAATATTATAAAGACTAATATAAATATAAATAATATAATATATGATATATAATATATAATATATAGCATATAACAATATACTTTAACTGTTATTACTTATGACAAAAGTACCCATTTCGGTTTGATTTAGCTTGATTCAACCCGAATTAACTAGACTCTAGGCTATGTTTCATTTTTTTTAATTTTTAGGTTTTAGGTCGAGCTCGGATTGTATGGTTCAACTTGATCTAAAATTTAAAAATTTCTTTTTAAAAATTAAATTATATATTTAATCAAATTTGGTTATACTCGATTGTGCTCAGGCTCAAGTAAGACTTCGGCCTAACTAGTTCTAAGTTCGATGCTAATTATTATAGCCCTTAATTATTGTTTAAAGTTGCAACATATTTAATTTTTGCTTATATATAGCAATGTTACTTTAATTTTGTTGTCTTTTTGAATATATGGCAACAAATTACTTTTAGCATTGCCTATTAATATTACCAAAGGCAACACTTTAAAAATAGTTTTGTTTTATTAGTTTTAAGCAAAAAAAATTAAAATGTTATAAATTTAGTGTTGCCTAAACCATTTTTTACTATAGTGTAGCAATTGATTTCTTATTGAAATCCCCTAACTATAAGAATCTTCGCATCATTTTCTCTATAGTCTTAATTAGGTTCTTAAAAAGAAAGATGTGAGAAGTTCAATAAATATGCATGGTGTTAAGAACAAAATCAATAATTTTAACTCTTGAGCAAAGGAGAGGCTTCTATTACACCAATTATCAGTTCTCTTTTGAATCATCTCCATTATTGGTAGACAATCTCTATTCGATGGTCCCTTGGTTGTAATAGGGATAACAAGGTAAGTGAATGGGAGATCTATTAATTCAAGACTCGTCAAATTAGCTAACCATCTTAGGTACAACCAACTGGCTTTTGTTCATATCTCTTTATTAGTATTAATAACTTCCAAAATTTAGCTATAAATAACCAATGATCTTTAAGTTTAATGATTATTAATTTTTAACTTTTATAATTAGAGAAAAATATATAGAGATGCATATCCTCTATATTTTTATGATGTTTTGGATGTTTGCGGGTTATTGGATTTTGCGTGTTAAACTAACTTCCACGTATTATCTATTGGACTAAAATTATTATAGTAAAAACTTTGCTTTCTTTCTATCATGAATGCAAGTAATAAAGCTGAATCAAGTAAAATTTAAGTGTTTTATTTTCTAATTTATTTTATTATCTGGTTCAATTTATTTATTTCTTCCAATATTTTTCTATGGCTATTTCCTTTGAAAAATCCCATCTACTCCTAATAAATTACTCAATCAATTTTTTATTTGTAACAATTCAAGATGATAGCTATCTTGATGTAAAACGAACTGTAAAAGGCATTGTGGAAGAAAATAGTGGCAACTACTTTAAATAAGGACCAAAATAGGAGTTGGATAAATTTTCAAAAAAAGAGAGGAGATGGATAACAAAGCCCTCATCTTCATTCAAATCATTCAAATGTATTTGTCCAATAAAGTGCTATAAGAGGTTTTCTGTGAAAATATAATGACATTTTTATAGATGAAATTATGGTCACTATATTTTTCAAAAAGTCCTACTTGTAAGTTAATCATGAAACATTACTTGATCATATTGTAACTGGAAAACATTACCTAATTAAAATTCATATTTATTAATTTAAATTTTTTCATGGATTTGAAAACACTACAAGAAAATAACACATTACCAATGAAAAATTACTGATGGAAAACATTTCGTAGTAAATTAACGACATAAATTGATTTTCCTTATGTAAATTTGTCAGAAAAAAATTATTTTTTGCGATTACCAAAATATCCATCTGTAAACGTGAAGGGAAATTATCCCTGCAACTTTTCCGACAGAATATAGCGACAAAATAGTAAAGTCCGTTGTAAAAATGGGCGGCAATGGCTGTTGGAAAAAATAAGCATCTAAATTACCAACAGAACCACAGTTCTGTCGGTAATTGTCAATTGTTCATAAATTAAAATGACGTCGTTTGGTTTTAATCCAAACGATGTTGTTTTAATCACCCACTTAAGCTACCCGAAGCCCCCCTTCTTCCTCCGCTCTGTTATTTTCTCTCTTCTTCCCTATATCAATGTCGTCGGTCCCTCTTCCTCCCAAGCTTCCACCATTGATTTTTGCTTGCTTTGGTCCATCGTGTATCACTTTTAGGTAAGTTTGCTCTTAGGTTTATTTTGTGCCCAAATTTTTTTATTAAATGGTTATATATATGAATATGGTTGAGAGGGTTTTGTTTTGATGGATTGTGGGTATTTTGAATTTTTTACCTAATGTGGTTGGTTTATTGTTGTTTGAATGTGTTTTTATTAGTAAATAATGAAAAAATGCAGTGGTTTTGTTATTAGTTAGAGATAATTCGGGTTGCCTATAAATTGTTCGATGAAATGTCTCTTAGGGATGATTGGTGAGACTTGGTTAATTCCTTGGAATATAAAGAAAATGCCTAGAGTAGTTGCATAAGACTTGAAATGGAAAATGAACAATTATATGGAAGGTACTTTGAAACCAGAACTAGTCATCATAATTAGGATTAGCAAGCCTAAAGTTAATTTAAAGGAGTTAATATAGAAAAAGGGATATGATTTCATATAATAGAATGAAATTGGACAATTATATGGAAGGTGATATTTTTGAAACAATTAATTAGCATTTTTATGTATTAATAAGGCATGGTGTGAAAAGAAGGGAAAATATAGTGCTTTTGTACATTCTGAATCAAAATTTACAAATTTTCCTTTTAATACTTGATGGATTGAATTTGGTTTTACCAATTATGTCTTAAATATGATGTAGGGATTCCTCTTGAGACAAACCATAAACTCAAATGAAAATTCTATATTTAAGGGTAGCTAAATCAACGCTTTAGTTGAAGCCATTAGAACTTATCATTTGAATTTAGGTCTTAGACATCATTTATAACTTTTCCAAACACTTTATGTTCCTACTGTTTCTCAAAATTTAATTTCTCTGTCTAAACTTGATAAAATTGGATATTCCTTTAAGTTTTGAAATGTATGCTGCATTTTATTTAATAATAATGATTTTATTGGTTACGTGATGATTTATACAAATTAAAGTTTGATGATCTTTTTGCTGAGACTTTGTTGGCCTTGCTTTAAATGTTGGTATTAAACATAGTTTAGTAGAAGAAAGTTTAGCTCATTTATGACATAAACATCTACGTAACATATCTAAAGAAAGAATACAAAGATTGTAAAGAATGAAATCATTCTAATTTAGCTTTTAACTTTTATATATTTTGATATATATAGGCCTTTTAATGTTTCATCTTCTAGTGGGAAAAAGTATTTTATCACTTTTATTGATGGCATTATGGATATGTGTAATTGCTATATGAGAAATCATAATCAATAAATGCGTCAGAGATGTTTATTTATGAGGGTTAAAATATACTTAGACCAAAAAGTGAAAGTTGTTAGGTCTTATAAAGGTGGTAAATTTTGTGGAAGGTAAAATGAAATCAGACGATGTCTTAATCTATTTGTTAAATTCTTAAAAAAAAACATAATGTATGTACTTAATACATAATGTCAGTCACTCTAAAACACAACATTATTATATAAAGGCATAAGCATACTTTAATGGATATGGTTAAGAGCATACAGAGTTATTCTTATCTTTCCTTATCATTATGGATATATGCTTTGGAAATTACCTTTCGTTTATTAATAATGATTCCTACACTACAAAACAATTAGGAATTAGCGACGAATTTTTATTAAAATTATCATAATACTAATTTTTAACATTACTCCCAGTAAAAGTCCACATATTTCTATTTCAAAACAAACATTATTATTTTTTTATTTGCTTACTTTAATATATTAAAAATACAACAAAACTATTGAACAAGTGTATTGTATTAAATATGAAATATTCTTTTTCGCAAGCCCTAAATTGTGTTGAAGAGCATCGCTCATTTTTCTTCTTTGTAGTCTAGAGTTATTCGTCCCTCCAGGTAAGTCGTCCAACTAATGTCTACCATATGTATTGCTTTAATAATATGATTCTGATGCGTTTGGGTTTTGTGTGAATGTAAAGGAGGTCTTACTTTGTGTCATTGTTTAGAATATTTTTAATCATTGATGAGTTTTTATGTTCTTCTTTAATAGTCTAAGTATTTTACTGTATGTGGAATGAGTTTGAGATCTTATGGATGCTTTGAGGCATAACTAATAAGTTCCTAGGACGGTATATAGGCTGGAAACCAGTGATGCAGCTCCCGTGAGGCTTATTGGTGAAAAATTCCACAAGCCTAAAAGTCACAGTAAGAACTTACTTTCTTGATTCACAGGTGTAAACAATACCACGTACCATAGTATTGAAATCAATTACATTATGGATTCAATCGATTAATACTTCATCTTCATTGTGATTAATTCAAACTTAGTATTCACACAAGAAATTCATAGGGTTATTAGACATGACTGTTCTTCGCATAATAAACCCCTAAGACAGTATATAGGCTAGAAAATTATGATGCAGCTCCCATGAGGCTTATCGATGAAAAATTCCACTAGCTTAGGAGTCACAACAAGAACCGCTTTCTTGATTCACAGGTGTAAACAATGCCACGTACCATATTATTGAAATTAATTAAATTATGGATTCAATTGATTAATACTTTAAATTCAATATGATTAATTTAAACTTAGTATTAACACAAGAAATTCATAGGGTTATTAGACATGACAGTTCTTTGCATAATAAACCCCTAGGACAGTATATAGGCTGGAAACCCGTGATGCAGCTCCCGTGAGACTTATTGGTGAAAAATTCCACAAGCCTAGGAGTCACAACGAGAACTTACTTTCTTAATTCACAGGTGTAAACAATGCCTGGTGGTTTTGCAAAAATGAGTAATGTTGTTAAATCGTGGATGTATAGACGATTAACACCTGATGGTTTCATTAATCCTTAGTCTATTAAGGGAGTTGAAGCTTTTATTCATTATGCATGCTCTCAACCTGCATATATGGATGGCCCAAAGATAAGATGTCCATGTAAAAAGTGCAAACATATTCATTTCCTTCATATTGATGAAGTGAATGGCTGTTTGCTGAGAAAAGGGTTTTTTTTCCAAATTATTTTGAGTGGATACGACATGGGGGGCCATTGATTTGTAGCACCTCAAGGGGTAATAAAACAAACTCGTTAGTAAATGTGGATGAGTTTGAAGGGGGTTTGGATTTAGAACAAATAATGTGGTGCAACTGAAAATCCTTACATGCAAATAGTTTATGATGCAGTCGATTATACCTTTCAGGAAAATATAGAAAATCTTGAAGAACAACCAAATTCACATGCAAAATAATTTTTTGACTTACTACACTTAGCTGACCAAGAATTATGGCCAAATTATGAGACAATGATTCAATTGTCTTCAATTGCTCGGATATTGAACATAAAGTCTGAAGGGTATATTTTTTATCATAATTTTGATAAAATTCTTGGACGGTATAATGAATCATTGTCTCTTGATCATACAATGGTTGATAGTTTTTACAATATGAAGAAACTTATTACGGATCTTAGTTTACATGTTGAAAAAATTGATTGTTGCAAATTGGGATGTATGTTGTATTAGGGAGATGATGTGAAATTAAAAAAGTGCAAATTTTGTGGCCAATCTAGGTTTAAACCTGGAAAGAATTATATGAAATAGAAATTAGTACCCTAGAAGCGGATGTATTATTTCATGCTAACTCCAAGACTTCAAAAACTATATGCTTATGATATTACTGCATCTCATATGAGATGACATAATGAACACGAACAGGAAGATGGAATAATGAGTCATCCATTGGATGCACTGGCATGGAAACATTTCAATAACACCCATTATGAGTTTGCAGCTGAAATTCGAAATGTTAGGTTGGGATTGTCAATGGATGGATTCCAACCTTTTGGTCAATTCGGCTAAGAATATTCATCATGGCCAATCATAATTACTCCTTATAATTTGCCTCCATAGATGTGTATGAATAAGGCATATATGTTCTTTACAGTGATTGTGTCAAAGCCTATAAATCCAAAGCATAAAATTATTGTATTCTTAAAATCATTGATTTCTAAATTGTAGCATCTTTGGGAATATGGATGGAGATATATGATGTGTCTCTGAAACAAAATTTTATGTTGAGAGCAGCTTTGATGTGGACCATTAGTGATTTTCGACATATGCTATATTGTCTGGATGGAGCACAGTAGGAAAATTGGCTTGTCCTTACCGTGGCAATGATTTTGATGCGTTTTATCTTCCAAATGGGAGGAAAACATGTTGATATGACAACCATAAGAAATTTATTCCTCCAGATCATCCATTTAGACACAATAAACTAAAGTTCATTAAGAATAGGATGGTACAAACATCTCCTCCCCTTACAAAGCTGGTGAAGAGATATTGCAGGATATTGATGAATTACGGTTACTGAAAGTTACAAAATTTGAAGTTGATGAAGTTAATACAAGCATTAATGAAAACTTTGGTTATAGAAAACGAAGCATCTTTTGGGATTTGCTATATTGGAAAACTAATTTGATACTTCATAATCTAGATGTGATTCATATTGAAAAAAATATTTTTGACAATTTGTTCCATACCGTAATGAACATTGAAGGGAGGACAAAAGATAATGCAAAATTATGAGTTGATTTGAAACTTTTTTATAGAGGGAATGAGATATATAAAGATCTTCTCATCAGTAAATATCCAAAAGCATGTTACACTTTGGACAAAAAAAAAGGAAATTTTAGGTGAATATTTGAAAAGTCTAAAGTTTCCCGATGGTTATATTTCAAACTTTGCAAGGTGTGTGGACATAAGGAAGTACAAATTATTTGGGATGAAAAATCATGATTGTCATGTGTTTATGCAAAAGCTAATTCCAATTTCATTTAAGGAGTTGCCACCGATTAAGGTTTGGGAAGTTATAACAGAATTAAGTTTGTTTTTCAAAAACTTAACATCATCTGAAATAAAATTGGCTGAAGTGGAAAAACTAGAAAGGAAAATTCCATTAATTTTGTGCAAATTGGAAGGGATTTTTCCTCCAAGCTTCTTTAACTGTATGAAGCATCTACCTGTGCATTTAACACACGAGGCTAAACTTGCCGGTCTAGTTCAATATCGATGGATGTATCCGTTTGATAGGTAATTTAAAAAAAATATTCAAATTGAAGTAATAACATGTTGTAATGACAAAATTGTAATAACCCTATTCGCTAATGTAGATATTTGCATCACTTGAAGAAAAATGTTAAAAACAAGGCTAGATTTAAAGGTTCGACATGTAATGCTTATTTAGTGGAGGAAGCAAGTAAATTTTGTTCACATTATTTTAAGTCGCATGTTCACACAAGAGAAAGAAAAGTTCCTCGTAATGACGATGGGGGAGGTACGGGTGATGCTAGTGGTAACTTATCCATTTTCACATATCTTGGACGAACATATGGATGTTCAACAAGAATAATTTTAACAGAGGAAGAAATAGAGACTACCCATAGTTACATTTTATTAAACTGTCAAGAGGTTCAATTGTAACATCCCATTACTTGTGGGAGGGTTAGATTGGTAATTGTGAGTGATTAATGAGAGTAGAGATGCATTTTCATGTTCATGCATATTAAGCCATACACTTATATATGAATAGTGAACGTTATTGCACATGAAAAAATTATACATGCATTCATGAATAATTTCGGGTATAATTGAACTGATTTATGAAAATTTGAGAATTTTGAATGTTTTACCTTGGAAGTTTTATGGGTTAGTGGAATTATGGTATTTTTGAATAATGGTGAAATTAGGAATAATTTTTTGGAATTTAAAAAAAAGAGAAGAAGAAGAGATTAAAAGAAGTTTTGGAGATAGTTGGATTGTAAAAATGAAAGTTAAGAGAGTTCGTTTCAAAGGAAACTAAGTTAGTGCTTAGGTATTTGGGAAAGTGACAAGAGTCACCTAGGCTTTTGTACTCTTGCTAGAAGTAGGTTACTATTCCTTGGGAGTTAATAGTTTAAGTCATGTCTAAGTCCTTTCTTCGTTATCTTTTTCTTCAAACTTTCTTTCGAAACATAAGAGACTTCTATGTTTTTCCCTTTCTTCACCAAACCTACGTTGCCACTTGGTTCCTCTACCCTGAGAAAAACCAGAAATTGGTTATTGTACTCGGTGAAGTGCGTAAACTGTGTGGAGTTTAGGGCTTGAAGATTTTGGAGTTTCAACAGGTAAGTAATGAGTAAATCCTTTAAAGTTGGGAGATTCATGCATCAAATTGCTAAGTTATTGTCATCTGCATGAAAAATGACATTTATATGTTTATTCATAAGTACTGGGTTGTTAGGGGATGAAAAATCTGGTTATGTATACATTTAGTGCTTGGAAAGATTATGAGTGTTTGGGGTGTCGTGAAATATTGAAAGGTTGAAAATCTGGAAAATGCTCACTGAGTGTGCTTCGGTCTATTAGCTATAACTTGTTCTCTAGTAATCCAAACAAGATGATTATTGATTTGGATTAAACTAGAGATATAAGGCTACATTTCTTATGAAGATATTGAAATTCAATTCAGTTTCTAAGAATCTCAAAAGTCGTTATGAAGTTGAGAACTGGGTGTAGGACGTTGAGAGTTGAGTGTAAAATTCGTGTTCCGACTTTGAGAGGAAATTTAGACTTAATTTAAATAGATTTTGGCAAAGTTTCCTTCTGAAGAGTTGTAGATCTCTCTTTTATCTTTCCAACGGTATATAGTATGAAAATTTTGGACATCTGAGCTGAAAGTTATGTCCTTTTGATTGCTTCAGCCTTAGGCTCCGTCTCAGTTTGACTTTTTGCGTCTCAATTTGACCGTCTGCTTTTGCTTCCGTCTTAGTTACTGTTCATCGTCTCATGTTTAACTTTTTGTGTCTTAGTTTGACCGTCTCAGCTACAGTTCATTTCTTCCGTCTCAGTTATTGTTCATTGCTTTTGTCTTAGTTACTGTTCATCGTCTCAGTTTGACCGTCTCAGTTACTGTTCATTGCTTCCGTCTTAGTTACTGTTCATTGTCACCTTTTGATCCATTTTCTACCCTTCAAACATTGGAATTGGCCTTTGAGGTCTTCATAAGAGTTGTAACTCTTAAAATTCCCTTTCAAACCATATAAAGAACTCCTTAATCCGATATCTGTAAGGAAAGTTATAGCAATTTTCCCAACTTTAAATCGTTTGATGACGTCATCTTTGTCTCAAAATGGCGTCATATCGCCTGCTTTTGTTTTTGACCCCTCAGATGAAAGATTTGGCCTTTGTGGTCTTCATGAAAGTTGTAGCTTTTCATGTCCTCTTTCGAACCATTCAAAGAACATCTCAATCAGAATTTTCTACTGAAAGTTATGGCTGTTTCCCCGAAACAGGTTCAGCATAATTGTGTTCATAAACATGGTTGCTTCTTTTGACCATAACTTCTTCTCCAAACCAACAAATGACTTGGTTCTTGAACCATTATATTTGTAAGACTTTGATTTACATCTCCTAGAAGGATCCTAGCTATCTAAAATTAATGGAGAAACTTTGAGTGAAAAGAGTGGGACGGATACAGTGAGCGTGTTCCTAAAGGATATGAACTGGTGTTAACCCACTAAACGTACTTTAGTATTTTGATGACTTCAGGAGTTCCACTAATCCACATGAGATTAGATTTGTGTCGGATAATACCTGGAGTTAACATGAATATGCATTGTACATACTTTATTTCATACATGTGCATTACTAAATACCTATGATGGTACAATTTGTGATATATGTGCATGTTATTTGTTATAGAGGAG
>JANVCL010000212.1:11137664-11149263 GCA_026546855.1 Erythroxylum incrassatum | reverse complement strand
TGATTCGGTGTGTGTGTTTGATTCTGGCCATTCCTAAGCATAGCTCCATCTTGTTGAAGGTTCTCTAGGACAAGTTCTTATTGGGTCTCCCATCAGTCATGCTTGGCTAGGCGTTCCGACCTTTTGAAGATGTAGCAATGGCTTGAGTTCACTGGACTTCAAAGGGGAGTAACCAAACATTGTCTGAAATTTAATTATATTGTTGTAAAACTTTGAGTTAGAGTTTACGGTGGTATGATTAGATTAGCATGTTTAGAGTTTAATAATGTGCTGAACAGTGTTTTGTGATATGGACATAGTTTTATGTTGAACTTTGTGCTTAAATATATGAAGTCTCATATATGTTTTTGGCGATTGCGGTAATCCTTATTATCTGTCTAGTTGTGTTTGATATAGGTGATTATGCTTGACCCAATTGACCACTTGCATTGACGTGTCCACTTCACACACTAAGGTTTTTTTAACAAGGTTTTAAATAATGAAGTTCATTAATTAAATCCTTGGACCTAAAGAATCCTTTATGGTTGATCTTTTGAAAACTTGGTGGATTTCATCTCCAAAAATTTGATTTGAACCGTGATAGCTTAAGCTTATTTTCAAGAGGACTTTATCCAATTTGATCATAGTTTGAATTTTGTTTGCTTTAAAATTCCCAAAAATCCAAAAATATACTTTTAATACAATTTTCATTTATTTTAGTTAATTTACTCAATTTTGATCAGCTTGCAAAACCCCTTTCTTTTACCAACTTTAATAGCATTTTTGACTTATAGGCTAGCTTAAACTTTTTTTGTCGGTTTCGATTTAGAGAGACGACCCGAGGTTACAACCTATCCTACAATCTTGGAATTTATTATTTTGACCGGTTTCCAAGGATCGATTTTAATATCGAGTCGATAGAGCCGCGATCAATTATGGTTTATAATAAGCGAATGCTTAAGTTATATGTTTTAAGATTAAAGTAACTACCCACTTTATTCTTGAAAACATACTTGATTCCAGATTCATTTAATAGTGCCATTATCAATAGTCAACTACTATCATGATATGAAACTCATGATTCCCTTCAAGTAAACTCCTTTACTTAAATGGAGATAAATTGCAACAATACAATCTAAACCATAATCAAGCAACCAACTTGATTATTCAATTATGAATCCATTAATTTAGATTCTTATAATATACATGTTTCCCATACATCTTTATATATATGTATATTACTTACAAAAGAATCTCGGCACCTTATGACTAGATATATAATACTCATAAAAACCAAACTCTTTTGTTTTATTAATAATAAATATTTTTATTACAAAATTGTAACTGAAGAAGATTAAAGTATATGTAAATACACTTGCTTTCTAGGGCACTATATTTACATAACTCCAGCAATGACATTTATTAACTTATACAACAAATAACTCTTATATAATGGCAGGCTTTAACTAATCATCTTTGTATTAGACAACTTACACATTTATTCGAGCTCTTATACAACATTACCTAAGGAGAAAGTGGACTTAGGATCAATTCGATCAAAATGTTAAATAAGGTGCTCATAATCAAGAGGCTATGGAAGAGAAGCATTGACAAGGAATTACTTTGGGTTTAATGGATATAAATGCATTTATTTAAGTAAGAAAATAGATATTTAGTTAAGATAAAGAAAAGCACTTCATAGTCCTTAAGGCAATCTTGTTCTGTTAGTAATATGGTGGAAACAATTATAAAAGACAATGCTTAGAGATGGCTAGTTCATGAATCAAGGACTTTAGATTAATAAAATCCAATATCCCTACATTCACCACCCAACTCCCTTAACAAGGATCATATCATATGGTTCAATAATAAATCGAGGCAATATTACAATATCTCTAATAAAAGTTACCAAAAAGTGCAAAAAAAACATTTTAGATTGGTATAAACTAGTTTAGAATATAAATATCATCATTCTCTTAGCTTTTATCCTTTGGCATATAGTTAAAATAAAGTTAGGAATCAAGGATGACTTTAAGTTTAACCAGATAGATCCTTATTCCTCTGTTGTAAGTTTTTTGGATTTCTATGGAACCATATTCTCATACTTTACAATCTCACTTTTCATGACAGTTTATGGATAAACATTGTCTCATAGATTGCGAACCTTAACTATTTTGTGAAAGATAACATGAATATGCTCAGGCTTGCTTTTAATGTAGTAGTTGTTAAACTAAATGAAGTTTTGATCTATTTTGATGATGACAAAAAGTAACTAGTACTAATGGGTTTATCATTTTGATAAGAAGTAATGTGAGAGCAAGATGAAGTAATGAACTCAATAAGTTAGTTCGTAAAGTTGATACTGATGAAATGAAGTTTGCAACTTACAAAGTGAAGGACAAGTTAAGAATAAAAGAAGGAGGTCATTCTTTAGTTTATAATATTAATTATAGTATCATTTAGTTAATTTAACGTTCTAAAAGGCTCACTTTGCATAAATATTTCATATGACTTTATTACAAAAGCTTTTGATTCATCAAGAGTCACTAAAGCTTTTAGTATTAATATAAAAGCCTCTTTTTCTTTCAAATACTCTTTAAAAAATTTTGGAAGTGTTTAAATCATATTTGCATTTAAAATTTTGAATTTGAGCATTTGAAATTGTTAAATAAATATTTTTGGGGCATTGGTTAACCTATATGGTTAATGGTTGACCAATATATATACTGAAGTTCTTAAATTTGATTTTATAAGATATTGGTTGATATATTCGTTAATCAATGTGCCATATTGGTTGACCAATATGCCTACTAGACAAATGTCTCAATAACTAGAGAATTTGTGCATTTAATGCATACTGGTTAATTAATATGTTATACTAGTTGACCAATACTGTAACATCCCAGATCACCCGCTTACAAATACTGTCCGCTTTGGGCCTTGGCCCAGCCAAGCCCTCACAATTTTCCTTTTTTCGAGGCCTTCCCAAGAGGTCACCCATCCCAAAACTACTCTCACCCGAGCACGTTTAACCTTGGAGTTCTGATGGAATCTGGTCCACTAGGCCATGGAAAACGTGTCTATAAGGGAGAGGTATCCGTACCCTTATAAGGTGTATTTCGTTCCCCTCTCCAACCGATATGAGATCTCACACTCTCCACCCCCCTTAGGGCCCAGCCTAGCTGGCACAACGGTTCGGGTATTGGCTTTGATACCACCTGTAACATCCCAGGTCACCCGCTTACAGATATTGTCCGCTTTGGTGCCTTGGCCCAGCTAAGCCCTCACGGTTTTGTTTTTCCGAGGCCTTCGCAGAAGGTCACCCATCCCAGAACTACTCTCACCCGAGCACATTTAACCTCAAAGTTCTGATAGGATCTGGTCCACTAGGTCATGGAAAACGCGTCTGTAAAGGAGAGGTATCCGTATCCTTATAAGGCATACTTCATTCCCCTCTCCAACCGATGTGGGATCTCACAAATACTTTGTAACTAACTATTATAATGACTAGTTTTTGGTTTCAATGACTTATAGGGGTCTTGAAACCCTATAAATATATGTTTTATCATTATTTTTAGTGTCAAGAAGGATTAAAATGTTTATGCCTTTTTTATTCATTTAAGTATCAATGTTTTATATTTGTGCTTGTGAGCCTTTTTGGAATTATCAAGTGAGACATTTTAAGTTGTAACACTTGGTTGGGGCATTAAATTATTGTATTTAGGGTGATCCAAGTAAGACTGAGGTTCCTCTTAACCTTAGAAGAAGATTGTAAAAGGGCTCCTCTTTGTTGAGAAAATATTGTGCAAAGGTTATTCTTCTCTTTAAAAAAAGAAATATATTTTAATTTTAAGAAAATGCTTAGGAGTGAATGTCAGAAAGCTTTGTTTATTGAAACACTATAAACAAACTTTCATTCTCTCTTCCCTATACTCTTTAAATTATTTTTCAATCATCAGATTAATTTATATTAAACATTTTCTCATCTTTATTTATATTAGTTATTGATAATTGAGTACATCAGTCAGAAAATTTGTTAATTTTGTTAAACATCCAATTCACCTCTCTCTTGGGTGCCATTAGGGACTAACAAATAGGGTTGGAATGAGTCTTCCATGCTAACATTTCTAGCAAAATAATATAGCAAATATCATAATGGAATATTTAATAGCATCATTATTATCATTCAACTAAAAAGGACAAAGCATTAATAGAGAACCTATCTTTAATGGCAATTATTCCCTTTATTGGAAAATTAGGATGAGATTCTTCATTATTGCCAATTGTGAAGATTTATGGAAAATAGTTTCAAATGTTCCCTTTATACCTATGAAAATCATAAATAAGAAAAGTGTTCCTAAACTAAAGGAACAATGGGAACCTCGAGATAAGAGATTAGTTCTCTTAAATAATAGGGTGTTACACATCTTATTTTCTAGATAAGGAAGAAATTGATTCAATAGTGTGTAATAGCACGTTTTCCCTACTAAGGGTTAGAGCCTTAGATTATTTCATATGATTCATATCATTTTAGCATTCATGAAATGCATTTCATTCTCATGCATTTCATTCTCATGCATATCATTAGCATACACACATGAATTATGATTTCCTATATATTTCAAAGATAGTATATACACTCAATTGACATATTCTGGGGTATAAAAGGTTTAAAATGATCATGATACGAACTATGTATTGTTTATGGCTTGAATTTTGGTTTGATTGGTTACAAGTAGTAAATTTGGAATTAGTTGTTACAATTGGAAAAATGTTGCATGAATTAGATACTTTTATGCTTTGTTCTTGATGTATAAAAACCATAGGTTATAGCTTGTTCTATGGATGAATTAGATTGAATTTTCGTCATTTGATCAACAACTACAATTCATTTTTGTTCTCGAAAAGTAGTGGTTTGCCTACTCTGCTTGTTCATCCACAGGCAGCTATTACTTGCCATCTCCTCAATCAGGTCTTCCACTACATCAATCGTCTTTCTCATCAATGATCCTCCTAAAGCTGCATCGGTCATGCCTCTTATTTGCTGGGTTCCTCCATTATACAATGTTTATAACGAGAATTCCTTGGGTATGTTATAATATGGGCATTTCTATTGCAAATCCTTGTATCGGTCCCCACGCTTCATAGATCGATTCCCTATCACATTATTGGAAGTTGGTAATTTCCTTAATGATCTTATTTATCTTAGTCAAGGGGAAATACTTATCGAAAAAGGCACGAACTAGCTTATCCCACATTGTGACATTGGCTAGGTTAAGGGAATGATATCAAGCCTTTGCTCTATCTTTAAACGTAAAAGGGAAAATGCTAATTTTGACTGCATCTTCCGACATCTTATGGTACCGAAAGGTATCATAGATTTCAAGGAAGTTCACTATATTTGCGTTAGGATCCTCGTTTGTTAGTCCATAAAATTGTACATCCTATTGAAGCATGTTTAGGAGGGTTGGTTTGATTTCAAATGATGCTACTTATACAGGTGGCCTAGCTACTCCTTGGTTGGCCACAATAAACCCTGGTCTTATGAAGTCCATAAAGATACGTTGTTGGCATCCTTGGTTTATTCTATGGTCCAAATCTTGCAATAATTCCTTGGTCATTGTTGCCTTCGAGATTTTTTTCTTCTTCTTCACGTCAAGCTTTCCTAATGGATCATTCTAGTCTAGTGATGTCTAAATCTGCAGTTTCAATTTCATAACTTAAACTTCTCGTGACACTTTCCTTCATGCAAAAACATGATTTTAGAAATGGAAAGAAAGAATGAAAAACAAAAAAAATGAAAAACTAATTACACACTTTAAACTATAGAACTAAACTAATCACCTCCCTGGCAATGGCGCCAAAAACTTGATTATGGTTTTCCGATATGTGTAAGTTCTAATGATTAACATCAATAATCCGCAAGCACATGGATCGTTTGTGTATTACTTAAGGTTTCGATCCCACAAGGAGGGATAATCTAGTCCTAAAGCTAAGGCTAACAAAATTTGTAGAAATTCAAAAGATAGCAAAACTAAAACAAGAATTCAATTTAATCATGCAATTCAATCCAAGAATCAATTACGAAAATATTAACAATTTAGCTATTGCAACACACTCAAGAATTAACCTAAAGGAACTATCAATTGAGAGAAAGGGGAAATTTACCTATCTTTAAAGCTAACCTAATTAAGTATGACTTACAAGATTATTGGTTCTAGACGATCCTATGGTTGATTACTCTCTTTCGAGTTATAACCATTAACCCTAAATTATAAACCCTAATCAGGTTATGGAAAATTGCAATTTCTCAATTAACACCCTATTCAAAACCCTAATTAGAACTGAAGTTGTCCAATAAACTATCAAAAAACCTATATGAGATCTTTGTTCACACAATTACTGATTTTATTAATTTCTCATTCTTATTAAATCACCTAACTCTCATTAGCCTAATTTAATAATTTTTCATTCGATTCACACTCTTAGTTTATTACTGAATTATGGAATCACAGAAATCAATCACAATAAATCCAATAAACATAAAAACAATAAGATTTTATTAAATCAAAGATAAAAACCCAAAGGTGAGTTTAGAACATCTTAACATTCACAAATCCTATCATCAAACTGTTATTCCTAATTCTATGTAATAATAAAAATGGAAAATAACAGGAAATACTATCTTGAATGGATATGGGAGGTAGCAATGTCAAGACACTCCTGATCCGGGAAGTGCATTGACGTAGGCTTCTTCTGCACTTCCTTCTTCCTTCTTTTCTTTCTCAATCTCTCAACAATTCTCTATTAGGTTCTCTTAAAAGTGGCTGATGCAAGAGGCTCTTCATCTTCTTTGTCTTATTATTTATATACCTTTTATGTTCTGGTAAGTCATAAGGTTTTTTAGGGTCCAAAAGGTCAAAAAACTCCTCAAAACATGACATTTTTTATGTTAGCGCGTATACACAATGCAAGCCATGATCGTGGGCCACATAAACCTTCTTTCACGATAGTGGAAAGCAGGCTATGGTCGTGGGTTGTGTCCTAGGCTTCTATCATGATCATGATATATAGGCCGCGGTTATGGGCTGACTTCAATGTTTCTGTCATGATCATGGTTTGTGGGGCCACGAACGTGGGCTGTTGTTTCGGCCCAAGTGTCTCTAAAACTTCTTTGTTCTTTGATGTTGACCTTGAAACACTAACAAACACATCAAGGTACCTTCAAAACATAACAATTAAGCTCAAGGACTTGTACTAACCCGTAAAAATACTTAAACACAAATTATTAACAAATAAACATAAGTATAACCTAAACACATACTAAACGATTGAATTAGCAATTAATTACATATCGAATTAAGCTCTAAAACATGAAGTAATTCATAGTTATTAGTGATTTAAAATAGAAATCATTTTAAAAATTCATTAAATGTAGAAAACCCAGCTCCATAGAGTCATAATGTTATCTAGTTAGATGATAATAAGTAAGAAAGAAATAATAAGAAAGAGTAGAAGGAAAAAAATAAGAAGAAAGAATTTAAAGCATCAACTTGAGATGACATAAGTGAATCCAATCATAAAAAACTGCAAGGAGATAACTTGCATGTGCCTTACCATTATAAACAATGATGAGGTAACATTTCACTCTAATTTGTGTGATAGATTGTAACATAACATTTCCAAAGAGTATATGCCTGAACATCCAAAGGTTATTCGAGGATATACCTATGAGAAAGGCACGTTAGAACAGTCCCATTAACTTATTATAGCATCAAACATAACACAAGTATTCAAAATGATCAAATCTCCTCATTTCATTAACAAAATAAACCTACTTACATTGTACCATTACAAATCGTATTCATTTATGTACATTACATAACATTTGGGAGTTTTCAACTCCATACAAAATGTTAACATGAAATGAGAAGCTAAACAAACACATCCTAAACATACTCTTAGATATTAGCTAACCAAACCTTTGAGCCATTCTTGTTCTTAAAATGACAATATTAGAATTCTACTTAGTTGCCTTAGATGTTAGAACTTTCTTGTACCTAAAAATCAGCGTTGTAATTTTGATGAGTTTGTGAATTCAGTAAGTGAACCATCATTGATGTGCTCTCTCCAATCAAAACACAAATATCAAGTATATAACCAATTTCAAGAAGTTTAACACATCATCTATTATCAGATCCCGCATCACATTTTGTTATATTTCAACAAGTACAACATGTATACAAACATTTCATAACACTATTTCATAACAATCCATTAATCCATCTCAATCATTCATATAACTCATGTAAAGCTATATATATGCAATTGCACATATGACTCCATTTTCATTTTATTTTGTTGTAACCGAGCGCCTATTTACTGTCGCATATCTATTATGGATACCGAGCTCATTTCACTTACTGTCCTATATCTTTTGTGGATACCGAACTCATTATTAACTGAGCCTTTAGCCCTTTATGCACAATTCATGATCTTAAAGCTTTGTTTCACGTTGGTCACTCCAATCACAACTCCTTTAATTGATCATACATGTCATTTAATGGAATGCATCAATTCATATAATATGTTATCAATACTTTTCATTCAACATGCTTATATCATTTATCACATTCTTCGGATCTGAGTCCAATATTCAACATTTAGTTGAGTACACATTCCATATTACACATACAATTTGAAAACACTTCCATATATATATATATATGTCCCTATGGATGCCAAACCATGCTCTGATACCAAAATTGTAACATACCATCCAAAGAGCATATGCCTTAACATCCAGAGGTTATTTGAGGACATATCCTATAGGAATGGTACATTAGAATAGTCACATTAACTTATTATGGCATCACACATAACACAAATATCCAAAATGATCAAATCTCCTCATTTTATTCACAAAATAAACTTACTTACATTGTACCATTACACTTCATATTCATGTATTTACATTACATAACATTTTAGAGTTTTCAACTCCATACAAAATGTTAACATGAAATGAGAAGCTAAACAAACACATGCTAAACAGACTCCTCATATATCAACTGGCCAAACCATTGATGCATTTTTGTTCTCAAAATGACATTACTAGAATCCTACTTGGTTACCTTAGAAGCTAGAACTTCCTTATATATGAAAATCATCTTTGCAATTTTGATGAGTTTATGAACTCAGTGAGTGCACCATCATCGATGTGCTCACTCCAGTTAGAACATAAATATCAAGTATATAACTAATTTCAAGAAGTTTAACACATCATACAGTATCAGATCCCACATCACATTTTGTTATATTTCAATAAGTACAAGTACAACATGTATACAAACATTTCATAACCCTATTTTAGAACAATCCATTAATCCATCCCAATCTCTCATATGATTCATGTAAAGTTATATATATGCAAATGCACATGTGACTCCATTTTCATTTTACTTTGTTGTGATCAAGCGGCTATTTACTGTCCCCTATCTATTGTGGATATCGAGCTTATTATTAACTTAGCTTGTGGCTCTTTGTGCACAGTTATTGAGCTTAAAGCTCTTTTTCATATTGGTCACTCAGATCATAACTCCTTTATCTGATCATGGATGTCATATAATGGAATGCATCAATTCACATAATATGTTATCAATACTTTTCATTCGAGGTGCTTATATCATTTATCACATTCTTCGGATCTGAGTCTAGCATTCAACATTTAGCTAAGTAAACATTCCATATTACACATACAATCTGAAAGCACTTCTATATACAATCCCTAGTTTCAAACTCCTTGGACCAATAATGTCTAAAATCCTAGCAATCTATAGGTAACAGTTCAATAACTGAAAGTTAACCAAAAAAATCAATCATAGTGAGAAACATCTAGGTTAACTCATAGTACGCTCCAGAAAAGCTATTATCTTAATGATCCGTCAATGTTTGGATGCTGAGGATCAACTTGTGCTTCTTTCATATGATTATTAACTCATGTACATGTATATGTGTCATGCTCAATTGACCTTCCTAGTATGTATCCTTATTTATAAATCTTGACCATTCAAACATCGTAGCTTGTACACATCTAATTTGTAATTAGGTTTATATCTTAAATAAGTTTGATTGCTCTAAATTCATCATACATTCACCAACCTTTTCTAGCAATATATATTCACACAATTTCCTAACTCTTATTCATTCATACCTAGTTCACATTACTCATATCCTTTGGATCACCTTTGCATTCATAAGAACACCTTCATTCCTTTAAAACGCATAAATTTCAAATTTTAGATATATTGATTTCAAAACATTTCATTTCTTAAGTTAAAACATCAATTAACAACCTAAACTTATCTAACCCTTAACCAAATATTCAAACATCAATCTAGGTTCATTTTAGGCCTTAATCAAGTCCAAATATACCAAAGTAAAGTAACTTATCCTTAGTTAATTCAACAATCACACAAAACAAAAAAATTTCATTTCAAAGCATTGCCCACGATTGTGGAGGACTTGCCCACTATCGTGGAGGACCTTCCCATGATCGTGGGATGAGTGAACCGAATTTTCACTCTCCATTTTCCTTCAATTTCTCCAGATTCTAACACCTTCATACCAAACTCAAAACATCTTCATATAAGTCTATTAATTATACCTTAATTATACCTCAATTCCTTATCAATTTAATCTCTATATCTAACTCAAAATCATTCAACTGGAAGCCCAAAAACTATTTATCTTTTATGCATACAAAAATAAAACAGAAACTTTCATTCACTTAATCTCGTCATAGAAGTAGTCCTAGTTTTTTCCAAATTCAAGAACACTTCACTAGCAACTTTCTTTAGAATAAATTCACCTTTATTTAAACTTCAAATCTCAATATAAATCATCCATATGGCATCCTATAACCTATGATTCTCATGCATCAAAACAAAAACAAAAAAGCATCCAATTCATGTATCATTTTTCTAGCATACTTCATCATCAACACTATATGTTATCCATCCCAATTCAATCATCATAAACTTTCTATTGTAAAATGCAACACAAATCAGTAAAGACACTTGTTTAGCTCAAGTTCCACCTCAATTCATCAAGTCTACTTTTCCTTATATTCATGCAAGATCATCTCAAGTACAAGGTGGGAATTGAATGGGTTTTCAGGAAGGATAAAAGACAATAGCAACTACAAAAATGATCTGGTTCTATAACTATCTTTATGAAGGTAAAAGCATGGATTTTAGTGTGGCAATTAAACAAAACTTAGGCAAATGCAGAAATGTAAAGAGCAAGCTTTTGGCTATGAGAGAAGAAGAAGAAGAGAGTTTCAACAAAAAGTTACAATGAAGCAACTTGCCATGCGTTTGTCGTATGGTATGATTAGTGTTAGGACATTTTTCAAAAGTCTAGGCTAGCTGCATGTCCTCTCTTCATGCCGCCATTTGTCACCTAAATCTTAAGCCATTTGTCACTCAATCTCTAAGCCATTTGTCACTTAATTATTTATGTTGGACCCCGAACTTTTGGTAAAAATTAGAAATATTAAAATGAATTTAAATGAGAAAGAAATTGGTGAAAAAATTTATGAATTTAAGAAAATTTGATG
>JANVCL010000212.1:11074221-11113932 GCA_026546855.1 Erythroxylum incrassatum | reverse complement strand
TTATAGTAAAGGAATTTGAGATTAAAATGGATGAATTTTCCAAATGGAAAATTTGATCGCTTTGTATGAGAATGAATGAAAGAAAAAAAAATTTATACCGGGTTTTCGGATTGGCGTCTATAAGGTTTCCAACGCGACCCTTTTGTCGGATGTCAGAAATTAGTTTCGATTCGTTTTGAACCGTTTGCTTGCTTCGTTTTCGATTTGCTTCCGATTCGTTTCGCTTCGAAATCCGTTCCTTCAATTTCTGCTTTCGTGTTTGTTTCCGCATTTTTGTTATCCGATTTTCCAATTCGATTCGTTTTGATTCGATACTTTTGCTTTGTGTTCCGCTTTATGACTTCCGATCTTTTTATTTGGTTCGCTTTTCGTTTTCCGTTTTTTGTTTTTCCGGTTAGGATCGGGTCCCAACACATTTTTTCTTTATTGGCTTAATATCCTCAAGCTATTGTTGAAGATTTGCACTATTTTTATCTTAAGTAGGAAAATTAGCTCGTTGATCTGGAGAAGAGCCTAAGATTTTTGCTTCTCTTTCAGATTTCTTTTCCACCCAGACATTGTTTTGCAATTTGTATTCGAACTGGTAAGGAATGGAAGGGTGAAACTTAACCGGTGCATACCAACTTAGATTTGCAAAAGGTTCTCTATAATAGTGGAAAATCTTGGTGAGTAACATCCCATACGGTAGACAACCAGTGGTATTCTTATGATTCCCTTTATCTACCATAAATCTTAAAATCATTGCAGGGAGATTCATTATGTTTCCTTTCAGCAAATTATAATTCTTATGTTTGCTACATAAGTGTCTAGCAAACTGCACCTTTCAATAGAACTACTCATGGGGAAAATAGAAGTAGCTGATAACGAGGCAAGGCATCGTGGTAGTAAGTTAAAGTGCCTGCTGAATGAAATGCAAAGACAAGTAGCAGAGAATATTCATACAAAAATAATATCAGAGAGTTTACACATACCGAGCTCTTTTCTTAACACACAAAATCTATCTTCAAAGAGTAGCTTGGTGAAAATGTTAGCTACTTGAGTCTTAGTATTAACATCTTAAAGATCAATAGTTCCCTCTAAAACATTATCTCTAAGAAAATGATATTTGATTTTTATAACCTTAGTTATAGAATGATGAACAGGATTTTTAGAAAGATTTATAGTACTTGTATTATCACATAATATAGGAATATGAGAAAAGTTTAGATAAAATTCCTATAGTTAAAGCTTCATCTATAAGATTTGATTACAACAGCTGGCAGCTGCTATATATTCCACTTCAGTTATCAAAAGCGTTGTGCAATTTTGCTTCTTACAAGACTAAGATACTAGACATCCTCTAAGATATTAACAGCGACCACTTGTTTTTTTCGATCAAATTTGTCACCTACATAATCTACTTCACAATAGCCCACAATGTCAAATGAATCAGTTTTTGGATGCCATAGTCCAAAATCCATAATTTCGTGGTGATCGTGGTTTTTCGATGTGTGTAAGTTCTAATGATTAACCTTGATAATCCACAAGCGCCCGGGTCATTCGCATAGTACTTAAGGTGTCGATCCCGCGAGGAGGGATAATCTAGTCCTATATCCAAGGCCAATATAATTCACAAAATTCAAAAGATAGCAAAACTAAAACAAGATTTCAATTCAATCACGTAATTCAATCTAAGGATCAATTACGAAAATATTAACATTTTAGCTATTGCAACACACTTAAGAATTAACCTAAAGGAACTATCAATTGAGAGAAAGGAAAATTTTACCTATCTTTAATGCTAACCTAATTGATTATAATTTACCGGATTATTGGTTTTAGATGATCCTAAGGTTAATTACTCTCTCTAGAGTTATAACCATTAACCCTAAATTATAAACCTAATCAGATTATGGAAAATTGCAATTTCACAATTAACAACCTATCCGAAACACTAATTAGATCTAAAGTTGTCCAATAACTATCAGAACCTATGCGAGATTTCTCTTCACACAATTATCAATTTGATTAATTTCTCGTTCTTATTAAATCACCTAACTCTCGTTAGCCCATTTTAATAATTTTTATTCGATTCACCCTCTTAGTTTATTACCAAATTATGCAATCACATAAATAAATCCAATAAACATAAAAACAATTAGATTTTATTAAATAAAAGATAAAAACTCGAAGGTGAGTTTAGAACAACTCAACATTCACAAATCATATCATCAAACTGTTATTCCCAATTCTATACAATAATAGAAATGAAAAATAACATGAAATATGATCTTGAATGGAGACAGGAGGCGATGACGTCGGGAAACTCCTGATCTGGGAAGTACATCGATGTCAGCTTCTTCTCCACTTCTCTCTTCCTTCTTCTCTTTCTCAATCTCTAACAACCCTCTCTAGGGTATCTCTCAAAAGTGGTTGATGCAAGAAGCTGCCCATCTCCTTTGTCTTATTCTTTATATACCTTTTGTGTTCTGGGCAACCTTAAGGTTTTTTTTGAATCCGAAAGGTCCAAAAACTCCCTCAAAATTTGACGTTTTTTAAGTGTTTGTGTGTCTGCCCAACGCAGGCCACGATCGTGGGTCACTTCCAAACCTTCTGTTATGATCGTGGCGAGCAGGCCACGATCGTGGGCTAACTCTAGTGCTTCTATTATGATCGTGGCCTGTTGTGCCACGATCGTGGCCTATTTTTTCGGCCCGAGTGTCTCCAAAACTTCTCTGTTCTTCGATGTTGACCTTTAAACACTAACAAATACATAAAGGTACCTCAAAAACATAATAATTAAGCTCAAAGACTTGTACTCACCCATAAAAACACTTAAACACAAATAATTAACAAATAAACACAACTCTAACCTAACATATACTAAACGATTGAATTAACAATTAATTACATATCGAATTAAGCCCTAAAACATGATGCAATTCACAGTTATTACGTGGAGATATCAAAAGACTCTTTTGATTGTTTGAAGGTGAGTTTCTTTTGGATTTGATTGAAATCATGCACATAGACACACACTAAGCATAATGTCTGGTCTTAAGCTTATAAGATATAGTAGTGATCCAATCATTCCTCTATACTTTTTCTTATCCGTAACTTTTCCTTCTTTGTCTTTATCAAGTTTAGTTCTAGTGTACATGGGAGTACCAATCGGTTTGGCATTCTCAAAATGATATTTCTTGATGAGTTCCTTTGTTTATTTGTCTTGTTAACGAAGATTCCTTTTTTCTATTTATCTGATTTGTAATCCAAGAAAGAATGATAATTCTCCTATCATGCTCATTTCAAACTCCCCCTACATTAATGTTGAGAATTCTTCATAGAACGATAGATTAGTAGCACCAAATATTATGTCATCAACATATATTTGCACTATGAGTAAATCATTTCCCTTTCTTTTAATAAATAAGGTTTTATCGATCTTTCCTCTTTCAAAATTATTCTTAAGTAGAAAGTTACTTAACCTCTCATACCATGCTTAAAAAGCCTGCTTTAGAACATACAGAGCTTTGGATAACTTTATCATGTAATATGTATGGTTTTAATCTTCAAAACCTGGGAGTTGCTTAACAAATACTTCTTCGTTAATGTAACCATTTAAGAATGCATTTTTAACATCTATTTGGAACAACTTGAAATTTGTTTAGCTTGCGAAGGTAAGTAAAATTCTAATCAATTCTAATCTAGTAACAGGTGCATAAGTTTCATCAAAATCAATACCTTCTTGTTGATTGTAACCTTGAGCTATAAGTCTAGCTTTATTTCTTACCACCTTACCATTTTCGTCAAGTTTATTTTGAAAAACCCATCAAGTCCTAATGATTGAATTGTTTTGAGGACGAGGTACTAGATCCAAACTTTGATTTTTTTTTCAAATTGATTCAATTCGTCTTTCATGGTTGAAACCCATTTTTTATCAGTAAGGGCCTCTTCAATGATTTTTGGTTCTATTTGTGCAATGAGAGCAACAAAGATGTTTTAAACAATAATCTTGTTCTTAGACTTTCAGAGGGATCTCCCAAAATCTATTGATGTGTATCTTGACCTCTCCATTCTCTTGGTGTTTTTCTTTGCATAAGCTCCTGCTGAGAGGAAGGAGCCCGCTCTATTTTAGCTTCAGAGGAGCCTTCTTGATTTTGTGATTCTGAAGGTATTATAGGTTTAGTTTCTCCGATGTATTTTTAGGTACTAATGGATGCTCTTTATCATTTGAATCAGTTGATGATGTCGAAGGTAGTGCTTCATTAAATACCAAATGTATTGATTCTTCTATCTTTTGTGTTCTTTTATTATATACTCTGAATCCTTTACTGGCGGTACTGTAGCCCAAGAAAATATCTTCATTTGATCTCGCATCAAATTTTCCAAAGTTGTCTTTTCCATTGTTTAGAACGAAACACTTACAGCCAAAAGAAGTCTTTGGATAAGAGAAATTGTTAGTTATATCATTGCTGTCACAAAATTCTTCAAACTTCGTGTTATCAAAGTCTCCTTCATGATTGCTCCTAATTGAAGTAATGCAGTACCCTTTTCCTATCTGAATTTTTCTATAAAACTTATTTACCTTTTAAACAAGCCTCACAAAGCTGATTGCTTTCAAACTTTAAGATCGGTAATCCTCTTACTAACTTATTTTTGGACAATTTTGATAGAATGCTCGTGCTAGAATGTCCAAATCTTCTGTGCCAGATAAATGAATCCTTTTCTAGAGAGACAAAACACTTAATACTTTGTGAGGACATATCTTCCAGTTACAATATATATTCTAATTTCTAGGACCATCAAACACAATATTATCATTATGAATATTGGCAATTTCACAATGAGATGCATAAAAAATGACCTTGTAACCCTTGTCACATAGCTGACTTACACTCAATAAGTTATGTTTCAAACCATCAATAAAGAGAACGTTATCAATGGAGGTAAAGTCAAAATTACCAATTTTACCAATTCCGGTGACCTTTGCTTTATTTTTGTCTACAAAGACAACATTACCTCTGTCTTTCCTTTCAATATAGTTGAAATGTGATATCTCACATGTCATGTGTCTTAAACAGTCACTATCAACTATCCATTGATTTTCTCTTGTCTTTGTTTTAAAGCACATCTGCAAAAAAATATTATCTAATTTTAGTTACCCAAATTTTTCTGAGTCCTTTTGGGTTAGTAGTTTTACTTTCTGGCCTCCAAACATACATATAAGATCATTTCTTTTTACGAAAATTACAAGCATGACTAATGTGACCATATCTACCACAGTAATCGCAAAAAATAGATGAATGATAGTTGTTATGATTTTTGTTGCCTAGCAGGTTCCTGTTGTCTTGGTTATAACTATTATTGGATTTAACAAAGAAGTTTTTGTATAGCCTGATATTATTGTTTTCATTTTATCCTATTCCGGCCTTGCTAAAAATGCATTTACCACTTCTAAGCAATGCGTCAAGATTCTTCCTTCTATCAATGAAATTATTTAGATCTTTTTCCAGAGATAAGATCTTTCCAACATTTTTCTCCTTTTCAAGTTATAAGGTAGAGACTTTTTCTTCTAACTTTCTTACCTTATCGTAATCATTTTTTAGCAGCGTATTTTCCAACTTAGCTCGTCTTTCTTCCAGAACTTCCTTTTCAGAAGCCTTTTGCTTATAGTCAACCTCAAGAGACATATTCCTGGTCGTTAACTTCTCATTCGCAGATTCCAATGATTTAATCTTACTCTTCAGAGATGCATTATTTCTCTTAGACTTCTTAACTTCTTTGAAATACTTCATTGTTAACCTTTTGCACTGATCATACAATTCATGATATGCATATTTAATCCATCAACTTCAATATTAGACTTAGAATAATATACCTCATCGTCTCCAGATCTAGCAATGAAGCAAACATTATTGACTTCTTTTGGTTCTTCTTCTTCTTCAAAGTTTTCAGAATCTTCATCTGACTAAGCTGTAGTCATCACTTGCTGACTGGATTTTCTGTTCTATGACTTGTCCTTTGAAGCAAAGGACATTCTGGTCTTGTGTGTCCAGGCTTCTTACAGTGATAGCATATGATTTGATTGTTTTGTGTATTGTTATTGTTGTTATTGCCTTTTGATAGGAAAATGTTATTTACAGCTTTCTTATTTCCTTCTCTTTTTTTCATCACCTTCTTTTAATAGAAGCGAGCATATTTTCTGAACATAAAGTTTAACTCATCATCACTGTCTATTTACAACTCAGTGTCACTTTCATCACCATTTGATTCATCAACTGTTCTTAGTGTCATTCCTTTTCTGTAGGAGGATCCTTCATCTCGTCTAAGCTCGGTTTCCTGGATCATCTTATTTTCTCAAAGCCAGTTGAGTGAAATAGTGTCTAGATCCTTTGTCGTTTCTAGAGCTATCACCTTAGGTCTCCATTCCTTTGATAGTGGCCTCAGAATCTTCGTTACAAGCTCGTCATTGGGATATATTTTTCCTAAGTTCTTTAAGCCCGTGATGATGTTGTTGAAACGTTCGAAGAATTCATTTGTAGTCTCCCCTGTTTCATGACAATAATTTAGTATTGATGTAATAAAAGACTTATTCTATGCTTCTTTACCTCATTTGTTCCTTCAAATGTGACTTGTACTTTGTCCCACATTTCTTTTGCTGTAGAGTAATATGATATCTTTTCATATTATTCTGGAGATGACGCACATATCAGGTGATGTTTTGCTTTAACGTTTAGTTGTGCATTTCTCCTATTAGCATCATTCCATACTTTTACGTTATCAGAAGTGGGAATTGTAGCTCCAACTTTAATTGCTTGCCATACTTTGATATCTACAGATTGGAGATATATGCTCACTCTCTTTTTCCAATATGAGTAGTTGTTTCCAATGAAGTAAAGAGACTTTGAGAAGAATTGTCCTTCAAAACTTCTCAAGGTATTTGCCATGATCTATCACATAGAGTAAAACATAATAATTATGAAACCTCGCTCTAATACCAAATGATAAAGCAAACATACGGAAGGGGGTTAATTGTGTGTGACTTAAAAAAAATTCGCATGTTACTTTCAATTAGTGAAAAGGCATGGGCCTGTTAAAGATTAAAACAATAGGAGCCTGTCAAGCAATAGTAGACTGTTAAATGACAGTAGCCTACTAAAGTATGAGTCTTGTTGAAACAATAAAAGAAAGAAGCCTGTTAAAATGAAAGGAATCGTCAGCAAGTCGAAAATAAAAAGAACCTATTATAAAAATGAAGGGGCCTCTTACTGAAATGAACACACACAATATAATGTAGAAATATAAAATATAAGGAGAGAGAGAAGAAGAACGTAATCAGTTTATACTGATTCGACTTATAACCCAAGCCTACGTCTAGTCCTTAAGTATCAAACTTGAGTGTTTCACTATAAAATCAAGTAGTAATTTGACGAGCCTCTCCAAGCTCAAAAATTAATATTTTTCAAGGTTCTTCAACAGTCCACACTAGTAGTATTTCACTAGCCTTTACAAGCTCTCAAATGAAAATAAAGTGTACTCCATATGAGCTTTAGTAATCTCTCTTAACAGAATTTCACTTTCTAACTCATAAGAGAATTTTTTTTACAAAGATATCACTTTCTAGAATGCACATGCTTTTGACAATATAGCTTCGCAAGCTTCTGTATCATTTCGTTATTCTTCTTCACATTTGCATTGACTCTTTCTTAAATAGTCAATTTCTTCAACTACTCGTTGCTTCATCTTGCATCCTTAGTCAACTGGATCTGAATAACTTCTATGTCATTTTTGTCAAAAAATCTTCCAGTGTTCATGTAGCTAATAAATATCCTTCATAATTAGTAGGATACTTTCGGATAAACCATTTCCAATAAGGTAAGTTCATAATGAACGTTCCTGCAAGAAAGAAAGTATATTTCTTATGATTTTATTTCCTTTTGAGAATAAGATCGTTAATTATACAAGGAAATAAATCTAATTTGAATTTTGAAATATTATACAGTTGTCATCAAAATTGCTAATCATAATCCTTAAGCTAATATTTTGAGCACTTTCTTTGTCTTGTTTGTCCCTGATGCTTTCGGAAATTAATGAAATAAGATTTTCCAAAAGAGATTTTAGCTAAACTATTTCGAATAAACTAGACTATGTATGCAAATTGAGACTAAAACTGATTAAGATGAAGAATAAACACTTTGATAAGTTGAAATAGCTACGGTATGCACTAGGACAAAGTAAGACAATTGATTAATGAAGTATTGTACGAGGATTGAATTTATCTAAAATGTATGAGCATTTAAGCCTTAAAGGATAGAAACATCTTATATCTATCTAATTTTTCTTTAGCGTGTGATTCTCTATCATTTGGATACCTTTAAAAGTTGCATTGAACCAATTTGAATTGCTATGATGCATATGGGCTTGAATATGATAAAGGCCTCTTTTATTTTATCCATTTAACTTAAAAAACCACATTACTTACGTATCTCTAGTTTAACCCCTTTAAACTAATTTTAAGATCCCTTTTTCTTTATGTTTTAGACCCACAACACAAACTTATCATGTAATATATCCTATCACCCAATTACACATTTTAATAAGTTATATGGGGAATGAGAGTAATTTTTGTTGTAAATTTTATCTTCTAAGATACTCATTTTATATTCAATTTAATTTTGTATGATGGCTCTTGAATAAAATACTTGTAGCCATAATATATTGATAGATGAGTACTTGGTAAAATTCATATTCTAAGCCCTTTAATTGTCTTGAATGTGTTACTAAATATGAGTGATTTTAGCCTATAAATCGCCCTTTCCAACCCTTAACTCAAGCCCCATTATAATCAATTAATAAATGTCCTTCTGATTTATGTCTTTATGTGTTCATGGTAGGAAACTTTTAGTGTATGTGTAAGTTTATAGTAATGTATTCTTTGCGACGAGAGTTTGAGAATAAATAATTAAGTCTAAACACTTATATGAAAGAGTGAACACCGTGAGAAAATTCACCGAGGCTATGAATACTTTCTACTGAGATTGCCTTTAATCGACTATGTTCATAGTTTTTGGTGAAAATTAACTTTGATGTGTGTTGATGCTTTGCTCTTTTTCAGTCTAAGACTTAAGGAATATGCATGGTCTCATGGGAAGTGGTTGGGTAAAAACTACTTAGTTATCTTGATTTGTTAATTTCTTATTTGCTTAAGGACAAACAACGATTAGGTTTGGGGGAATTTGATGTGTCACAATTTTGCCTTATTTTTAGCAATCAAAATCTTCCATATAATCTTATCTTAATATGTTCAAAACTTAGTATTTTGTTTATTTTTGCTGGAGAAGAGTTGAAGATGCTATTTTATTAGAAAAGGACTTTTTGCTTTAATCCAAATTAAGGGAGGGGTTATATTTCTTTCTAATATAAGTCTAAAATTGTTCATGAAGAATGGTAAAATTCAAGAAATGTTTATAAGTAAAAAATATATATAAAAAGAAATTTATATCTTTTTTCTTAATAATGGTGATAAACACACTGATACTCATCTATTGAAATGTTAAATAAATCCCGAAATGGAGATGTTTCTACTTGCAGCAGTCAAATGTCCTATTAAAGACAGTAAATTTTATATTCTAATCCTTAACTTTTTTTATTAAATTTAAGTTTGATTTTGTTCAAAACAATCCTTTACGATATGAAAATCATTCTAATTAACTATTAAATAAATAAAATCACTAATTCTTATAAAAAATTTCATTAACTTAAGTCTATGTGGTATTATTGAGCCCACTCTTATAGTTTATCGACTCCTAATCAACATCTTGTAACGTGGTATTTATTTATGTAATCAAAGTCTATTATATTTTTACTTTGTCCACTCTTTTAAAGAAGCAAATTAAGAGAGGGAATATATGTTTTTTTTATATAACTTTAAAAAGTTTTTCATGAAGAATTATAAAATTCAAGAAATTTTTATAATTAAAGAAATTTGAAAAGCATTTCGTATCTTTTATCTTAATACACTAAGACTCATCCACTAAAATATCAAGATACAGACGCAGGTTGTGATGTTTCTAATTGCACCATTCAAATGTCCTATTAAAGACAGTAAAATGTATATTTTAATCTTTAAACTGTTTTATTAAATTTAAGCTTGATTTTTTTCAAATAAGTTCTTTATGCTATGAAAATCATTCTAATTCACTATTAAATAAACGGACCACTAATTCTTATGAAAATTTCTTTAACTTAAGTCTATGTGGCACCATTATTTTTGGATGAGACACCATATATTGTTATTATCATAATCAACTTGATAAGCATGTATATAAAAAATCTTTCTTTAGGCTTTAGATGGATTAGATCAATGGTATAAAAACCAAACTGGCCGGTAGGACTGAATTAAGCACGAATCAAATTGAACTCTGATTCATTTTTATTTTTAACCGTTGTTAATAAAAATGGGTTAATTAAATAATAAACTGGCCGGTTTTGATGTTGTGAACCGAAGGCATTGATTTTTCTTCTACGCTTCTTCGTGTGGAAGCGGAGAGACGCGTACGATAACGAGAGAGAAGAGTAGAAAGATGAAGGTAAAGGACGAAAATAATAAAAAGAAGAAAATCAAGAAACAGATAGATGATGAAAACAAATGTCTACAATTGTTCATAAAGGTCAGGTATACTTTGTTATAGGATTTGCTAATGGCAATAGGAAATAGGGATTTGACCACTTATTTTACTAGAAATTCTTATGTTACCTACTAATTGAGTTAAAAAGAATGGTTAAGAAAAATAAATAAATAAATTGTGGAGACCAATTATATATATATATATATAATAGCAATAAACGATAATGTCCAAAATTTAATACTTACGTAAACATTTTAAATTATATATATAAAGTTAAGAGATTTAGGAATATTAAATCATGAATATTAAATTATAATAAAATTATTTGCTTCTTTAAAAAATTAATCTTTACATGTTATGTTCAAGGTTTTAGTATTAAAAAAGACAAACATTAAAATTAATTGATCAGTTAATAAATAGATTTATTCTTTATAATAAGAGTTATTATTTATTAAATAAACTAAATTAAATCGAAAAGTTAATTAATTCAAAATTTATACTTCTTATTTATTATATACCAATTTTATAATAATTTAATATCATTTAAATATTTAAATCTTAAATTTTTCTTTTAATCGATACGATTTCTAATTCAATTTTTAAAATATTAATGTTCTGTAGTAAACGGTTTGGGCATAGTCAAATAATCTAGACTAGGCGTGTTCAGTTAAACCTAACGAGACTCGGTACTGCAAGAATCTCGTGAATGTCTCAGTTTTGATGAAAATAATACTTCAAAGGAAATCAATGCATCAAGTGCTATTCGTAAATGGTGGATTACTTGACGATGGTGGCATCGAATCGCTTGCCGTGGAAGTAATTCCACTGCTAGGAACGTTAATTTTGAAGTAGACCGACTTGGTCCAATTTTGAATATGATTGATCGAGCCATTGGAAGCTGCCGGTCAGGCCATGGACTGCCCAACCAGAGGGTTGGCCTGGCCTGGGCCTCCCTATCCACTGCCTGTACGCGTTTTCAGGTTTCTTTGTACATGTCTTAAGAAAAATATCAACTAGTAGAAATATATAGATATGTTGATTTAAATTATTTGTACACGTCTTAAATCATTAGTTGGTGTTTAAAAGTTTTTATTTTTGGTGACATTTGATGTAATGATTATAAAAACTATCAAAACAATAGTTCTTTTATTTTAAATTATTATTTTATTAAGCAGTTTATTTAAATCACATAATGTGTTATGAATTTATTTCTATAAAACTAATAAAAATGCAGAATCTTACTTTACGAGGATTAAAAAAAGAAAAAATCTTAATTTTCAAATATATAAATAGAGACAAGTCGAGTAATTAATATTGAGTTAAAATGAACTAAATTATTAAAAATGTGTCTTATATTCAAAATTTTAAACATTTTTAAATATCCCATCACATTATTTAATAAAAATTTAAAAATACTAAAGTTAATAAAAAATAAGAATAAAATATTAAACTATATTGAGTTAAAAAAATAAGCTAAATCATTAAAAAATGAGTCTTGTACTTAAAATTTTAAACATCTCAATCCAAAAGATTATAAGCCAAAATAAGACTTTATTTTTATCAAATTATACTAAGGATGATAAACTCAACTTCAATTTAGATTAAACTTAGTTAATTATGAAAATTTTATAAAATTATTTAATTTTCTAATTTATAATAATAAAATGATATTATCTAAATTGAAAATTTTAGTTAAAAAGGTAATCGGTTGAAATGAAAAGGTAAATTTTCAGTTTAACTGGAATCTTAAATTATTATTTAAATTTTAAATTTCTCGTAAAATATGAATAATTTGAATCGAAGCCACGGATTTTGTATTTAATTAAATATATTTTTAAAAAAATAATCTAAATATCTTTAAAAAATTATGTGATTCTAATCAAACTCATTGAATATTCAAATCCAATCACACTAATATTGAACTGGACCAGTATCTACTTCCCTTCTAGCCCTATAAATACGACTCCATCTTAAGCTTTTGTTTCATCTCCAAAATGACAGTATACGTCAAAACACTATGCCTTCTCTTGGCGTTCATTGTCTTCTCTCCTCCTGACTCCGTAGCAAGAGTAGAAGCAGGACCAGGCCTCCCTGTCTCTTATAAAGGTGATGTTACTTTCATCCATTTTACTTGAGAAAATTAATTTTACATAATACTATTTATAAATATATATATATATATATCTTTTATTGAAATATTATTAATGATAGAACCCGACAATTTTTTATATTATTATTAACACTTATGAAAAAATAAAAACTTTAAAGAAATAAATGTTCAGACAAAATTAAATTATCATGTAAAAGTTTATCTAATATTAAAAAAAATAAAAATATTTATTATTATTTTAAGGACACTCTTTGTATTATTTACCAGCAAAATGTGCTTAATTTGAAAAATATATGTTTTCATGCAAATCGTGAAGTTTTTGGATCAACTCCGCCTGGACCAGTTGGATCAACTCCGCCTGAACCACCAACTTACGAGGGGCCCGGAGGAAACAATGGCCCATACCCCTCCGACAAAGAAGCCCCGTAACCAATAAAACACAATTGCAGAGAAACCAAGTCCCAGGGTAGTACTATTAAATAAAGCTTAGTAGCTATACCTAGTTTCTCTTTATGCGATGTGGTGTTAGAGATTGTACTTCTACGTGTAAAACGAAGGAGAAGAAGAAATCCGTTGTGTCTACTTCTATTTCCAAATAAATGTGTTATTTTAGCAAGATTCCTGTTGTGGAATAAAATTCTGAATTAATTATATTAATCATGAATTTTCCATCTAAAAATCATCTTAATTAACTTTCATATAAACAAACTTACTAATTTTAACTTGAATTTCATTAATTTAAGCTTATGTATCACTTTTTTTTTTCATTAGATGAGTTGGGTTCGCAATAGAATATAAAAGTGTGTATCTTTTGTCTATTTTTTTAAAATTGATATAAACATGTATATTTTACTGTCCTATTAAAGACAGTACAATGTATATTTTAATCCTTAAATTGATGAAACAAATCATTCTAATTCACTATTAAATAAACGGACCACTAATTCTTATGCAAATTTCTTTTAACTTAAGTCTATGTGGCACCATTATTTTTGGATGAGACATCATATATTGGTACTATCACATTCAACTTGTTCTCTGACCCACATAAACGTATGGCTTTAGATGGATTAGACAGATAACCAATTGTCACAACCCTTCCATTGGGAAAAAAATTTTGCTACAAAAGTTTAAGTTACCAAAACTCTGAAAGAAGGTAGTAATTTATTCTATTTGAAAGTTAACTAGGATGATATTTTTCAAAAAAGAATTATTTAAACACTAACAAAATTGAAATCTTGTAAGCGTCTATTCTCTATCCAGGTTGCTGGTGTATTTGACTCCTTGATAAGGATCTGGAGCTATTAAATATGATCTATAATAATCTAGATTAGGTGTGGTCGGCTAAACCTAACAAGACTAGCTACCGCAAGAATCTGGTGAGATCTCTCAGTTTTGACGACAATAATACATCCAAGGAAATCAATGCATTTACTGCTATTAGTAAATAGTGGAATAGATGATGATTGATGGCATCGAATCGCTTGCCGTGGAAGCAATTCCACTGCCTGTACATGTTTTCAAGATTCTTTATATCTCATGTCCAACTAGTAGACATATTAAAGAACTAATAACCATTTCACATCATTCTGCAAGGGTTTTGTCTTCGAAGACTTTAACATTCTATACCCATAAGCACTGGACGGTGGAAAGAAAGCCACGAGTAACGAAAGGAAATTAACCTTGAATTATTAACAGGTCATAATTTACGCAAAATCTTAATTTCTAATACTTCATTTTTTTTATAGTATATCAATTTGAGACGATTTAATGACACGTAGCCTTATTTATATTAAATAAAGAGACTATTTTTAACATACCTACATATAATATAATATATAAATAAATGCGTTCACATAAAATAATAAAATGTAAATTAACAAATAACATAGTACAAATAGAACATATTATTTAAGAAAAAGACAAGTGAAAAAAAACAACAAACAAGACATTAATTAGACTAAACTATTGTATTTTCTAGGTCAAAGAAATAATAGTTGAAGTTTCACTTTTTTTAAAGCGAAAACAAGGTCTTGTATTTCAATTAAGTACAGCTTTAATTTCAAGTGTGTTAGTCAACAAAATAGACCACCAAATACATCAATCCCAGTATTTCCTAGTTTATTCTCCAGAGCTATCTTTCTGTTTCCCAGTCTCTTACACAGAGAGCTCGAATCTTTGAGGGTGCTAATTAAATCATGGAGAGAGATGGATTGATGGAAGACTACGTGACACCCACAAGGCCTCTTCTTCTTCACTCCAAGTCTGGTGATACTGACAGCGGAGGTTCTCCCATTACCATTGCTCTTGTCTTTAGCTCCTTAGTTGCAGTCTGCGGTTCTGCTACTTACGGTTGCGCTGTGAGTACTACTACTTAATTAACACCTTCCATGCATAGCAAGTTTATTGTCTTTTTAAGTAGCGTAGCTGTTTGGTGTTTCACCTGATTTTCGCTCACCTTTAGAATTTCTCTCGTGAGTTAGAAGTGCCATCTAGCGCTTCTATCCCCGTTAACTCTCTGCGGGTTCATAGCCACCACGACTGCCTGTGGAGACGTAGTCACAAAGGCAAAGACTGGCTGAGTGGAAAAGCTATGTTCCCATGATTAAGTGTGCAGAAAGTTAATTGGATTGATATTTACTTTTCACAACTCACAATGGCTCAACCATTAGTTCATTTAACTAACAAGTTTCTTAAAGTTTTCGTTTTCTTGTGAAGAAAGCTCCGTTTAATCTGACGGTGGAAACTTGAACTCGAGTAGAAGAAAAAGAATATCTTATAATAGTATACAATTGTTCAGACAATATGTCCATCCGTCTCCCTTATGAATCCAACCCCGCAGCACGCAGTACGATGCAGGATGGAAGCACGGGGCGGAATTATAACGTAATTATTATAAAAGAAATATGATCAATCTATTTATTAAGATGATAAATAGGAAGTGGAAAGTCAATGGGCATTTATGTGTAAGTTGGACTTTAAGAAATATGATCAAATTATATATGGCATTGAAAAGTAACCGTGACTTCACATAATTTGCATGCATTATTAATGTTGCGTGACACCATCTCTTAATTGATTGCTAGATCGGTTATTCGTCGCCAGCTGAATCTGGAATCATGGAAGACTTGGGCCTCTCTGTTTCCGCAGTTAGTAGTCTCTTCTCCATTTACATATTAAACTAGCAATTCTATAATTTTGGTACTGAAGTTTTATTAACTCATGTGTCAAATTGTTACATCATATGAAAATATAATTTCTGATTGATATAAGAATATATATATTATGTAAAACATTAAGTATCCACACTTTCAAATTTTGTCATAAGACAATGGAAATAGGTATTCTCTGATTATACAAGTTTTAAAAAGTGGTCATATGTGTTATAGTTATTAATTTTTATTTATGGTAAATTCTTGTCATTAAATATGGACCTACTAGCTGAATAAGGAAGGTCTCTACAATACAAAGTTTAATTCCTTTTTGTAGCTTTTAGAATTTCTAACGGTCAGCGCCATTAGGTTTCTAATTTTTAAACGAATTTTATGATGGAAAAACAAGAGGATTAGAGCCGGGAATATCATGAGCATGCATTATACACCTACATGTGCATTAGTAACCCTTTCTTCAGGAAAAACATAACACCTTTTCCTATTGTAATGAGTAGCATGTGCAGAAAAACACATAGTTGGGTCATTCAATTTGTATTTACATGAAGTGGTCTTCTCAACTTCGATCATGCCCGTTTACTAGACACATTATTTCTCAATCTGATGCATTTTGTTTGTTTTCCTTTTTCGTCCTTTAGTACTCACTTTTTGGCTCGATAATGACCATTGGAGGAATGATAGGTGCCATTGTAAGTGGCAAGATAGCTGATCTCATCGGTCGAAGACGAGTTATGTATCTTCCTTCAATTGTTACTTTGAAAATCCGGATTCTAACTTTGACCCCTCAATTGTCATCCCAAGTTCTTCATGCTTTTCCATGTAATAACATCGACATGGCTTTGTGAAGCAGACAATGTGGTTATCCCAAATATTATGCACTCCTGGATGGCTTGCAATAGCATTTGCTAAGGTTTAGTTTTTCCTATCTCCAATATTACACATGATTTGAGTTTCTTCGGTTTTAATTGGTCTATAGTTTCACATAATAAGGTAATATAAGAGACTAAGGTAGCTTTCAATTTTGATTTAATTAGTGGATAAGTTGTTTGGATTTGTACTAAAATTAGTTAAGAAATGAAACTTGCTCATTGCCCACGACTTTTAGTCCTTCCATATATATGCGGGTGATTGTTTGAATGCTAGCTGTGAAAGCATTTTGTGATTCGAAGAAGTTGTTTAATGTTCAAAGGACGCTTTGTGGCTGGATATTGGGAGATTCTTGATTGGAGTCGGCGTTGGGCTTACTACTTATGTGGTAACTGCAATTAAGTGTGCATTCCTCAGTTATAATCAGCAGTAGTTCGTAGTTCATACCTTTCGAGTTAACCTTATTTCACATTTCTTGCAAAAAATTTTGGAGCAGGTACCTGTATACATTGCAGAAATAACTCCTAAAAATGTAAGGGGACGGTTTACATCAGGCAATCACGTAAGGCATCTTTTCATTTTTACGTTTTACAGTCAAAATTCATAAATTTAAATATCTTGAATGTCATTTGATTTTTTCAACCGTGCAGCTGATGATAAGTCTGAGTTTTGCACTTGTGTTTTCAATTGGAAATTTTATTTCATGGCGAGCATTGTCTTTACTTGGTAATGCCATTTTTGTTCAACTTTAACAATTTCTTTTATTAGAAGAGCTTTCGAGCCAATATTAGTTACATGATTTAGAGCAGTCCTGAGCTTGGCAACAATTGTTTCAGCAATCAGTGTGTAGTTTTACCAACTTTTCATTTCTGTCGTATTTCAGCCTCCACTCCATCTATACTGCAAATTATTGGTTTGTTCTTCATTCCAGAGTCTCCTAGATGGCTGGTGAGTTTAATTCATGATATTGTGGGAAATACTTATGATAAAAAATATTTGTTTTGACGTGAGAAAATTTATTCAACAGGCTAATCTTGGTCGTGAAAAAGAATTTGAAGCTTCTCTACGGAGGCTTAGAGGAGAAAATGCCGATATTTCTCAAGAAGCACTAGACATAAGAGTACTATTCTGCCAATTTCCAAGTTCTATTGAAAGTTTTTAAGTCAGGCGACATTCTTTTAGAGCCGTAAGATGATATGGACTATGATGTTTCTATTGTTCTCCAGGAAATTGTAGAAACCTTTAAGCAGAATCCAAGTGCTGGAACTATAGAACTGTTCCAGAGGAAATATGCTTATCCAATACTTGTGAGAATTAATTCAAATTGGTCGCAAAATTATGAGAGAAATTTCCAATTATTGTCTATACTGATTAAATCTTAATTTACTTTGATTGTTTCAATTGTCCCAGGTTGGAGTAGGGCTAATGTTACTACAACAACTAGCAGGAAATAGTGCAATGGTATATTATTCTAGCAGCATATATGCTAAAGCTGGTAAATCTTCTGAAATCACTTCATTTTGAGCTATGAAAAAAGTTTAATCTTCTATTAACAAAGTTGGTTGACTGAATAATCCAAATAGGAGTCTCACCGACCATGGGAACTACCGTAATAGGTATCTTACAGGTAACAGGAAAATTTCCAGCTTTTTCACACTTGTCCCCGCGGTTAAAATGGAAGTTGCAAATAAACTAAATAAGTATGCAAATTTCTGCAGATACCAACAACTATTATGGGTGTGCTCTTGATGGATTCATATGGAAGGCGTGCCCTACTAATGGTTAGATTAATGGCAATAATTCTTATAGAACTTCTGAAAGTAGGTCATATGGACAAATCTAATAACATTGTGTGGCAGGTTTCTTCTATTGGAGATTGCTTTTCTGTGTTCCTTGCTGCGTTAGCTTTCCTTTTACAGGTTTTGTCAGAATTTCGCTTAAATCGTTTCCCCTTTAATCATTTTATGAGATCGCCCTTAATTTCATTAATCACTTGCCTTTCTGATGGCAGGACCTCCACTTCTTGAAGAAATTCACTCCAATTTTGGCATTTGTTGGTTTCTTGGTAATGCAAACTAGAAAAGCAGAATAAGACTTTTCTTCTGAAGTTTTTCCGTTATATATTTTTGTGATTTTTTTTCTAGTAGAGTTTCTATTGAAATTCTATTCCTGTTATTACTGCACTGTTGTCTTATCGTTCAAATATGCACCCAGGGTTATGCTATAGCTTTCTCGATAGGCATGTCAGGAATTCCCTGGGTCATCATGTCAGAGGTACACATATATATCCAGAGCCTAAACCTCTTACCATAAGAAAATTCATTGACAACAATCCGAAGAAGAAAAATTTGGCAATGGAAAATTAAAGAAAAACGGGAACTGAAAGATGAACTTCCCATTTCAGATATTTCCCATAAGTATAAAGGCCACAGCTGGAAGTTTGGTGACTTTAACCAACTGGTCCTGTTCTTGGCTAACGACATATACATTCAATTTCATGATGGAATGGAGCTCAGCAGGTCTTTCGTTGTCTCTGTTGTTACTACGAGTACATGCAATGAAATGAATGCAGAGACCTATAATCTACATTGCATCTAAATTATAGGTCGTGCTTAATTAGATAGCTATTGTATCTCGCAGGAACATATTTCTTCTTCACAGCCGTATGTGGGTTGACTGTTCTGTTTGTATGGAAGTTGGTACCGGAGACTAAGGGACGAACACTGGAAGAAATACAATCAACAATGGTCGGTATTTCTCAGGACTGCTGAAGAAGATCGAGCTCCGTGCATGCCGGATTTTCATGGCTGTAAACGAGCAATACTTTGGCCTTCGAAAATGAAACTTAAGACTACTTAATATGTCAGTTTTTAGCTGTCTTTGCAAAATTTCTGCACTACTTTGGACTTACCAAGGGACTCTTTGGTTAAATGCTCAGCTAGAATGAGAGCTGGTTTATATGATATGATTTACAGTATATTCTTGTAATATGAACTTCAAAGTATATAATAGAATATAGTAGAAGCCTCAAGAGAGGACTTATGTTTCTTTGCCTTTGCCTTTGGATTTGTTATTGTTTGTTGGCTCAGTCGTTGCAGTAACGAAAAGGTTGGATAGAAAGACTTGGCTACGGAGGTAGAGGGAAGCAGCCAAGCAGGTTGTTGAATTAAGCATTCGTCTAATCCTTAATGTTGCTTGTTTTAATGTATGCAATATTGCAAATATACGGATCATATATTGTACTACGCAAGATATCGTTACTATAAGGATTGAATTAGTCACCTAATAATTTAAATTTACTTTGCCTAAGATAATAAGATATTGAATTAATTGAAATTAAAATAAACTAATTGAAATTAAAATAAACTAATAAAACTAAACAATTGAACTAGTAAAGATATCAACAAGAGTGAAGTTAATCAATAATGAGAACTTAGGGGTTATTATTGTTTTGTCTTCCCTTTTGCCTTGTTAATTCAACTATGTTCCATCTTAGATATCCTAAAGTTTTGAGTACCCTCTTTTGAGATCTAACAAAGTAATCCTTATTGAAATAAAAAACAGTTGAGTTGAAATCTCTCGATTATCAAAACTATTTCTAACTATTTAATTCGATTTGAAGCAATTATAAAGATAATTAACTCAAAATTAAGATCTCTCTTTAATTATTTATTAATCTAATATTTGTAAGTCTATTAAGGTACAACTCTCATTGGGCCATTTAACACAGATAACTTTGATTCAATCTCTTGATTTCTTATCAAGTATGAGTTCAACAAATACCACAAAGCAATATTATATTGAATTTAACAAGATAAAAGTTAAACAAAATAATTCAATAATAAACCCTAAAACAAAATAATTCAATAATAAACCCTAATATAGATTTAGAATTCCATAATCATATTCAAAACTCAACTATTCGTAGTTAACATCTAAGATAATGAAATAGAATAAGAAAATAATGAATAAACTTGAAAGCCTTGATCTGGAATTTCCAGAAAGCTGGAGTTAACTTGATGTTTCCACTATTTGATCTTCTTTGTGATGTGTAGACTATTTTTGTGTTTTTCTCTTCCCTTTTAGTTGTCTCTAATGACTTTCGTTGCCTCTCTCTAAATTCAAACTTTTATAATCTGCCTCCCTTTATGGAGTCTTTTTATAATATCCTTATATATAAACAAATTAGGATTTCTAGGATATATACAAGCGCTTATATAGTCTTGTGCCTATCCAAATGCACCTCAATTTGTGACTTTACACGATTATAGAGACTTACATGGGTAACATACACGAGTATGTAACTCTACACAGGCAGGAATTGCTCTAAATGGTCACTATATACGATCGTGTATCTTCACAATTGCTCTAATTCTTCCATTCCATGCCATGATTTTACTTGAGTACATCTCTTCTTAGCCTATGAAGCCAATTATCAACTAAAAACTTGAACCAAATTAAGTACCAAAAATACTATAAAACTCTTAAAGAACAAGCAAAATATATTAATTATGAGTATATAAATATAGACAAATAATTGTTTATCAAACATTCCCACACTTAAACTTGTTTTTGTTACAAGCAAATTATAATACGATTCATCAAACTTACAAACATTTATCCCTTATTAACCTCAATTTTTCCATCTACATTTAAATTATCATATTGTATCACTCAAATTAACATACAATTAGATTCAAGTCATTATAAAGCCAAATTCATAAGTCAATATCAAGAGCAATCACATAAATAATTTTTTTGAAATCGGAAGCATAAATTTTCACACCCTCACTAAGAATTTACTCATTACACTCAAAGTGTTTAGGGTGAAAAATATAAGAATTCTCATATCAATGCATAGTCGGATTCTTAACTATAAACTTGCAATAAAATCATAACTCTACCACTTATAACTAAATTAGAAACAAAAATCAAAAGGTCTTAATGCAGGGTTTTAGTATGGCTTAAGTTAGGGTATGATAGAGATAACAAAAAGAGTGATAATATTGAAGGTAATTTACATAAAAAAAAATTACATACAACTTAGTTCTTCAAAATATAGGTCCTTCATACCATAATTCCATTTATACCATAACTTTAACACTTTTTTCACTTAATGCTCGCAATATATATTATTTCTATTTATTTAATTAAAAGTTTTCAAGCATTTATCATATACTAACAATTAAAGAAATATTGGACCCTTTTCAAATTCTAAGTTTCAAGCAATCAAATGAATGTAAATAGCCTTCTGGGTTCAAAAATAATAAAAAAGGATTAAAAAAAGGTAAACGCTAATAATATGGTTATAATCAATGAAAAGGCTAAGTCTCAAAATTGGTTACTCCTAAGGGATAAAATATAGTAGGATAATAAATAAGAAAATAGGCTAAACAAAGTTTCAATCTAAATGCCTTTATCTCTTCAATTCTTCTAATTTAACAAATGTGATCCCAATATGAATGATAAAAGCAAGTTCTAAAATTATCCAACTGTACATGATAACATACATGAAAGAATAAAAGGGATTAAAATAATGATGTATTTGTTCTTAGGCTTAAAAACTCACAGAAATGGTCTTGTGTGTAAATAATATACAATTTTTATTCAAATTGATTATCTTAATGATTACTAAAAATATAACTTATAAAAGCAAGTATATTCTAACTTTCATCTTTTTGCATATTAATTCAATTCAGAAATCAATAATGATCTAAAGTATTTTGAATTTTTTTAACTAACTTAGGATATCGGTTAGTAAGATTTATTAAAAAAATCATAATAAACTAAAGACAATTGAATTCCCATCCCCACACTTAAAATTGTATACATTGTATTGTTACATTCTTCCACAATGTATACAATTAAAGCATATAAAAATAAAATAACAATAAAATTTTGAGAAAGGTTTGATTCGTACTGCCCTGAATAAAAATATGTATAGAGTTGTGCGAAGAAGATCCATCCTATATTAAATACATCCATCCCTGCAAAATATAAAAAAGAAGATAAAAAGATAAAAAATAATAAAGAAAATAAATAAATAAAATTGAAATAAAAACATAATATAAATAACATTTCTTTATCTTTTAGATAAAATAAAATAACAAAAAAAATAAAATAACAAAAATATACAAATAATAACAAAAAGAAAAGAAAAACCAAAATGAGCATCCATTACTCTCTATGTGGATCCCACATGTCCGTTGAAGGAGGATCCTCAAGTCGTGCATCCTCAAGCTATTGTAACAAAAGAGAAGATGATGGTGGTGCCTATGGGAGGTAGCACAGACACGGGCTACAAAGAGAAGACAAGCGATGGTTGGAGACGGAGAAACTAAAGCCACAATTGGAAAGATAAGAAAATAGAGAGACGCAAAAGTTACACGATGGTTTGGTGACCATGGGAACATTGGAGAAATGAGGAGTTGCAGGTGTTTCTAGTGAATGTCTGTGAAAACGATCGGTGCCTGTGAATCACACACCCACTGTTCTCTAGAACACGTCTGAACAGACATGGAAGGACTGTAGTACATAGTCCTGCATAGTAGCCTATGGTGCGTGCACGTGCGAGACAGCCTCTCCTCCCTTTATTTGTTTTATTTTAATGTTTTTAAAACTTTAATTTCTATTAAATTAACTTAATGGAGATTAAATCAGTTTATATTCTTAATAAAATTGAAAAAGTTTTTTTATAAAATTTTTCAAATTGTTTTCAATCGGTATTTTTATTATAAATATTTTAAAATTTGGTTTAATTTTTCAGTAGTTGAATTATTAAATTAAATTAATTATTAAATCAATAATTAGAATCAAGCAAAATAATTTCTTTCATAATTAGTTTATGTTTGAAAATATAAATATAATAAAATTATATTATTTTGACGAGATCAAAATTTTGAAATTTTAAATCCTTCAATTAAATATTAATTACACGTTAGGAATGTGATAGTTGTCTTCCATTATTTAAGAATAAAATCACAATTTTGTTTATTGCTTGACTTATTTAGTAAACTCAAGGTTACCTTAACTCGGATATGTTTTATCTTAAATTGATGAATCTTACTTAACTAAATTTGTATGATTTAAATGAGCAAATTCATGATCTTATGAATTTAGAGGCAGGGTTAAGAATAACATATATGACATATTTTTGCAAGTATCTATCTGAGTTTTTCCTTTTGTGGCATTCACATCTCCTTCTTTGCCTTGATTCCTATTATTTGGTTGCAAATCCTTTTCGATGAGCTCCAAATAATCACTAGTTTGGAAGGTTCTCCTTGTTGGCTTCCATATCCATTTCTTGGGCATATTTCTTGGCTGCCAAATGTAAGTGATTGGCACCTTACCCTCAATAAGGTTGTTTCTTTCATCAAATCTTATCAGTGGTATCTTGTAAGGTAGTTTTCTATTAGCTTCAATAAGAAGAGACACACGGGTATAATTTACCCTCTTTCAACTTAGTTGCCTCATCCAAATACATTGGTTCCTAATATAACTAGAAAGATGACTTAAATCTCTAGTAGTCTATTATTCCAACGGAATGTGATGAATATTTAACTATATAGGAATGTGTTTTTGTTTAATATCAAGTATGTTGATGCCTGGTTTCTAATCCTAGAGAAACAATGGCTTAATGTTGAAGTGCCTATGTCTGCATTCAAGAACTTTCTGAGCCAGAGATGGTTATGAATGAGTGCCTTTTGTCTAGGAAATAGCCTAAGAGTATTGATTCCCATCTTACCATTTCTTCCTTCAGGATCTCAATGGCCGAAGCTACTACGGCTTTTCTTTTATCAATATAATGGGGCAACATTCTACCTTTAGGGAAAAGGAGCTATTACCGATAACTTGGCTCTAAGTCTTCCTAGTAGGAGCTGGAGCTACGTTCGGAGAAGGGGAAGGAGTTTTGTGTGAGGATTCACAACCTTTAGAAGGTTGACCAGGGAAAATGGCCTCTTGAGCCAAAAGTGAAAAGCTTTAAGCGAACGAAAAAAATGGTATGGTCATTTACAAAAATGGTAAAAGTTTTAAGATCAAAAATTAGGAGGAAAGTTGAGCGGGAAGTAAAGTGGGGATAGGATAGGTATAAGATTTGAAGGGCTTGGAGAAAATGGAAGGGAGGTCTAATAAAGTTGTAACTGGTGATGAGACCAAACAGGAGAAGATCGAAAATGAAATTAGCAAGGTTTCTAGTAAAAGAGAAATAGGTAATAAGGTAGCTAGAAGGAACCAAGCTAAAACTAAAGCTTGTAGTAACAAAGAAATATTCGTGCAGGACCATGCAGCAGCTGGAGGTTTAGCAGAGAAGCTCTGCCAGAGCTTCTCTTTCTAATTTATAAACATGGTCTTTTTAGTATTTATCATGACTAAATAGTCCTTTTTTAGTTAAATTTTTTAAAAATCAGCAACCATTTAATATCTCTTCACCAAGCTTAATAAACATAGCTGTAAAAATTATTAATTGATATATTATTACAATAATATCTTTAATGTGATTTAATTTAGTTCCTATTTGTATCAGTTTCTAATATATAAATTTATCATATTCTAATAGATAATGATACTAATTAAATAAATATAAGAACATGAAAAATAAGAGAGGATTTAGGAGAAAAATAGTAATTTTTATCTTTATAACCTAACAACAACAATAAAATCTCAGTTGAAGCCCCGTCGAGATACATGAGGTCTAAAGAGACACAAAAGTATGCTACCTTATCCGAAATTAGCAAAGAGATTGTTTATATATATATATAAGGAAAATCCATAACCAATTAAACTATAAAATTGGATGTCTTTTAATGTAATCTGCCAAATTATTTCGAAATAAGAAGGATGGTAATATGTAATAAAAAGACATTAGTTTGTAGTATCTTATAATGTGACGATTAGGTCAAATCTTAAATCCTATATTTCACAGTGATTAAAAATTCTTAACTGTAAAAAATTGAATTGACTAATTTTTTGGTTTGATTTTAACTTTTAATTTATTTTATTTTAATAATTTTTATTGTTAAAACTGATTAGTTTATTAATTAATTGGTTAATTTTTATAAATTAACAAGTTTTTATAAACTAAAATAAATAAATAAATTTTCATTCAACAATTAATTTTTTAATTAAACTTTAAATTCTTTGATAGTAAAGATAATCTCTTTTAATTATATTAAATCTTAAACCTTTTATTTTAATAGTTTAACTTTCGGTCTGATATTAAAACATTGGTATTTTATGTTATAGAAGTTGTTAAAAAATATTAAACTCCTAAATTATTATGAAAAATTGTAATCTTTTAGTTTTATCATTCTTCTAATTTTTAGTGAAAAGGTCCTACAAACTCTTTCTTATGTATTAAATTTCTCTTTTTATAGAAAATACTCTTTACTTGACGTTATATTTTCTCTATCACAATTATTGGAATTGAAATTTTTTTGGTATTTATATATTTTGTAAATACTAATTATCTATTATTTATTAAAAATTATTTCAGGCAAGCAACTACTATATAATAATGATAAGGAGTGTCTTAACTTTTTTTTAAAAAGGCTTTGTTTATCATTTATATACGCATCAAACTTACGAGAAAAACAACAAACACAAAAGGACGAGATCAAGAGACAAAGCAGCCGACAAGATGTGGGTCCTCATTCCTTAGGCATGTTCGGGGAAGTAACCGGAGTAAGGTACTCCGAAGTGAATACATGTAAAAGGAAAGAATAAAAATATATAAAGAATAAAAATCTCAGCTATTTATTTGATGGGACTCATGCAAAATTTATACAAGACTTGCATAAATAAATGATTGAGATTTATTAGACACAATAAAATATCATAATATTACTCGTATAATTAAGCCAAAAATCTATCTTGAAAGTTTTATGTTTATTTTTAACTCTTTCCTTGAACATATAATTTAATAACATTGAGAAAAGAGTTAATGAGAATAACTCAAAGAAGGTGATACCAAGTCCTCTTGATTGGCCGATCTCTTAACCTCTTGTCTTGGATACTTAATGGAACAGTTTCACTTGGCTAGTTTGGATTCTTTCAATGAACTAATCCTTATCTAGATACACAACTATCGCCGAATTACACTTCACTCCTACGTCTCTTACAGCAGTTATGAACTTCAAATACTTGATGGTACTTTAGTTTCCTCTTGTTTTTGCTTTTATTGATTCTGCATGATGTCTGAAAAAATCAAAGCTATGGCTGAGGATAACATAGAGGAGGGAGGAATATCAGGCCCTCTGCTTGTCAAAGAAAGACCTCAACTGCATGGTGGTGATGGAGGAGGAGTTGAGCAGATTGAACGTTCTTCAGCAACAACTATGGTGGTCATAAGCACCCTGGTTGCTGTGTCCGGTTCATATGTTTTTGGATCAGCCGTAAGTAGTTAAATTTTAAAGATTGCTTGTTCTGAAACATAACCCAGCAAGATTCTAAATTTTCTTCAGTCCTATGGTACAGTAGTAGTAGATAAGCACTTTGAGAATACCCCTTCTATGGATGATTAACTGGTTTATTGGGTTGGTTGGACGAAACTAATGGCGCTCAATTGCAGGTGGGATATTCCTCGCCTTCACAATCTGGAATCACTAGTGAACTGTCCCTTTCTGTTGCAGAGGTAAGCTAAGCTATATTAAAGCAAAAAGTTAATGTAAGTCGGTGTATCTTTTGTGTTGTGCCTCCTTGAACCATAAATTCTTGGGAACGGTAAAGGGTGCTTGTATCCCAAAAGTAAAGATGGACGTACTTACTGATTTATTTTCTACCTGAATGACTTGTTTGAAAGAACAGTAACATTTTGCTTTGTTGCTTATTCTTCAACATAACGATTTTTACTTAAAACTTTATATTTCATCAGATTGCAATGCTAGATCAAATTGAACTCGTAGTCTCCTTTTTGTTCTTTATCTCTTCGGTTTTGTCGTCCTTCTCATCCTTGAGATTAATCCAGAAACTAATTTAAGTTGGTTAATTTTGACTTCTTAATGCAGTATTCGGTCTTTGGTTCAATATTAACAATTGGGGCGATGATTGGTGCGATTATGAGTGGCAGGATTGCAGATTACATTGGTCGAAGAGGTGTAAGTCTCTTAATCCCCTGTTTTACTAGCTTAAGCAAATTTCCGTCGGAGAAGAAATCCAAGTTGTTAATCTTCTCTGTTTTGGTTGTGTTGAAACAGACAATGGGTTTATCAGAACTATTCTGCATTGCAGGCTGGCTTGCAATATCAGTCTCGAAGGTGCTCTTTCACTTTTTCCTCTTCCATTCCATAGTTTCATAAGTTTGTGCTTGCTCTGTATGATTGGCAAGTGGAATCGCAAATGCATCTAATTTTAATTTGGTTTCAAAAGGTTGCTTGGTTGCTTGACATTGGAAGACTATCGGTGGGATATGGCATGGGTCTTCTTTCCTATGTGGTAATCCTATGAGACTGGTACAGTTTTTATTGGATAACTCACTTGTTCGTGTAGAATAAAATATTTATCTTTACCGTGACAAAAGGTACCTGTATTCATAGCTGAAATTACACCCAAAAATCTTAGAGGAGGATTTACAGCAGGTCATCAAGTAATGTCAAAGAACTAACTTTTTGTGCTATTGATTATAAACTGTTTTGCTGAAGTATGCACTAAGCACTAATTCATTCTGCAGTTGATGATATGTTGTGGTGTGTCAGTGACATGGCTAATTGGAGCTTTTGTTTCCTGGCGTACTTTGGCTCTCATTGGTAATACTTTTCTCCATTTTCTGTGTGGTGTTTTAATCTAGCCTCAAGGTACTGATACTCGAGTTATTTTGCTTCAGGAATAATTCCGTGTCTTCTTCAGCTTCTGGGCCTATCCTTCATTCCAGAATCTCCTAGATGGTTGGTAAGTATTTCTAGAAATTTATTGGGGTTCCCGTGTCTGTATACTAAGGTTCCATGCAAAATAACCTTTGCAGGCAAATATTGGACGAGGGAAGGAATGTGAAGCTGCACTACAGCGCCTTAGAGGGGCAAATGCTGATATTTCTGAAGAAGCATCTGAAATCAGAGTGAGGTTTTTGTTGTGATGTAAAAAAAAAAAGTTTAATATTTTCTTTTTTAGTTTCCTTTTCTCTTTTCCATATTTCAATTTCATTTTTAATGAAGGCATCATAATATCTTTGCTTGTTGGCAGGATTACACGGAAACTCTTCAACGACTATCTGAAGGTAGCATATTGGAATTGTTCCAGTGGAAATACGCTCATTCCCTTATTGTGAGTTCTTTTTGTTTCTTTCTTTTTTTTTTTGGAGGGGGGGTTAAGATATGACATTTTCCTTGACATGATCAATGGAAATAAATTTTATAAACAATTGAACTTTCTGAAGGTTGGAGTTGGTCTGATGGCATTGCAACAATTTGGAGGGGTCAATGGCATTGCATTCTATGCAACTTCAATATTTGAATCAGCAGGTATAAACAGATATGCAATCAATCATCAAAAAGGTTTCATTTGTGTAACTATTCTTTTTTCAGGGTTCTCTGGTAGTGTTGGGACTATTGCAATGGTTGTTGTCCAGGTCATTGCTTATATCTGGTCTCAAACCAATGTTTCCTTATTGTGTTACGAGTAGTGGTCATGAAAACTGTTTTCTTCAGGTCCCAATGACAGCAGTGGGAATGATATTGATGGATATCTCTGGGAGAAGACCGCTTTTGATGGTTAACATCCTTATTGTTCCAAGTTGGTGATCTAACATTGTGACCTATGCTGAAGTCTACTGATTTTTGTAGGTCTCTGCGGCTGGAACATGCCTGGGTTGCTTTCTTGCAGCTTTGTCATTCTTGTTTCAGGTTCTTTCTCTATGGATTGTCTATTTATTTGCTCTCTTTATGTAGATTTTCTAAAGTGGAAACCTTCCTGTTTGCAGGACCTTCATGTAGGGAAGGGGTTCTCTCCTTTTTTCGCACTTACTGGTGTCCTGGTAATGACAGACAAGCATTTGTTTCTCTTTTATAAATGTAGCATACTGCAATAAGGTAGATTTTACTTTGGTGTATGGTTTGTATCTGACTCATTGTTCAGAACCTCTCTACTAATTCTGATGCCAAACTCTTATCTTCAATCTTCTTAGGAAATTAATTCATATAAAAGTACATCATAACAGTTGGTCACATCCTTGGTTTTGTAGAAGTAAGAGGCTATGCTTAGTCATTTATTTTGTACCTCCTCTATCGAGTATGCATTTCACTCTGACCAGGTCCCTGAATTCCTAAATCAGGGTACCATCGGAGTAACGATGAAATATATTGTGTGAAGTTTTAGCTTTTCTATGCATGATACAACTTTGTGTTAGGAAAATTTTTATCTGCCAAACTTTTGGATAAGCTCTTTTTCATTGTTCTAACGAGATGGTCTAATATGTACCAACCCTGCCATCAGCTATATACAGGATCATTTTCAATAGGAATGGGAGGAATTCCTTGGGTAATAATGTCTGAGGTGAGTTGATCTCATGTTTGATTAATCTTTCCATCTTCACTTTGCTTTTGGACCTTGGTTTGTAATATTTTTCTGTAAACATGTTTTAATTTCAGGTGTTTCCCATTAACATGAAAGGTTCAGCTGGAAGCTTGGTGACACTTGTTAGTTGGTTAGGTTCTTGGATTATTTCTTATGCTTTCAACTTCCTAATGAATTGGAGTTCAGCAGGTAAGACTTTCGAGCTTACACCTGGGATTGGTATGGCTGAATGATATGTAAAAGCTTTTACAAACATTGGAATTTGCTTTGGTTGCAGGAACGTTCTTCATTTTCTCAAGTATTTGTGGCCTAACTGTTCTATTTGTGGTTAAACTTGTACCGGAGACGAAGGGTCGGACTTTAGAAGAAATACAAACTTCAATGAATTCATTTTCAGCAAAGAGATGAGTTTTGTCTTGCTTGAGCAGTCATCTCATGGTATGGAAGAGGAATCCCCATGGATCCGACTGCTTCAGATATGTAGACATAAACTGCTGGAAACATGTAACACCCCAATTAGCTGCTTGTTTCTGCAACAACTAGTATTTTGAATTCAACAATACTCGGTCATTCTAATCCAACGGTTCTAAATATTTGGTAAGGAAGTGTTACACAGAACTAAACAATGAGTTGAAGCCTAATTAGATTATTCATAGAAAGCTTCCGAATTCTAACAGAACTGTACGATATAAATCATACGATAGTGGCTTGCGCCCTTGTTGTTGAGGTCAACCCAAATTAACGAGGAAATGAATTTCCCAATTCCCGAAACTGGTACATTCATAAGGATTATCAAATCATTTTTTTTTGTCAATTATTGAAAACGAAAAAAGATTATCTAAATTCACAATCGAAAAAGTAATAAATCAAATGATATCACAAAAACTGAACACTGGGATCATGACATAGATTTTGCCAAAATATCCTGACGCTTGAAATTGGAACCAACCTTCTTCTGCAAGGTGACCGTGTTACTATAAACAGTTTTTGGACCCCTAGTCTGAATGAAGAGACATTGACTGATCCAAACAAACCACCCACAGAAGGGCCTAAACACCAGTCTACTGTTAGACCCTTAAGTCGTAATAGTGAAATTGTGCGGGCATTGGCGTACCTTGACCAGTGTTCGACACGCGGAACAACGAAACAAGATAAAGACTTGCGAGGAGGCAAGGAGAAAAAGGGACAATGCCAAGTGTTGGCATGCATTGGTGCACATTAGCAGAAATCTTCGACGAGATGCAAGGTTTAGATGTGAGACTAAAAGAAGGCTTGAGACGGACATCAGATGGAAGGTTAGCTAGATCACATGTATGACGGGAATATGCGAGAACTCCAAGGTTACTTAACAAGTAGATCAAGCATGGTGCAAGTTTTGAGAGAGTTTTGGACCTTATACAAGCTGATTTGGTTAAGTTTGAGTTCTTGAAGGATTAAGGGCTTAGTTTGTGCTCAAATGGATGAACCATGACTAATGGAGTTGGCATGGGTAAGCATTGGATTGGACCAGTGTGCTATTGACTTGGATGACTCATCATCAACGGATAGAGATAAGGAGAGCTTGGATGATATGACAAATAAGATCACAATGGATGAACATCAACATTAAGAGATGAAGATCATATGAATGGATCATCTGAAGAGATCTTCGTGGATATGGATAGATCATTCTTAGTATATGTAATCTTTTATCTTGTTATTGTAATGTAGCTTAATTCTATTAGATAGAGTCCTAATTGGATGAGGATGTCATTTTCTTCATTAGTATGATATAATCTGGTAAAGATAAGATATGATAAGCTTATGATCTTAATTAGTAGAGTTCTATTAGGATTATAACTTAGTCATTTAGAGGTACCTATAAATAGCTCATTTGAGTCTTGCTCTTCATAGGAAGTGAGTGTGGGAGACACTTAAAGATGTGAGAGAGCATTCCTTTATATACTTTGAAGGAAGTAAGAAAGTTTGACATTTGTCGTATCTCTTTCTCGTGTTCTTATTGTTGCCATTAATATTTAGTTCTTTCGTAGTTTTTTTGCAAAGGTGTGAGAGTAAAATACTGCGAGGGTCATGAGACGTTCGAGAGTAAGTAAATTGGTCGACGATCACAGGAAAAAGGATGAATCTTGCTTTAACGGACCTAAATGAGATTGTCGTGAAAAGGGGTTAACACATCTTATGTGATAAGTTCGTGCTTTAAGGAAAATCTTTGTAACACCTACCCATATTAAAAAAAAGATAGTAAAAAATATATATATTTTAATATTTTTTATTGAATCACCAATTTTCAGTCCTACCTAAAGAATTTTAGGAAGCAAACTGCAAGTGAACTAATATAAATGGACTCCAAGTGAACTGAAAATATCTCCATAGTCTTTTCTCAATTCATAAATGAAAACGATCCAACTTCTCAATCACGTTTAATAAGATTCTTTTATTCTATCATTACTATTTCTGAAGGTTTTTTTTGAAAAATTAAAATTTATTGAGGAAATGAATAAAAATAAATAAGGTCCAAAAGTTTCTCGTACATCCAAGAGAAACTTAAAAATAATGACAACATTAACAAGCTAGGAATAGTCAAACGACATTGTGAAAGACATTAACTCAATTAAAAACTAAGAGGACAACTTAGAAGCAGCAACATCAAACCCTTTAATGCTCGTTGTTTCCTTTTGATGGAACTCATTTCCCTACCTCCATGGCAGCTAAAGGGGGTTCAATGATCTGGCGAAGCATAAAGTCAACTTGGCACCTCGTTCGAAGAGGAATACATTGGATGATAGGAGATGGTACAAGGACGCGCTTCTGGTCAGACCCATGGGTGGTGGGAACAGGCCCCCTAATTTCCCAAGTTCCAACCCAAATTCTTGAGTCCATTTTGTTTTGGAGCGTCAATCACTATGTTGACCTTGACGGCAATTGGAAGTGGGATACCTTTCAACAGTACCTTCCGGCCTCGATTTATAGGAATATTGCAGGTATGTTCCTTCCGAAGTCATACTTAGGTGAGGATAAGGTGAGCTAGGGACTGACCGGTACATGACAGTTTACCATAACTTCCACCTATTCCATGATCATGGAAGATATCGATGACTCACCCCATGAGGTCTGGAAGGTGATCTGGGAATGGCAAGGTCCACCTCGAATTCGTACATTCCTGTGGCTCGTCGCTCACAATCCGCTTCTCACCAACCAACTGTGGGTCCGTAAACAAATCACCACGGATGAGGGGTGTACACATTGTCGCCTTGAGGAATTCTCAATTCATGCTGTGCATGACTGCTTCAGAGCACGCCAAGTGTGGAACACTTTCCCTTCACACCTAATTGCTCCTAATTTTTTCACTACACCAACCCGAGAGTGGCTCATTCACAATCTACATCAGCACCGCCGAGTGTTTGGCCATGACTGGGCATGTGTTTTTGGCATCACTTGTTGATTCCTGTGACAATAAAGAAATCAGACCATATTTGACAAACAATTTAATTGCCCTTCCTCACCTATTTCTCTCATTGTTTCTTATGTAGGTCTTATTCGTCAGGCTGACATGGGAACAAGACGGGTCCTTTCAGGATATCGCTCACGTGAAGCTTAGAGAACCGACTAGAGCAAACTGCCTACCGGCTGGATCAAATTAAATACAGATGGAGCTTGCAAACGGTCCTCATCCACAGCTTCTACAGGAGGGCTTCTCCCAGACAGTACCGACACCTGGCTGGGAGGATTCACTCAGAATCTACACTAGTGCAATTCGATATCGGCAGAACTTTGGGGCATCTTTACAGGCCTCACGTACTAGTGGAACCTAGGCTTTCGCTGGATCGAATTGGAAGTAGATTCTACTGCAGTGATTGCAATTATTTCTTCAACAGTCACCAGATCCCAAGCGCTCAACCCTATTGTCCATGGAATTAACGAGCTCCTTACCTGCAACTGGACTATTACTCATCGACATATCTTCAGAGAGAGTAACAGATGTGCAGGCTGGCTTGCAAACTATACTGGTCGATTCGATGTATGCATTACTTATTTTGAGAATACACCCATAGGGTGCCACCTCTTCTTAGAAGAGGATCTGTCGAGGACAGTCTCCCCTAGACTTATTATGTAATTTGTTATGTTTCCCTTAAAAAAACAACCCATCACAAAAGGGGATCTTGACTCGTCTAAATTAGGGTTAAGCAATCGGGGCATCTTCTCTCTTACCATGTTGAAGAATGTGTCCAAGTTAAGATTTTGAAGCTTAAAGACATATTTCTTCTACTTTTCTTGATTGTCATTTGGTCTATTTTGTTAGAAAACATCGAGGTATTTCATCAACCTCGCACTAGAGGAACAGATAAATGTAGTTTTCTGTCTAGAGGTGGCATCTTCATCTTCTTTCTTGCTGAAGTTCGTGATCAAAGTGTTGTGACCAGGTCGGTACCATAAGATGAGTACTAACCCTAATTTGAAATATGTTTAAACTTCTGTACAATCTTGATAAATAGTATAATAACTAGATGGAAGCTGGAGATCTATAGATGAAACTCATTTATAACTCTAGGTAATTTCTCTTTTATAAAATTTTGAGACTGCCCCTAAGTGACTTTCAAGTATATAGAATTCTTTAACTGTGATGCTTGTTAGAGGTTTATGAGTAGTTTGTTATTGGCGTTCCTCTGATTATTTTTGGGTGCCCTAGAATAGGGAACCCAAATTAGGACTATTCTCCCTATTTTTGGAATTTCTGGAGATTGATTAAAGTCACTAGGAGGCCACCAACCTCCTACTACATTTCTTCTCTATTTGATAACAATTAGCTGCTCTCTTATGCTTGCAATTACGAGTTCAGTAAAAGATGTCAAGCTTCTGATTGTGCCTGCAAATCTTCTATTGTTTCTCTCCTTCCAAATCTCTTGGGTACATGTTGCAATTGCAACCATGTAGACTTATTTATCATATTTGGAATGATTTATCTGCAATATCTTTTGTAAGATGTCACTAAGTTTGTTTTGACTGTAGCGTAGTAAGCATAACAAAGATATGCTTTTCCAAACCTTTGTAGAAAATTCACACCTAAAAAACAAATGGTCTGTGTCCTCTTTCTCCATATTACATAAGACACATTGCTTAGAAACAATTAGGAACTTTAATCTAGTCATCATGCTGAGTTTATTTAGCATGGTTAGCTAGAGCAGAAAACTAGCATTAGGTTTGAGGATTTTGTTTCAGACTAACTTACTCCATCCCAAAATTACATTTTCCCTATACATTGCTTCTTTTGCCTTCCAATTGGTTATGTCCAAAACCGAACTACCATTCCATAAATAAGTATCCTCACCCCTAAAGTGCTTGTACTATGAGATTGAAAGAACTCTAATCCCCTCCACTAGTAGAGACCAATTTCCATTTACAATTATCTCTTTGACCTTGGCCTTTTTTGAGAATCTATCTAGGATATCCCTAGCTATCAGATTTTAGATTAATGCCCCATGACTTGTCCAATTATCATACCATAGTGAAATCTATCACCAACCCCTAGGCTACATATGAATTTTTTGAATTTTCCCCCTAATTTAAGGAGTTGTTTAAAAACCCAAGAATGGTTGTCTTTAGGTGTAATTGCCTAAAAGCTACCACCCCTAAGGGTGTAACTATGTATCCATTTGATCCATAATGATTCATTTTCACCTAGAATTCTCCATAATCTTTTCAACATTAGGCATTTATTCCTTTTGTTGATAGCCTCCAATCCCAAACCTCCTGTTTCTTTTAGTTGGCAGATGTGGGTCCAACTCACTTTAGCTATTCCTATTTTTCCTTTCCTATAAGAATCATTTCGTCATTTTCTCCACAGTTTTAACTAGCCTTTGCATAAAAAGAATGTGAGAACACTAGTAAGTATGCATGGATATTATGACAAACTTTAAAAGTTGGAGCTTACCACTACAAGATAGAGTTTTATTTGTCCAAATTCTCGATAAGGGGAAGACATTCTCTAAAGCGTAGTCTTCTCATAGAGATAGGAATTTTCAGGTAGAGGATAAGGTGGATCTTGATTTGCCATTCCAGTAACAAGGGATAGATTATGAGTAAGATGTGTTGCATTTTTTGAAAGATAAAGAAGCTTTTCTGAAAATTTATACTCAAACCCAAAATCTCTTTAAATCTTTGTAAGGTATCCATCAGTAAAGAAACTGAGTGAATATCAACCTTGCTTAGCAAGATGAGATCATCTACAAAACACAAAATTGTTAGTGAAAGCTTTTTCCATTTAGAGTGGTACTCAAACTGAGGGGATGAAGAGGTTTAATGCTTCAGCATTAGAATAAGCACTTTCATGCAAACGAGAAATAGGTAAGGAGAAAGAGGATCCCTTTGTCTAATTCCTCTTTTACCCTTGAACATCTCTGTAGGACTCCCATTAATAAGAATTTCGAAAGAGGTTATAGTGATGCACTCTTGAATCCATTTAATAAATACCTGGGGAAAATTCATAACTTATATAGTCTGCAACAAAATCTCCAATTGACACTGTCGTAGGCTTTTTGGGGATCCACTTTAATGGTGCAATTCTGTGGAGAATTTCCTCATATATACCCTTTCAGAAGCTCCTGCACAATTAGAATATTATTATCAATATCCCTTTTACCCAAGAGAGCTCCTTGATTCTCATTAATGATGAACTGCAAAATAGATTTCAGCCTATTGACTAAGATTTTAGCGATGATCTTGTAAAGAAAGTTGGTACAGAAATATGTTCAAAATCAGTCCAAGTTGTAGGGTTATGAATTTTGGGAATCAAACACAAAGAGGTCTTATTAATCTCTTTAAGTAAAATTTCATTGTTGAAAAACTCCTGTATTGCTTCTTTGATAAATTTCCCTGTTTTATCCTTTTTATGGAAAACCCCATTTAACGCGTCTGGTCCTGGAGTGTTTGATCCATTCATTTTAAAAACAACTTCCTCTATCTCTTGAGCAGTAACTTGTCTGGCTAGGACGTGAGTGGTATCTTGAGGAATCTTGGCAGAAACAAAAGTCATTAGCTCTTCTCTACTAGTTCTAGTAAGCCTTTTAGTTCCTAGAAGCTTTTGAAAGTACACCATAGCATCCTTTGCAATCCTAGCTTGTTCGTATAGAAACTCCCCTGTCTCTACTTTAGTGGAAGTGATCCTATTGATATTCCTTCTTGCTGATACTATATTGAAAAAGAATTTAGTGCATCAGTCTCCCTCCTTAATCCAGTTAATTCTAGATCTTTGCCTTAATAATGAACAGTGATTTTCCACTGCTTGTATGTAGTGTTTAAGTGCTTCCTTCTCCTCATTAGCAAGATTCTCATCAATCAAGTTATTTGCTAGCAATTTCTGGGTGAATGATAGTCTCATTCTCACATCTTTTATCCCATTTTTAGTGTTTTGTCCTCTACTTGCATTCAACCTCTTCAATTCCTACTTGACCGTCGTGAGTTTTTGCATACAAATAAACTGTTTTGTGCCATAAACCTCAAACTCTAAACCCTTGGAAATGACTTCTTGAATGTCCTTCACAATAGTAACAAAGTTATTCAATTTGAAGGGGTATTTAATACTAACCTTTTTGAAAAGGTTATCCATTTAGATGGGGGTGTGATATGAGAAACATGGATCCAAAAATATAGCTTTGCTTTATAGAAAGGTTGTTAACTAGTCAACATTCACCAAGGCCTTATCCAACTTTTTTCGATTAAACTACCTAAAGCTTTGTTTGTTGCTCTATGTAAATCGATGACCTTCAAATTTTAAATCAGAAAATTCCACATCCATGATACAATTAAATAGATCCGAATTATAGTTAAATAGATTACAATTCCCTTAAGCTTTAGATCGATAAATAGTGGAATTGAAATCACCACTAATAATTCATGATCCTCTACCTGACCCTTTTAGTCTTCTTAGTGAAGGCCACAAATTTGATCTCTTCAAAGAAGTATTAAAACCATAAAAAGGTAGCCAAGACTGTTGAATTCTCCATTTTGAATATAAATTTTGTATGAATGAACTGCTCACTAGCTTCCAATTCTTCCACTTCCATTTTTTCCTCATCGTATATAATAATGATTCTACCATAACCATAGTACTGAGGATTGGTCAAAATCTTCCAATTACTATCAAAACAACTTAATTTATTCAAATTCCCTACTCTGATGATTGTTTCCAATAAGCAAAATAACCTAGGCTTCTCATACTGAAAAAAAATCCCTTAAAGCATTGAGCTTTGAAGGGTTGTTTATTCCTTTTACATTTCATACTACAATAGTCATGTAGTAATGCTTTTACCTTTGGAGCCTTTCCTATTGCTCCAATTATTTTTCCTCGACATCACTTTTTCAAAAATTTCCTCTTTTTATTTGTCTGCCAACTGTTATGGTATTTCTACTAGCTGTTATTTTGTATTATGCTGTAAAAACATTAGTCGACCCATCCTCTTTTCATTCATGACAAGGTCTCTTCTTCAAATCCAGTTCAATCATCTGGTTCATGGCCAAATTTTCAATTTCCATCTGCATATGTTAGCGGTCTTCCAATGGCTGTGTGCGAATTATGGGTTTATACTGTTCACTCCTATTGGCCTTGGTTTCTATCCACTTTATCTAGAGGCCTTAATCCACAGAATTATCTTTCATAAGTGCAGTTGCGATCAACTCATTAGTTCCTTCATTGGAGGTCATATCATGCCCCAATAACTCCTAATAGTCTCCCCTCACAAGTTCTTTCCCTGTTGGTTGCCATCTTTTATGGTGTGTTTGTAGCGATAGTTTCTATTAATAAGTAACCATTACCTTGTCTTCTTTAAGAGAGTCTCCATCTGTCAACCTTAGTATAGGAATACTCTCTTTCATGTCTTTAGAGATGTCCATACTCACACGTAATCTAGCATAGCCAACACGTTTCCTCATAGCTGTATTTTTATCCATGCATATTGGCTTCCCCAAGTAGCTTGTTAGCATGCTCAATCCTTTTGTAGTCCAATACTCCAAAGGAATATTATGTATGTTCACCAATAAAGGAATGTTTTTTAATCTGAATTTTTATAATTCCATACCAGGTTGCTAGGTCTGAAGGAATAATGGGAGCTGTGAGATATGCTAGGGGCCTTCTTCTATCACCATTTGAGCCTCATATTTTGAACTGAAGGTAAAGATAATGTTGTCTTTCTTAGTTAACATCACTTCTTGTATGCCTTTACCTTTCCAATTTCTATGAGTCCTTGCTTGAATCATAGGAAAAGCAGGACGTTTTTTTATGAAGAAACTGATAATTACTTGTTGGACCTCGTTTCCGAAGCCCAACGTCCTGAGACATGAGCCTTGTGCTGAAAACCCTGAAGGGTCACTTGCTGTCAAACCATATTGGTGGTGAGCGCACACTAGTCAAACATCAAAACCATAAGTTGACTTCTTCATAAAAGATGTAACTTTAAGTCTC
>JANVCL010000212.1:11027610-11037968 GCA_026546855.1 Erythroxylum incrassatum | reverse complement strand
TCACTATTCGTTTTCCGTCTTTTACGGTTGGGGTCCGGTTCTCGAGATCGGGTCCCAATACCCTGACAAGAGGTCGTGGGTATCATCTCCTTCTATTAGGGGTGGTGAATCCTTTATTGCCTACCCAATTACCTTCAAATACCAATAGCTATACCCAATCACCACCCTATGAGTGACCTCGTCTTGAGACAATAAGGAATGGTGTCAAAGCACATAATCAATATCCAAGATATCCTTAAGTACCTCAAGTTTAAGGATATTTGCACCATTGTTATGATGAGATTAATCACTGACGTTTGATGGATCATCCATATGATAATCTCATAGTGGGTAATCTGATGTACTTACTAATCTTAGTAAGCATCCACATGTTAGCTCTAAACAACTCATGCTTTTAGTTTATGAGATCCACTTCTTGATCAAATCAAGGAGTATAGCATGTGCTAGTCTATTTGAATTAACAATGTCTTGTCTCATTAATCCTATGACTAGGGATAATTTAGATGCTAATATAATTGCACATGATAAGAATTTCATTATCATGATCTCATCATGATTTTCTTCATACTATTTTTTGTATTATGGTCTTCATTAACTAGATTTAAGATCGACATCAATTCATAAATATGAATATCAAATTAATGAAAATACCTTTCACTTTATTAATCAAAATAAAGTTTGTACAAAAGTGCTAAAAATGATTACCTTTAAAGCACTACTCTAACAATTTCCCACTTGCACTAAAGCCAATCGCCTTTGTATCTAATACCATAGGTGAGTTCATTTGAATCAAATCTCATTTGAGGAAGCGGTTTAGTCTAAGGATTAATGATGTAATAATTTGTGGTCACTCTCTATATCTACACATCACCTTTATCACTGATGTCCCTGACCAGGTGATATCTCCTAAGTATGTGCTTGGACCTCTAATGAGACCTTGGTTCTCTGGCTTGAGGTATGGCCCCATTTTTTTCACAATACAATAGTATCGGGTCTACTATGCTTGGAACCACTCCAAGTTCCATAACAAACTTTTTGATCCAAACAGGTTCTTTTGTGGCTTGTGCAGCTACAATGTACTTTGATTCAATTATTGAATTTGCAGTCATCTTTTTTTTGGAACTCTTCCAACTGACTGTTTCACCATTTAGTGTGAAAACATAATCTGATTAGGCTTTCAAGTCATCTTAGTTAGATTGAAAATTGGCATTTGTATTGTGATATACTTTTTTTCGATATATGCTTAGGGTTTAACCTTAGATTAAGTATTGTATATACATGCATAACAATAGCATTCATACACGAATTGATATTTGTACACATTACAAATATAGCATATGCACTCAATTGACTTATCCCGTGGTATGAAAGAAGTTAAGGGAGCATGATGTGAATTGTGATTTGGTATGTCTTGAATTTTGATATGTTTGTATTTCAATTAGTAAATCAAGATTAAATGTTATTGATTGAGAGATTAATGAATTAAATGTACATTTGGTCTAGAAAAAATGCCAAGTGATAAGAAAAATTGATATATGGAAATGAGGATGATTAAGCCTAAAATTAAGTGACATTTGGCATAGTTAAATTGGTGACCAATGAACTAGTAATTAAATGACAATTGGATCAATTAGTATGTGACAAGTGGACCAATCTTAGAGTGACATGTGGACTAATTAATACTAGACAAATGGATACTAAATGTGTTGATTAGTGGCAGCATCTTGATTAGACAAATGTAATACATGCCTTAAGACAAATGTTAACGTTAGAAGGTGACACCTAGCATGTGATGTAGCAAGTTTCTGCAGCTGAGTCTTGTTCCTTCTTTCCTTTCACTGAAATAGCTCCTTCTTTTCTCTATAATTTTTTTAAAACCCTATCAAAGTTTCTACACCAAAACCATACGTATATCCTTCACCAAATTGCCAAGAAAACTAGCTGAATGTGATCTTCATTTTTGCTGTCCGATAATTACCTTGCTTTCACTATAAGTTTGCATTGATTTTTGCTTGCTTGGGAAGATTGTTTAATATAGAATTTTGTGTTAAATTGGAAACCTGATAGGTAAGTAACAATTTGAGTTTTATGGCTTGTCAAAAGATATAAGAATGATGCTTGAATTGGAATGAAATGCATGTCATATTGGTGAAGATATGTGCTGGAAAATGTTGCATGAACTTAGATGTTTTTTTTAGTATATGGAAACCATGGAGTAAAGGTCATTATGTGGATGTATTGGACTAGAATTTAATGTATAAAGAAGGTGGATTTATGCCAAAGAAAGTTGTTAGAAGAGTGTTCTTGAATTGAGAAAGAATTGGACCTATATGTATAATAATGAATAACAAATTTCTAGTTTGATTTTTTAGGCATGAAAGACTAGGATTTGTGAGTTGTTACTTGAATAATTTTGAATAGGAATAGGAGAGGTTATTGATGAGGAATTGGGGTATGATTTTGGTCTATTATAGGTATAATTGATGAACTATAAAGAGTCTATTTTAACTTTGGTATAAAGTGTAAAAAAAATCTAGAGAAGTGAAAGAATAATTGCTGGAATATGTTAGTTGTAGTGTTTTCACTAAACATGCATCTGTATTTTAGCCATATCTTGATCCGTAGACATCCAAATGGGATGATTTTAATTTTATATTAAACAAGAGACATATGACTATATTAGTTATGAGGAATCAAATTTGAATTTTATCTCTAAGAGTTTCTAAATTTAGTTGAGAATAGTTTGTAGTATATTGGATATAACTCCAAGAATAATGAACCAAATTGTATGAATTTTAGTCCATTAGAAACTTAAAACATAGAGGAACATTTGGCTAGAAGAACATATTATCTAGAAACATCAGTTTCGATGTCATAATGGTCATACAAAACTAACCCAAAACCTGTCCTGAGAAAATCTAGAAAACTAATGAAGGAATTGGATGGGACCTTTTGGATAACCCATCCCACGATTGTAGGAAGTCATATATGATTGGGGCAATTGCATGGAAGTAAAGAAAATGTTCTTTTGTGTGATTCTTGTGTTAGTTTATGCCCTTGCAGCCAATTAATTGGATGCAAATTAATGTATGACATTATTTTGAATTAATGAAAAAGCTTAATTTATCTCCATGCATTAATTTAATTATTGTTGATTTTGATACAATTGATTTGTTATACTTCGGTGTTTCTCTTTACCTAACGCTATTTCACTTATTGCAAATTATTTTCCATCCGAGCATAATCGGTTTACGAAAATCGCATATGTTCAATATCTTGTGTTTTCGATTTGATTATGCACAAATTTATCCAATTGATTCTGGATTTTTGTTCTCTGAGCATATACAATGACTACACAACGGTTCTGAAAAATTGTTTTGTGTATGTTGCGTTTTTCTGACCGTTTAGGATTTCTAAAATCCCTAATTATCTACCGCACCCATTTTGCTGAATCTGAACACCTAAGATTGGCATCTTTTATGTGGTGTTTTTGGAATTGTTTCCAGAATGTATATGTTTCTCTTCTGGGGTTATATGTGTTCTGATTCTAAAACTTATTGTTTTATGGGATGTGTTTACTGGCTTTGTGTTGACTGAACACAATGGGCAATTATTGTCCTGTTATATCGGAAAAAAAAGCATGCAAGATTTGTCTCAAAGGTAGATTTCGAAACTTTTTAGAAATTAAAAAGCAGTGGAAATAACATAACCAAATCAACATATTTCAGCTATACATGATACGATATAAGGAAAATAGTTAACATAAGAACAAGGTGGTAGAAATATACCGACTCCTTGCTACAACTTTGACTCCTCGCTTTTGTTTCCTCTCCGAATCCTTGCTATAGCTTTGATTCTTTGGTATCCTTTCCTTTGTCAATGTATCCTCTCCTTGTTGTTGTATCCTCAACCAATCTGATCTACCACTTATTCTTCTTGAACAATTTAGTTAACAAGATCCTTTGATGGAAAAGGAGAAGAAATATTTTAAGGAGATTTTTTTAGAAGAAAGAAGCCAAAAATGAGGCTCTTGTCATTCAAGTTTCGGCTATGCATGCATGAGAGGAGAGAGTGAGTCAAAAATGCAAGAACACTTCTTACGCTCCTTGTCAATTTTGGTTATCATCAAAGAAAGAAGTGTTGTGCATCCAATGCATCATTTCATTCTTTAATCAGTCATAAAGAAGCCAATGTATGAGACTCTTGTCATTTGTTTAACATGGTAAAATGAAAAGATCAATAACCTAAATGAGTACCTTCTCATTTTCGGTTATGGATGAAAGAAGGAAGAGTGAGTACATCAAATGCACCTCTTCCTTTATTTAATCAAACGAATGCTAAAAGGTTACATTACATGCCATCATTAAAAGACAACCATTAGACTATTTAATGATAAGATCATTACTCCATTTAAGTATAAAAAACCTAAATATGTCCTCCTTTTTTCTTTAATAACTTTGTTTCAATTTAAGTAATCTAATTAATCAAATCAAACGAAAGTCAAGCCCAATATTAAATGTTCATTTAGGCTTCTAATTAAAGTAAGCCCAACATTCAATCATGGGATTTAAAATCACTATCTATATTTCTTACCTGGCTTGATAATATTCTACAAACCAAATGGAGACCCTAATTGGACTTATATAATTCAAGCTACAATAAACCTGGAATTAATTTAATCTCATTAGAATTAATTCCAACTTATGAACCATATGTCATTCCACTAAAGACAATTGGTTGAACTCATGAATTACTAAATATTATGAGAATACATGTTTCAAATTGTCCAATTGCAATCTTTATTATGAACCATATTATAGCCATCCACATAATAAAGGATAAAATTACCATTTTGCCCTTATGTTAGTTTTTCCTTTTAGATCTCCCGTTTTATTCTATATGGTGATTAACCCACAAGTATAAGCATTAACCCTTCTTGATTGTTGGATGAAGCATATTTAGTGATAGTTAGAAGTGAAAACCAAGGTCGAATATGGGCAGGAAGTTGTTGATGAATGGTATGAGTTAATGTTTTCCATTTTTAGGTTAACGATCAAAGATAGATCATGAATGGGTTTGTGAATGATATTGGGTTAAAATGAATTTGAAAATGAAGTAGAAGAGATGGGTTAGGTGTAAGATGGGTTATATGTGAAAGGTGGGGAGTTAAAATCAGGAGCAAAACATGTCTTCGGGTAGGTTTCTGGACAAGTTCGCCGCAACGAACTCAATTTTCCTAGACGAACATACTTTGGTATTTTAGGCATAACTGTTTCTGTAGATGTTCAAATGGACTAATTTTTGATTTGGCATAAACTAGAGACACAGGGATACAAATGGTATGAAGGAATTTATTTTAAATTTAGTCTCTATGAATTTCAATTTTGGGATAGAATTTGAGTATAGAATTTTGTTTCGGCATAAGAAATAGTCCAAATTGTTTTGGTATGACTTTCCGATTTCTAAACCAAATTAAATGGAATTTTGGTTGTTGTTTAAGGAAATCAAGTGAGTCAAGAGAGGCAAGAGGAGCAAAAGGAAAGACACTCCTAAGCAAGCTTATAAGAGAGGAATTCAAGGTGGGTGCATGTTTATAATGGAGTAAATAAGTCACTCATTATTTTCTTTGATTCAAGGAAGTTTAATGGTTTCAATTGCACCATAGATGTTGCATTTATTTTCTTCTTGATTGGATTGTGATATTGTTATATGTTTGCTACATGAATTGTGTTGATGATTTATGAAAATACTTAGAAAATGATTTCTTTTTTAAAAGATACATGTTTATGAAATCAGGTTTTTGGAAATAGTTTTCGAAATATCTCATGTTCATGAAAAACAAGTTTCCAAAATGTGTCATATGGGCAAATTGTTTTCAATTCATGAATTACATATTATATGGGTTTGGTGTAATCCATTCAAGAATTTCATGTGCATGTTGACCAAGTTAAAGGCTTCTCTCACTTGTTCGTTAGTGGCACAGAGCTCTTTCATGGGCTCCCTCATGTTTACGCCTACACAAAACCACTATGTGAGATTGCGATAGTACGTCAAGTTTACTAGTACACATGACCATTATGTGGAAATGTGTAGTTCGTCATGTTCATGGATCTACCTAAACCATTATGATGTGCTTATAGGCTTATGAAGTGTTACCAAGTTTGATGCATACTTGATTTATAATTGCTCATGAATTGTTTGATAAAATTGATAATTTTGAGAAATAAGTGTTTGATGAGTTTTACCACGAAATTACTATGATTACGAAAATGTAAAATGGCAATGAATTTTGAAAATAGTTTTTGCTTGTTTCTCGATTATAAATCTATTACTCACGAGCTTTAAGCTCACCCCCTTGTCCATCCCATCTTTAGGAAAAGAGCAAGAGATCAAGTAGTCAAGAGAGTCAAGGCATCACTCCGATTACGAATACTTTTGTATTTTTAAGCTAGTTTTTTGTAATCACAAGGCTTTAGCCGCATTTCAAGTTTACTAGTTCAAGAGTATTTTTGCATTGTTGGTTCTCAAACTCAACTAATGTATAGTGGCTCGAAATGCCAGTAAAGCTTTGTAAAATTCTTAATTTTTGATATTAAAAAAATATATGTTTGGATTTGTCTATGATTTTTCATGTTTTCCCAAAGTATCCTTTATTGGAAATGAGATTAAGATTTTGAGAACTCGCTTGTAATTAGATTCATATCCATTTTGTTTTTGGGTGGAATTGACAAATTTGGTTGAAAGAATTTAAGTTTGCATTTTAGTAAGGTACGTTGTTCTGAGTTATTGGTTCTGCTTCATGGGTTTTCGCTGCAACGTAATTAACCCGAAGGAAATTCTGCTTTTTTATTGTCGACTTCACCACGGCACAGGCATATGTTCGCCACGTCATAGTCAGTCTTCCAAGGTCAATAAATTGACCCTAGGGGTCAGTGAAGTTTTCTCGCATATGTTAGTCTGAAGCCCGCTTTTGCTTCCGTAGGATTTTTCTTTTAAATATCCCAATCCTAAACCTTCCTCCTCGCTCAAGCTTTATGATCCCATGTTCGATGTTGGGCTAAACTATGTCCAACATGTTATGGTGTGAGAGCGACTAGGTCTAAGTCCTGGTTTGCGTTTAGGTTTAGGAGTATCCTAGGCATGAAATGGCTAGATTAAGACATGAAATAAACATACATTGTTTTAAATGAATAACTTGCATTGTTTTAAACTGTTTTACATGATTTGAACTGTTTTATATGATTTGAAATTGTTTTGCATGCACTAAAGGTTTTCAATGGTTCCATATTGAAGGAGTGAAAATGTCACCATGAAAGAGAACTCGAAGAGCTATTACTCAATCTAGCTCTCGCCATGGGAGTACAGATGAATCCTATGTTCCACAAGATACTGGGACACTTTCTACTCTAGATTCTGAGGCACCTAGTGTGCAGCATGAGGTGCCTCCACCGCCTTTTGCTATGCATCAAACAAACCCTATGGATCCACAGTTCTTTCAAAACTTTGCTTAGGCTTTCACTTATGCCATAGATCAAGGATCTCAAGCTCCAATGCAAGCTCCAGTAGATAGGAGTGGATAGTATGACAAGCTTCGCAAGTATGAGGCGGTAGATTTTAATGGAACTACAAATCCGGAAGAGGCTGAAGCTTGGTTGAAGAGGACCGAGAGGGTTCTGATTCAGATGAATTATTTTGATGAGTAGAAGTCAAATTATGCAGCTAGTTTACTATAAGGGACGCATGCCTTGGTGGGAATTAGTGCCCCATAGTCAGGATATGCCTTCAGTGTTGTCATGGAGAGACTTTTTGGAAACTTTCAGGAGGAAATACTTCTAGAGGGTCTATATCCAAGAGAAGGCTAGGGAGTTCCTAAATCTCACACAAAGGGACATAAGTGTTAGTGAATATAAGCTAAAGTTCACCCAGCTGTCACGGTATGCGATCAACATTGTTGCTAATGAGGAGGATAAGTGCTGTAAGTTTGAGGGAGGACTGCATTTGGGGATCAAGGGGAAAGTATTGATCCACAATTTCTGTGACTACTAGTAATTGTTAGATGCTGCACTCTAGGCTGAAAAACTGGAGAACATAAAAAATGAAGTAAGCAGGAAGAGGAAGAACAGGGATCGGTCTTATAAGAAAGGAATGAGTGCTCCAATGCCTAAGAGGAGTACAAAGAGTTACCACACACAGAGTGAAGTGGGAAGTAGTGGCTCTAGCAAGAACAAGCAAGCAAAGACAGTTTCAGGGCAAGCCTCAAATGTGGGAGGCACTGGAAGGACGGGGAAGAGTAGATACACAAACCCCCAATGTGAGCATTATGGGAAACCTTACCAAGGAGAGTGCTTCAAGTTAATTGGAGCATGCTTTCTATACAGGAAGAAAGGACATATGATCAAGGACTATCCCCAGGTACTGAGACAAGAGGGGTTATAGTTTCAAGCCCCAAGGAGAGCAAAAACTGTGGGAACTAGGCCAGTCACTGAGGTGGGTAGTTCTGGAGCTGCAAAAAAGGCTATTCCTCCAGGAAGGCCTATAGGTCAGGCATAGGCCAGGGTATTTGCTATGACCAGATAGGAAGCTGCAACCGCACCTAAGGTTGTTACGAGTATGGCCAGGGTATTTGCTATAACCAGAGTCAAAGCGCGCTGCAGCCGCATTTGAGGTTGTAACAGGTATGGCTCAATTATTTAATTCAATAGTGTAATTACTAATTGATTCTGGTTCCATGCATTCTTTTGTTTCTACAAGCATGGCATTACATGGTGTGAATTCGATGCCTTTGGATAACTCTTTGATTGTTAGTGCTCCTTTAGGGAGGAATGTGATAGTAAGTCGAGTATATAGAAGTTGTGAGCTCTTCATTGATGGTGCCATACTGGTAGTGGACTTACTACCCATAGACCTAAAAGGGCTTAATGTTATACTGGGAATGGATGTTATGGAGAAATATTATGCGAAGTTGGATTGTGTCCTTAAGGAGGTAGAATTTGATCTGGGCAACGGTGAGAATGTGATTTTCAGAGGGGACCGGAAGACACCATCACCAATAATTATTTTGGCTTTATTGGCTGACAGGATGATGGAAAAAGGGTGTGAAGCCTTTTTGGCACACGTCGTAGATACTGATGTGAATGAAGGAAAGTTAGAAGATTTTTTAATGTGAGGGAATTTCCAGACGTGTTTCCAGAAGACTTGCCTAGTTTGGCACTAGTGAGGGAAATTGAATTTGCCATCGACTTGATTCCTGGAACCGCACCCATTTCTATATCATCACCCTATGGAATGGCTCTAGCGGAGCTGAAGAAGCTTAAGGAATAGTTAGAAGAACTGCTAAAGAAGGGGTACATAAGGCCAAGTTCGTCACCATGGGGAGTGTCAGTTCTGTTTGTTAAGAAGAATGATGGAACATGGAGCATGTGCATTGATTATCGGAGACTCAATAAGGTGACTATTAAGAACAAATATCCTCTACCCTGGATTGATGATCTGTTTGACGAGCTACAGAGAGCAAGGGTCTTTTACAAAATTGATCTCAGGTTAGGCTATCATTAGCTCAAAATCAAGGAGTCTGATGTAAGCAAGATAGCCTTCAGGACACGGTATGGACATTGTGAACTTTTAGTCATGCCTTTTGGATTGACCAATGCTCCAGTTACTTTTATGGATCTTATGAATAAATTCTTCAGGGAGTATCTGGATCAGTTTGTCATAGTGTTGGGCCCCGTTCTCGAAGCCCAACGATCGATTCGGAATTGAAACACAAAAATATAAGCGGGTTTCCTAAACTCCTTAACCCTCACGAAAAACCCTAAATCTAGCCACAATTCAAGCCACAAAGGCGAGCCCCAAAACAGAGATCACAAAAACTACAATTGACTTCTTGAAAAAGGTAGCTCTAGGTCTCTAGTTTATGTAGAACCAAGAATCACCCCAATCGGAGCTCTATAGCTCAAGATATACATAAAAATCCAAAGTCGGTTCATAACCCGATTAAGCTGTCCAACCCGACCACTCACTTCCAAAAGATCAAAATTCTATGATTTGAAACCAATAACCATGAAATTTTAAGGTAGGGTAGGAAAATATGTTAGAAAACTAACGCCACAATAATCGCCTCAATCGGAGGTCGAACGAAGGAGTTATGACCTAATAAGTACAACGTGTTCAAAACCGGATTTCCTATTGAACATACTTTAGTAAAAACGTCATAACTTTCTCTCTAGATATCGGATTGACCTCAATTTTGTATGGTTGGAAAGAAGACATCTAGGGCTACAACTCATATTACAAGCCTCAAAGCGAGATTCACACTCTCAACTAGTCAAAAACGCAATTTACTATAGTTGACCCGAGGC
>JANVCL010000212.1:11017229-11027510 GCA_026546855.1 Erythroxylum incrassatum | reverse complement strand
GGAAATTTTGAAAAATTTTGAAAATTTTGCAAAAAAGTCCCCCAATTTTTTAAAATTTTCGGTACCGGCCGGTATTTAACCGGTATTTTGAATACCGGCCGGTATGGACGAAATTGGCCGGTACCGACCGGTATTTATCACCGGTACTATTGAACCTGTACCGGTATTGGTTTCTGGCCGGTACGATACGTACCGGCTGGTACCGACCGGTACGGTACGAAATCCAAAACATTGCTATTATGTACTCGGTAATGACAAATAGCCCAACAAAGGAAGAAAAAATTGCAGAGGAGTAGAACATTGACTCTTATGTCTTCGGTAATGACAAATAGCCCAACAAAGGAAGAAAAAGTTGCAGAGAAGTAGAACATTGACTCTTATGTCTTCGGTGACGACAAATAGCCCAACAAAGGAAGCACATGTATCACAAGATGGGGGCCATGGGGGCCCCTCTTTTATGCTGGGCCCGGCCGGCACTGGTCGGCTATAAAACACTCATCTCGAAAACAAACGTTTTACCAAATTCCTGATCATTTCTGGCTTTCCATATGACTAGCCCATCTGTGTTACCAATAAGCCACCCATCACTACCCCAAACACTCCCCCCTGGAGTGCTAGCCGGAGGACACAAAAGCCTGGCCGCAGCCGCAAACCTAGCAAACCTACTACCAACAGGCACAGCACTTGCTTTCCAAGCGCTTGTTCCTTCTTTCTCCAATAACGATAAGTGCAACCCTGCTGACAAGTACCTAACCCTAAGCGTGGTTGTGATGTGCTCTCTAGCCTGTTTTCTCTCCTCCTTCACAGACAGCTTCATTGGCAAAGACGGACAGCTTTACTATGGTATCGCCACGTTCAACGGTATATTTTTGTTCAACGACATGGACAGTAGCGATGGGAATGGAGCGCAAGAGTTGGATGAGACGGAGAAGGCAAATTTAAAACTCAAAGCCATAGACTTTATGCAGGCCATTGGATCACTATCAGTGTTCTTGGCTTTTGCTCTTAGTAGCTCAGAAGTGCAAGATTGTTTCTTTCCTAAACCGGGGCCTAATCAAAATACCTGGATCACAAATTTGCCGTTAGCAGCTGGACTTTTTGGCAGCTTTGTCTTCATGATATTTCCCACTACAAGAAAAGGAATTGGTTGCGCTGAAAGAGCACCTCGTTGATGTTCATAATTAACCCAAGATCATCACAACAACTGTGTATAAGAGCTTGCAAAGTCTTTATGCTATCTGATAAAACATGTTTCACAAATATATTATCTATGAGTGCTGTTCAGTTTCCAGGGCTTTTTTATCTATCTTGTCAGCATGGTGAGAACCTCCAAATCTTGAGCCCTTGATTTTCATGTTAACATTGACGTCTAATCGTCTTGAAGAAATGAGGGTTATTCCATAAATAAAACAAGTATCCTGTAAACTTAAAGAAATTCTAATATCATCCTCGAATTATTAGAACTATACTATTTCTCCAAGGCATTATAATTTTGTCCGATAACAATTTTTATTCGTTTCTCTCTTTTCATTTCCGTCTTTAATTTACACTCCCCAATTTTTATAGAAACGAAAAATTCATGCAATTTTATATTTTTTAAAACTGGATACTGCACAATCGTTGACCGTCATTAAAACTCCTCCGTTGCATTTACACTCACTGTTTAAGACATTTTATTAACAAAATAGAATTAGATAAAATAAAATTAGACAAAATATCCGGTTGACAGTCAATGTGCCACAGAGTCCCTCCGGTTTAAAGATAATAAGTTTAGAATCAGTTCTCTGATCTAAACTCGAAAGGAACAAGCATTGTTCAAATAAAAGAAAAAATTATAATATTCTATTCCAATTATATAATTACAGCATCTGGACTAGAATCCCATTCCCTCAACCGTACATTTGATTAGCCCGATGTCTTGTTGCTTTTGTATATCACTCCACATGCAACAGAAATTGAAATATCATTTCAGCAACACATCAAAATTTCGAGGATTCTTTCTTAATCATGCAGGCCAGCCATGAAAGTTTGAACGAAGGAATGACTTCCGCTTTACTGCAGTCAGATTTTTTTTTTGGGGAGCAAAAGTTTGTAATTCCCTTATGTTCTGAAGTGTCAGGTAAATGCCCACTCTAGGATGCCTGAAGCATTTGAATGAGGGCAGGTGATGTTAAATTTGCCCAAGGTAGGTCCCATATTTGGCTTGAGTAACTGCATTCAAAGAATTGGTGATTTACACTTTCAATACATGTATTGCAAAGTAGGCAGTGCAGACTTGGAATTGGAAATTTTAAGACATCTCTAGTTCCCAGTCTGTTATGAACCACAAGAAACAGGATAAATGAACGAGAGGGATTAATTGTAGATTCTTAAATTAGCTTCTGTGCACGGAGTCCAGGAAGTCTCTTGTAGGAGTTTTTATAGGAGTCAGTGGTGAATTTTGAGGATCTGTCCAGTGCCCAAATAATTGTGTCCTGGGTGCTCGAGTTAGGAGTAACTCCATCTGTTAATGCACTAAATTTCTCCCTTCCTCTAACAAATTGTGAAGGCCAAAACCAATAATTGTTCTTAATAAGAGCTTGGACTTTAGTATTTAGAGGTATAGAATTTATGAGTTGTTGGAGAGGCCCACTGCTATGCCAAGATCAGTCAAACCAAAAGAAGGTTCTACCCCCATTTATAAGAATCAGAAGGAGCTTAGGGCTCTTAAGATGTATACCAAGGCCTTCAAGAGCATAGTTCCTTACGATTTCCTTGATAGGGATAACCAATTAGTTACAGACAGAATTTCTATTCAAGAAATGGTGTATGATATTAAAAGGGAATCTTTAGTTTAAGAGATTTAGATACACTCAATCCCCCAGGTTTTGATAGGATTGTTAAGACACTCCAACCCTCTTAATGAGGATTTGTTTTAGGAACTATAAAAGTCAACTTTTTATATGGAAATTAAGAATTACTTCTTCAGTTTGAGCTTGAAAAAAGCTCCATGACCTGATGGTTTCAATATCTTTTTTCTTTCAATCTATCTAGAATATCACTGGAGATCTATTGGTGCAGGTGATTCAGGAGTTCTTATATTTTAGCAAAATGTTAAAAAAGCTTAACTTTACTTATATTTTTCTCTTCCCAAAATTCCCCAAAGCAAATAACTTGAAGGACTTTCGCCCCATCTCTTGCTGCAACATTATATAAAGTGATTTCAAGCTGTTTGCATTAAGGCTGAAGAGTAATTTGAAGAGTTTAATCCATCATTATCAAAGTGCATTCATTCTAGGTAGATTTATTTTTGATAATATATTACTGATTTAGTAGCTAATGGGGAAATCTGATACTAAAGAATCCATCAAGAGTTGTGCAATCAAAGTGGATTTTTCAAAAGCTTTTGATACCATCAACAACAACTTTATCCTATGTAGTCTTGAATAGTTTGGCTTCCTTTTCAAATTTATCTCCTAGATTAATGCTTACATTTCTACTTCTTTCAACATTCTTATAAATGGTAATCCTAGCTTTCAATTCAAGGGTACTAATAGGATTAGGCAAGAGAACCCCTTTCCCTCTACCTTTTTGTTATTGCTTTGGAAATCCTTAATAAGGATCATTATGAAGAGCATCCAAAACAGCATCAGCTCTAAGTTTCATCAAAAATGGATAGAATTAAAGCTTAGTCATTTAAGCTTTGAAGATGACTTGATATTGTTATCTAGAGCCGAACCTTCTTCTGTATTAGGATTGCATAACTTTCTTTAGGAGTTTTGTAGGATCTCAAGCATAAGAATCAATCGACACAAAAGCATGATATACTTCTCTTTTGATTTGAAATATCTACAAGGTTAAGGTTTGTTGAGAGGTTTGAATGCTCATTTTTCACCTTTTAAATACCTAGGAGTCTCCATTTCCTCTAAAAAGCTAAGATACCAGGACTGTCTTCCTATTTTGGAAAGTTACAAAAAAATAATCAATGCCTGGCAAAACAAGTCTTTGTCTTATACAGGGAGGCTTCTACTTATCTCTTCTATACTGAGGAGTCTTCATACTCACCGGAGTTCCCACCTATTTCTTCCTAGGAAGATCAACAAGGAGCTGGAAAAATGTATTAAGAACTTTTTATGGCTGGAAGTGCTGATAACTTTAAAGGGAAAAAATCAAATGGAAACAGCTTTGTTGGAGTAAGCAGGAAGGTGGTTTGGGGCTCATTTCCTTGCAGATGAGTCAAACAAAATGTTAGTGGCAAAAAGAATATGGAGATTATTTACTAATAAGGAGTCCTTATGGTCTAAGTGGACAAATGAAGATTATTTACTAATAAGGAGTCCTTATGGTCTAAGTGGACAAATGACTTCTACCACAAGAACTCCAGCTTTTGACAGACTCAAGAAAGGAAAGAGTACTGCTGTTACTTCATTCAAATGCTGAGGAAAAGGTAGATTGTTCATCCTCTTATCAAAACTCACATTGGGAATGGTCTAGCTTCTTGGTTTTGGTTTGGAAACTAGGAAATTTGTAGCCCTTTAATCCTAAGGGAGGATATTTCATCTCTAATAACTAGAATTCCTATTCAAGCTCGAGTCAAGGAAGTTATCCAGCAAGATAATTGGTCCACTGACTTCAGGGGTAATGATAGAATTTGATCTTACTTTCTTGAATACTCTCCCAAATCTTCGATATATGATAGTGGACATTGGTTACCAAACAGTGGCAAAGAGTTTGCTAATGAATCTTGTCTTAAGGCTATTAGACAATAGTAGCCTATGATTCATTGGTTTAACATTGTTTGAAAAGATGCTTGGATGCCTAAAGCATCTTTTGTTTTATGGCTAGTAGTAAGGCACAGATTGAAGACCAAAGATAGGTTGACTGGTGTTAATGATAAGTTATGTCTGCTATGTAATCTTAGTACTAAATCTATCAGTCATCTGTTTTTTCAATGTGAATATGTTAAAAGTTATTCGGAGCAGGATGTAGCAAATGATGGGGATGTACTACCCATAACAAGAGCGGCAAAGATATACTCAAATGAGCTAACAAGCTTTACAAAAGGAAAAGAGGACACCAACTAGACTTCATCCTTTGTAAAACATGTTCAGTTTATTCTATTTAGAGGGTAAGGAATAATTAGTATTTCAAGATCTCTAAAAGTTATAGTTATGAGCTATCAGACAAGGTCTGTTGTTGGATTAGGGAAATCTTGCAAGTTCATGATAATGAAGGAATGAGTGCCTCATTAAGAAGAACATGGAGCTTGGAATGAATTTGCCTTTTGATAATCTTTTCTTATGTTTTTTTTTAGAAATTAAGATTAAATTAATGAATAAAAAGAAAGGTACAAGACTATTGGAGAATAATCTTTTCTTATGTTGTTCTAGAGTAGAATGTGTTTTATATGTCAGTGTTGTAGCATGATACTTGTCCTTGCACATTGCTCTACTTGATGTTCAATTTTTAGCTTTAATGAATTTCTTTCAATTAAAAAATAATATTTTTAAGAGGAATTTCTCTCTCAAATTCCTCGCTTCCCTACATTTAATTATGGACTTAGCTTCTTCACCCCCTGATTACGTAACATAATGACCGAAAGAAAATGCAAAGGCTCCGACACTCCTGGATCGGCAGGTATACTGATATTCATAGCAATGATATTTAAAGCAAAGGAGACATTAAAAGCCATCAACAAATATTGCAAAAGCGTTCCAGATTCTGACAATCTCTTCATATAGTACAAGAACCAAAATGCGTATAAATTATTGCTAAACTGTTAGGTAGAAAGACCAACTTGTTTTCCTTTTTGCAGATATTCTATTCTTTCCTTGCATTTCTGGACTAAAAGAAACATGGTTAGAACCATATTCTTCCATTGACCAATCTGTATGCCATCTCAAAATCCAAAAATACAGCAGGAAGCCGAAGCAGTCAGCGTCAACAAATTTGGGTAGCAAATATCTCCATCAGAATAACATCTAGCGAATTAAAAGTGATTTTACAAAACAGCAGAATGCTCGAGTGAGTAGAAGACAAAAGCATTTCAAGGGTGCTGGGAATTCGGCTGGATGTTCAAGATCTGTGAAACTACGAGCTTAGAGAGCTCACTTATAGTAGACTGGACCTGATAATCATCTGACTGCCGAGGCCAACTTGCTGACTGTGAGCTTAACCAACTGTACTCACTCGCAGCAACCCTCGTCTTTGTTGATCTAGCTAGAACTTGCTCCAAATCTGATTGATACAATGGCCTTGGGACCTGAGAAGAGAAACACAAACAAAAAACGTCAAGGTTTTTCTACAATTTCAAAGAGCTGAAACAAACAAAACAGGTGAAAGAGTTGTGTTATGCATCACTTTGCAATAAACAGTATCCTAGACCCTCCTTTTGTATAAATGTACAGAGATCAACTCCACTGCTTATCCACAGAATGTCAAACAACTTTGCTAACAAGTCAACACTGATTACTGCTATAGATTATGGAAGGTAGGAATGCAAATCACAATTTTGAAAGTAAAAGTTGAAGTATGTTTGCCTCAACTAACGCTTCAAATCAGTAAATAATTAAACTAAGCGGAGGAAGGTTGAAAGGATAGCCATCATTACAGAATAGTTTTTCGTTGCAATGGGAGAAAGGAAAAAACAAAAGAAGAAACGTAAAAGATGAGCAAATGGATGATGAATGAACTCACACTTGATTGTTTCCCCTTCTTCTCCTCATCCAGTAGATCCCTAATAGGAAAATAAGCTGCTTGTTTGCAAAGTTCAATAAGATCAGAACCTGTATAACCCTCAGCGAGACTAGCTATATGATCCAAGTCAATGTTCTCTTCAACCCTCTCAGACTTCAAAATGACCTTCAATATTTCAGCTCTCTCCTTTCGATCAGGCATCCCAATCTCAAATGACTGAGGAAGACGTCTAAGTATTGCTTCATCGAGTTCAGATGGACGATTTGTAGCAGCAAGAACCATCACACGTGCATATTCTGTAAGATCCTATATCAATGAATATGCCAAGACCAAGCTAGTTCAACTAAAGAATGGCATCGTGGTTAATTGTGCAATCCAAGTGCAAAATATATAAGACAAATTAACAATATTAAAAGGAAACCATTTAGGAATGACTTACGGTCTGTAGTAAAGCCATCCCACAGAGCCATAAACTCAGTCTTCATATTTGCCAATGCCTCATGATCTGTTGACCGACGCTGCCCCAAAAAACTGTCCACTTCATCAATAAATATGATAGCAGGCTGGAGTTTATAGGCCAGGCTAAAGACAGCAGCCACTGCAATGACATAACAAATATCACGGGATATGTTTCAGTGATATCAGCTATTACATAAATTTGGCACCTCATAAGTAAAGTTTGCAGGAATCATGCTTAACTACTACAGAGCTAAAGATACAACAAGAAGTAAAACATAGTCCTAACTCACCAAGCTTCTGAGCATCACCAAACCACTTGCTCATCAGATTCGAGACCCTCACATTTATGAAAACAGCTCCAGACTCTTTTGCAATTGCTTTGGCAAGCATGGTCTTCCCAGTGCCAGGGGGTCCATAAAGCAACACCCCTTTCTGGGGACCAAGAAGCTTTCCATGTGAAAACAGTTCCGGTCTCCGCAGTGGAAGAATCACCAACTCATAGAGAGCTTGTTTGATAGTTTCCAAGCCTCCTACTGACTCAAATTCAACATCGATGTGATCTGGATTTATTACATCACAGGCAATTACATCCTGCCAATATGCAAGCAGAGAAATGAAAAATGATCACAGAAAAATATCATATCATAACAGAGACATTTAACCTAGACTTTCAACGCTTTATCTCCAGGACATAAATTTTGTTATATCAGAAACAAGATGTGGGCCGTCTGACCATTATTTAATCACCAGAAAATGACTAAATGTTTCATAACCCAAGGAGAAAACAAATGCTTCAGAACTGTAGGATTGTTTTTCCAACATCAGAAAAAAAATAAATCAATGCTTGCTATTCTAATTTACCAGTTATACCCTGAATGTTACTGCCAATTCCTTCCAAGTATAAAATCTCTTCTCTTACCAGCTGTTCTTGTGAAGAGTTACAAGCTATTAATTCCTTAAAACATGATAGCTCATCTGGTAAACTCGTTAAAGATTACCTCAGGGTATACCACTATACAACCTAAACAACCATTAGACAGCTGCCCCTTGCCAAAAATTGGCTATGCAACATTAAACATTAAGGTAAAGATAAAAACCAAAATCCAAACCGCCATTTCCAAACCCCAAAACATCATTTTTCTTCCTTTTTCACCGTTACCTTTCTGATAAAATAAACGAAGTGTCACACACACACAATTGCAGGTACCTAAATTTGTGCATAATAACATAGTAAACACACACGCACAAAAGAATAGATAAGCAAAACCAATAAAAAGAGGTAGGAAGTGTTGAACTTGGGAAAGAAAAGTGGGAATTCGGTCGAGCACCTCATAGGGATTAGTGTGGATAAGAGGACGACCCAAGCGTTTAGCAATTTCCTTCTTGTGCTCAAGCACCTTCTTGGAGGCTTCCCGGTTGGGGTCGAGATGTCGGAGACCCGCGAACAGAACCAGACAGCTCAAAGCAGCACTCGCCGCGTATAAAACCAACTCTTGCAAGAATCTCGTCTCTGATGAACGCCCCATTCTTTCTTCCTCTTATTTATCTTCCTCGCAATAATTCAACAAAAAAGTTGGAAAAGGTTGAAACTTTATCTTACCCAAAAAGTAAAAAGGACCCAGCAATAAGCAAACACAGACGCGGCCTGTCTTGTTCAAGTACAAACGACGATGTTGGTAGTGTTCATGTGGGGAAGAGATATCTTGTGTTCTTGGAGAATCGGAGAGTATGGCCGGCAACGGGGCAAGGTTCCTGGGGAATTTGTGAACCAAAGCAACCTCGTTGTTGGCGCTTGGGCCGAAATCTAATACCGCTCTGCTGTGTCCATCTAAAGGCTAAGGCCTGGACCGTTTTTTCTTTTACGGACAATAGAATTAAAATAATTAATAAGTATACATAATCATAAACTTATTCTCATAATTAAATTTAAAATATTTTGAAATTACTTATTTTAAAATACATAATCATAAACTTATTTTTAAAATAATAAAAATATTTTGTACATAAAAATTAAAATTTTCAATACTAAATAATTTCATTTATGCAAATAAAAGTATATTAAAATTGGAAATTATTTTTTATTTGCTAAATATAATATATATAGTTAAGAAGTGTCCTACATTTTTATTCCTAGGTCATTTCGCATAATTGGCATTAGAGTATGGCATTAAATCAGGTGTGGTTATTCTATCATTTTTATATTATTTGATTCTAACGTAATTATTTATCTAAAATCTTGTTTTCCTTGTTTCTTCTTATTTGTTCTTTTACAGCTTCTTGTGTCTCTAAAGTTTCAACTAAAAATTAAAATTCCTTTATCGTCTCATTTAGGTTTACCTATCTTTACTTAATTATTTTAGGATTTTTTGTCAATCTCTTGTTTTTATGTTTTTCATAACTTGTTATTTCAAAGCCTATTATTTATATCAAAGAAAAGAAAACAAAAGAAATAAAAAGAAAGTTGTGTGGGTACAATAGCATCAAAAAAGTTTCTAAACTCCGTTTGACATTCTTGCTATTTTTCCATGTTTTATTCGAATTTCTTAATTGTTTAAAACTATATTTTATTGTGCTGATATGTAGTATTCTTCTTTTTGTTACCAAGAACCATCCTCATTGTGCTATATTTTCTGCTACGTTTTGGAGTTTATGTGGGTTTTCTGTTATGCAAATCGTGTATGGGTTTCCCTTTTTGTTTATGTCTGGAAGATGGTAAATTGTGTTTATGTATTAGATGATGATGGGTAGACATTTGTTTCCTCCTTTCTTGCTTGTTTGATGAAACCCTATTAATTGTTTAATGGAAGGTTTGTTAGAGAATTAAGGCACAATTTGCAATAGATGTTTATGTACATATTTACCATATGATTGCTTTTACGCTAAATTTGTACCACTTATAGTATACACATCATAAGGACTTTATTTCAACATGTCATGAGGCTATGATTAGGCATAACAATTAAAAGTTAAATTGTCAAAAACAGAAATTGTTGGAACCCATTACCGGATATCAAACCTCTTACGAAAAACCAAACTAAACCCGAGCATATCTGTTGGATCCCGAATCCGAAACCCAAGTACTTAATCCGAAACCATCAAATTTATACATGATTATAAAGTCAATTAAAGTTCTCCGAACAAATCTTG
>JANVCL010000212.1:10988968-11008277 GCA_026546855.1 Erythroxylum incrassatum | reverse complement strand
GGTATGGATCAAGGTTGGAGTTAAAATGTGACTTAATTAAGGATGAGATTAATTTGGAATTAGTATAAATGAAGAAGCTATCCAATTGAGTTGATGAACTTTGAATATGAGTTGTTATTACTTGTAAGTGAAATGTTGTGAAAAAGAAGGATTGGTATTTGAGTGGTTAAGAATGAAGTTGCATTAGTTAAGGAAGGGAATTTGGGACAACTTCACTTTTTCACAAGGATAAGATGTATATCTGACTTTCAAGGAAAATCTAGAATAATTTAGGTAGAATTAGATAAAGTTGTCTTCACAAAAGTTGTACTTCGTCTTTTTAGCTTTCCGATGCCATAAATTTTGTAATTTTTGGACATCGGAATGAAGAGATATTATTGTTAAAAGTTATGATGTTGCATAAGATTTGTGTATGATGACAGCTATGGTATATTGATAGGAAATTGTGGTTTTGATGAATCAAATGGATTGAGATTTAAGAGTTTTATGAGATAATTTTAGTGTTTGAGTTGATATGAAGTGATTTTGCATTTGAAGAAGTAAATTTGGGGAGATATTAAGTGAATATGATGTTAGATTGGATGTAAGAAGAATAGGAGAGGGTTTGGAGGGGTTTGGGGAACCCTATGTCCGTTTAACAGACCTTAACGGGTCAAAAAGGACCCTTTACATTGCCTATGTCCGTTTAATGGACTTGATGTCCGTTTAACAGACCTTCTCGGGTAAAATGGTGCACTTTGGCCTGACAATGTCCATTAAACGGACATGCATGTCCGTTTAACGGACATCCACTGGACAGTCACAGTAAATCGCAATTTTTGACCCTCTTAGAGGCAGAATCTGACTTTGTGGTTTTTATGAAAGTTTTAGATCTTGAAGTATTCTTTCCAATGGTTTAAAAACAAAATCAATCAGAGATTTGTGATGAGAGTTAGGATAATTGCGCCAAGACATGTCACTGCATGATTGAGGGTATAAACATGTTGTATTCTTTCAGTCTTAACTCCCTCATCCGACCTCCAAATGAAGCGATTCTTAAAGAAATGGATTTCTAACACATGTATCTACCTCTCCATAAAAATTTGTATTTTTTGGAGTTGATTTAAGAAAGTGTGCATTAAAGTAAGTGAGGGGTCAGTTAGGAGAGCATAATTGAAGTATGAGCAGACTTTAGCTTTGTAAGCATATCTTAAGCTATAGAACTCCGATTAAGATGGTTCTTGCTTCAAAGAAAACTAGAGACCTAGAGTTGTGAGTTCTATGAAGAAGTCAAATTGAAATTCAGATTTAAAGATTTCCAAATTCTGTTCACAAGCAGGAGAAATGAGTTCAAGCATAGTGACTGATTTGTATGGGCACGCCATTGAACAAGTTGAGAGTAAATTTTTGGGATGTTATGAGAATGAAAAAAATAATGAAGATAAATTGATAATGTCTAATAAGGGTTCAATGAAAGAACCCCTTCAAGGTATGAGTCCGCAAGAGTTGGGCTCCAGAAACGGGATCCAACAAGTTTAGTTATAATTAGGAAGTTGTTGGAAGAGGATGTTAATAACCCAACACTTGAGGGAAGTTCTTTGACTTTTTCAACTAATGAATTCAAATGTGCAAGAACCTTTCTTGGAAATCCAGAGATAGGGAACTTATTTACCTTTACCGACTCTTATATCACTTGAAATCTAGAAAAATAATTATTTCATTTCCTTTTCGATGGAATAAGCGTGAAACTTTATTTATTGTTATAAAATCAGTTTCTTTACTACTTATAAATAAGGTTGCATACTATTGGACCTTCCTAGACCCCACGTATTAGCGGGTTTCATATTGGATGTTAATGTTATGTTATTGTTGCTGTTGTTTTATGTCTTTAAGAATGGTTAAACTTCTAATTAAAATCTTGTACTACTTCCTTGCATATATCATTATATTATATTGCTTACAACTTTCAATATTTTTATGTATTATTAGTTTATTGTTAATAAATATTAATGATTAATAATAGTAGTCAACTTAAATTTATTATTTTTATCTTATTAATATTAAAATTTTAAGTATGTTTATCTTTTTATATCCAAAAAGATATTTTATAGAGTTTTAATATATTAACTAATATTTAAACAAATTTATAAAGAAGGCAAGCGAAAAAATATAAAAAATCATATATAAATGTCAATTGTAATTAACCTTAGGATTATTAAGCACACTTACCATTAAAAAATTATCAAATTAACATTATTAGTTATAAATTCTTTAATATCAACTTTTAGAGATGAATTACCTATTTCATCGCAAAAAGTTCATGTTTTTTGAGATGTTTATATTCTTGTCGCCAAACGTTCAACCTTTGGCGACGACATATGCAAATCGTTGCTAAATTAGGCACTTTTTACGATTACTCCCAGAAAAAAAACGTAACTAGTAGTCTATCTGTAGTAGTAAAACGTATACAATGATGCTTGATAAAGAGTTCATTGGTGTAGAACCAATTGAGCTTTGCATTTCTGAATTCCTTATCATATCCAAATTACTTGGATGAAAATGCAAGCCTTTAACTCAAAACCACATCTAAATCTAGGTTTGACATAAATGAGTCCTTAGATAAATGTATCTATAATGGTTGTGACAATGAAATTGAATTCTCAAATGCCAAGTGTACTCCAACTTTCTTTGAATCAGCTTTACTTAATTCAAAGAGTTTATTGACATATCCGTCATCAACACGAAGCTCAAAGGAACTAGTCAGAAAGAAACCACCAAAGAATGACTATTAAGTAATAATTTTGACTTTAATGAGTTACCCATTTTGAAGTCCAACTTACCTTTATCATTAAGACTTAGCTATTAGCTACCAGGTGTTAATGACAGAGTCTGGTGATAAAGACTTAGACATGTCCTCTAAGACTTGATCTTTAAAATTGTTCTTGGTAGAATGGGAAGAAACTTTAAGCCGGTCATATTCTTCATTGTTTACATTAGAGATTGTGGGTCTTACAAGATAAAGAAAGACATAAGTTGTTAAGGTGAGAGAGACTAGGTGATGAGAAACCCTTTTTTTTTTTGAAGAGAGAAAGCTCTAGTGACTGTAGTGGTAATTAATGAGCACCATACAAAGCTAATGGAAGTCTATAGATGAGAGGAAGATGGAGTACAATGAGAACCATAATGAAGGTTGTGGCTCTCTTCTAGGTTATTGTTCTTGTTCATAATTGAGGCATTGTGTGAGACCCTCTTTTCAATTTTTGGTAAACATCACAATTGTGCAACTTTGGCAACATGAAGGTGGCATGTTGTGACAAGTTGTAAGGGTCCTTTGGTGTTATGTAATCATATTATATGCTATTAGGGATGGAAATAATTATTATATAATAATTATATGCTGGGAAGTAGAGCTACATTGGTGGATAACTTTCAGATGGTGTATGGACGATGGTTGCATGGTTCTTCATAATGGTGACATGGTTGAATCCGGTTGGTTGCATCAATATAGGCATGGTGTAAAGACACCTAGCCTTTGTCTTGCATGGGATAGTCGATTGTAATATGTGTGCTTCATTTTATTACTAAGACAATTAACATATTAACTGTGCAAAGTGGTTGTAACTGTCCAATCTATCTCAACTATTAGGGACCTTATCATTTGAACGTTGTCGTCTGTTGGAAAGTTTTTATATATGTGTATCAACCCTCCAAACCACGTGTCATAAGTTTATGTATCTAATATTTCAAATATTCTGCAATATCCCATTGGCTTATTTAATAACATTATTCACGTTATTTGTCCCTTCTTTTGAAGCTTCTTATATCATTGTCCCCTAAAAGCTACTTCCAGGCATTGTTCTTCATTCCTAGGTGGTGGGGATGTAATTCATTTTAGAAGACAACCCTTTTGTCCCTTAGTAGCGTTATTTTCATTACTTCCTTAAGGTGTGGTTCTTGATGAATCAATTGGATAGAATTGATCGCACTTACAGACATTTTCTTAAGAGTTGGCTAACCTCAAACTTAACCCTATAACACGTTGGGTTTTGAAGCAGAATCAGAATGAATCACTCGTGCATGAAAGAGAAAAGTAACACAATGGCCATAAAACGAGTCGATTTATATATTTTTCGGGCTAGACCATAAGTTCTTATTTTATTAATAAATTGAATCTCCTTGTATTTATTTTATTATAGTTATTATTTGAACAAAATTTTAGAAAAAAGATATTCTTAGTTTTTACAAAATTATTGTATTAAAAATTTGATGAAATTCTTAAAATCATATATATATATAAATAAGATCAAATCAAATACTATGAATTCTTTTTTATTTTTTATTAGTCCGACACATGAGTTTTGTGGCATATTTTCATTCAAGAGAAGCTTTTTCAAAAGGATACAGATCAACTGTTAGCCTACCATATTTTATGAATATCCATTCATCTACTAAATGGACTCATATATATTAGATTGATGGATGTTCATAAAACCACGTAAGCTCAAAATAACGGAAAAGGTGACTTAGAACGCTTTTCAAAGTCTATTGTCTTTCTTCAATATTCCCATTTAGGAAAATATCAAATCAGGAAAGCGACATGATTTTTGCTATAGAGTCGAGAAAAAAAGTTAATGACCGTTGTTTTTGTTTTCTTTAATTCATTTCAGATACAACAGGTGGGTTTGGAAATTGGACGTAGTTTTTAGCAAGAGGCCGAAGCCTGAAGCGTCCTGTATTATGTAGTTTTTGGTTGGTAGTTTGGTTTCCAGTTATTTTCCAAATGCTTGGCCGCCGTTGTGGTCTTCATCATTTAAAAAGATGCCATATTCTCGTTTCTATTCTTTGACAATCATTTCATTCAAACCTCACAGACAATGACGTTAATTTAATTTATGCTTGCTTTTTCACCCTTCGAATAAAATTTCAGAAAAGCATGAAATGGCTGCCTTCCTCTTATTAAATCGTCAACACTATCCGATAAAATAATGACACCATAAACTATACGCAAAGCTTATTATAAAAGAAGGACAAGGTAAGATATAGTCTCTGGCATCATTGTACATTAAAAAACAAACAAAATAGGTGAGTTGATAAGGGACTTTTTTAGCTTAAGTGAGATCGTAAATTCAAACTCTCCTCTTGTATGTAGCTGTTTAAAATTTGGAATCAGAATTTTGCCTCTCGCAAAGAACTGATTCGAGCGAAGATTAGTTTAAATGTAAATAGTTTAAAAGTGTCTTCCTATAATTAGATCCCTCCTAAAATACTCCGTGAATAACTAACAAAAAAAAAGTTGTAATAGATGCCCTATGATGTGAACATTTAAAGAGAGTAAATTTGACACATATATTAAATATAAAATTATTATCAGCACAAGTTTTTAAAACATATGATCATTTTCTATTGCCTAGATGACTAAGGTATACCAACTATCTTAAAAAAAATAAAAAAGAGCTTGTGTAAAAATACAATTCGTAGAGATATTAAAAAACAGATTACCGAATGCTATGGTCCATATGAATGGGTACATCTGATGACTGAAACGCGTAAAATTTGATTTGATGAAGTTAAATAATACGCAGGCTTATTCTAATTAGCATAGGAACTGTTTCGGCATGCACACTTTTATTTAAATAACTTCTGTAATTTTTAATATTATATATTAATTGCCAAAACTAGCCTTCGTCAAGCATCCTTCTCGTATGACAACTTTGTAAATATCCCAAACCAAAGGTGTTATCTTGCCGCCCTCCATGACCTATGGCTCTTGTCAACTTTAAATATATGGAGAATGCAAAGAACGCAAGCATCGTCAAGAACGAGGGAAAAGGGTCTTTAGAGAGAGTCTGTGTTGTTAAAAGACATCGTCTTTTACAAAGACTTGATCTTTCTCTTTTTATCCTGTTCTCTTGGTAAGGATCCCATTATCTCCTCCATGACTCGTTCACTCACTTGTTCAAGTATTGGTTTTCATCTTGTGTATTATCCTTTCGTCTGTTTATATGGGTGCTGTTTAGTTGTGCAGTGTTTATGTTGACTTAGACCATTAGATCTCTGCTTTTTTTTATGATAAATCTTGATGCTTTCATTTGGTGTTAGCGAAACAGATGGCTTCTGAAAAAAAAAGTTTTCAATTTTGGAGAGGTTGCAGTGCATGACAAGATCAAAGACTGTTGGGTTATCATTTCTGGCAAGGTGTGATTTTTTTATTTAATCTTTATTCTGTTCCATAAATTTTGGGTATTAGTTAGCTGGTTGATTCTGAAACTTATTGACTGTGGTGATCGGACTTCATTTCCTTGTTATTTATTAATCCATTTTCTCTGAGTCATTTTGGAGACTTAAGTTCGTGCTGAAGTTTGAGGAGAATTTATTCTCTTGTACAATGAAGAAATCAGTTGTTTTAGGCATGCAGATTTGATGTTGCAGTTTAGCTTGTTCCATCTTTGTGAAGTGTAAAGCCAGATTGAATTCTTCTATCGGATGGTGCTTCTTGTTCCTGTATACTTTTAGAATGTCAATTTAAATCACCTGCCTGCCATCATCACCACAACAGAATAATTTTACATGTTTAAACATTTTAATAGGTGTGCTCCTCTTATACTAGAATAATCAGTCATGAATTGAAGTCCAAAATCCTTTCTAAACACACGCATATATGGCTGACTAGAATGGAAGTTATCATCCATTGTTCTCTTCATGAGTAATACTTTTAGAATGTTTGCCTTAAAGTTATCTATATTCTGGTAAGAATCCTATTCATATGCATCTTCTAGCTGCTTGCTAACGTTCTGATCAGTTGAGATACATGAGGAATTTTGGTTTAATCCTCTATGTTCTGTTATGTGGTGTTGTTTTTCCATGACTTCATGCTGTGACCCTGTAGTTCTTCTGTCTAGAGTTGGCAAAAACATAAGAATAAAAAACAAAACAGTGCATGATAAGATAAAAGCTACTTTCTATTAACCCGTTGGGTCTGAGTTGGTGCCAATGTTTTCTTTTTCCACTTATTAGTTATTACAGGGAAGTGCAAATATTATTGAGGTGGACGTGTGAACTTTGTCCATTTCCTTGTTTTGTAACTATCTGAAATAACGGCATTGGAACATGAGATAGCTATTCGTATGTTCATGATTTCAATTTATGTGTAAATTTTTCATCTACAAGTACAGGTATATGATGTCACCCCTTTCATGGATGATCACCCAGGAGGAGATGAAGTTCTATTATCTGCAACCGGTAAGATTATAATGATACCTCTCATGAATCCTTGGAAAGCTTTATACAACAGAACATGCCTGTATTCCAGCCATTTTGGAGAACAGTATGATTGCTTGTCTTTGCTTTTACAGGGAAAGATGCGACAAATGATTTTGAAGATGTTGGCCACAGTGAATATGCTAGAGATATGATGGCAAAATACTTGATTGGTGAGATAGATGCATCGACTGTCCCAGCAAAACGAATCTACCATCAACCTCCTTACAATCACGATAAGACCCCTGAATTTGTGATTAAGATTTTACAGTTTCTCGTGCCCCTCTTGATACTTGGTTTGGCCTTTGGGGTACGACATTTCACCAAGAAGGAGTAGGCTGAAATAACATGCGAAGGTTTCCCCAGTAGCAGTTAATTATGGACTCCAGTTCATTAAATGTCAGTTTCTCAGCAAGTCTGCCCCAAAATTCGGTTCATGGATTCATTTATATTTGGTGATAGCACAATGTTTGCTTTTGTTGGATGATAAATGGGCATACTTTCCATAAGTTTCCTTTTTTAATTTCAGTGCAGTATAATTTGTGGCAATCTTTGGTTACCCTACATTTTTAGGGGGGACAAATAAGTGCAAACAAAGTTCATAGAATAATTTGCATCATATTTTCAAAAAATAATTTGCATCATATTCTCAAAAAATAATTTGCATCATATTCTCAATTGGTTGTTTCGATATCCAATTGAATCATACCAGCTTTTACATTAGTTGTACTTTGATGTTTGCATGCACGATCAAGTTGATGGAAGTAGAACATCTTTCAAGCTTAATCTTTTATTGCTCATTTGACTCTTTTGGAGCAAAGACAGGCAATGATATAAAGAATCATCCCAACTTTCAATTTGATATCTTAAAGTCGCCATTTTTAGGTTGGGACAAAGTATTAAAAAGTTGAAACTAACCTGGTCAGTTTTGTTAGCCATATTTAGTTATTATATGATTTTCTTTATAAATAAATAATTAAAATATTTTGCATTTTATAAAAAATTAATTAAAAATTTTAAATAATTTATAAAATTATTAATTTTTATATAGTTATGAATAATTTTTGTGATAAGAATAAAAATATCAAGAACCTTACAATAGAGTCCATAACTCTTAATGCTAAGATGAAGTTCTGTAACATATTCCTTAAACAATAGCCTTATAATATGCCACATACTCTTGATGTAGTGGTCAAAGAAGTTGTAAGTGTCTATTTGACACTTTTCCACTAAATAGCTCCACCTATGAACATAAAGTTAATCTAAATTGAAATTCAACACAATAATAAATCAAAACACAGATAACACTAAGATTAATCAATATCAAATAACTAGTACTTAAGTAATGTATCTGTCTAAAATTTCTTAACTCTTTATCACGCAATTCAATTATTAGTCACTAGATTGAGAAAATTCCTATCTTATGTTAATATCTTTATCTCGAATATTGACATCTAAGTTCAGGGATGGTCATAATGTACGTAGCCTTCCTTTTGTATTTTTACAAAGAGGTTGTTTCAGTGATTTATACCTGTGACCTTATGGTCATAATGAGCAACTTTACCGGTTGCTCCAAGACTCACCTAATCATTAGTTAATCAACTAAAACCTCTTTCTAGTAAAAACTCTTAAGATTGCATTATTCAATTCATGAACTTCACTGTTAAGTTTGAACTTAATCTAGATGATTTATATTGACCTATCTCTAAAGTTTGTAGGCAATTCATTTCAATTATGGTAGATCTATTCATACAAAAAGATTTCGCAATCTTAATCATGTAAAATCATACATTGAACTAATATCTCAAACTTGTAATTTAATAATAAAAATGTATAATTGAATCGTAATGAATCAACAATCAAATTGAATTAAATAAATAATTAAATCACAATATTCATCCCAACTTAGGTATCATCATACTTGGGTCGTAAACCAATTTAATTCATGAAAATTGAAAACAAAACAAACAACAAAAGTTTAGAAGAATAATTAAAAAGAAAAGAATTATATATATATTCCGATAGAGAGCAGTTTTCCATCAAAGTTTCAAAGGCATTATAGTAGAGAAAAGGTCTATATATATATATATATATAGAGAGAGAGAGAGAGAGAGAGATAAAAGGTCTATATATATATAGAAAACTGCTCTCTATCAGATTTCTGAAGTAATCTTTGTGTTTTTTTCATTTTAAGTTCATAATTGTGTCTCAAACTTTAAAATTGCCTCTAACTTTTGCTCTGATGTCTGCTCTCCTTCATTAACCTTCATAATTGCCTTTTATAGTGCAAAATTAGGGTTTCTGGAGTAGACATGGTCAATAAAATGCCCGTGTCCTTAAAAAACACTTCAAAATCACATATAGACACTTTCCCACGAGCTTACATGAGCAATAGACACCCCTGTGTATATGACTTACAAAGATGTGTCCACTTTTACAGGGATGAAACAATGTCTTTGAAGTTGTACACACATACATTGTTTCACAGATGGCAACAAATTGTTACAAACTTGAATTAGAGAATCTAAAGATAAAATCGAAGCAACTTAAATGAGAAAAGAAGGGAATTCCAATAAGAATTAATTGAAGACTTCAAGATTTAATTTAAAACTTCAAGATTTTTATAAGAAAGAGTTCTTCTATTTTGTTTTCTTTCTTGATTGTTGTTGGTTTTCTTATACTTATTATAAACCAAATTGAGATACATTTGACCTATAACCTATTGTTTAGATCGATTTTTTATTTTATGAAAGACTTAAGTTATCTTATGAATTATTAATGATTATTCCTTATGTTTGAATTAAAATATTCTAGAATTTTGATTCAATTTAATATTTTATATATAAGTATTATAAAATCATAATTATGAATAGATAATGACATGAATAATAAGAGTTAGAGATAGAGATAGGACTATGTAAATCCTCTAAGCTAAAGTCAAATATATCAAGGAAATTTGTTGAACGAGTTAATGCATTATTAACTAAAAGTAGTTCTGAAGTATTACTTAACTCAGATCCAAAAATTGAAAGGAGTTTATTTGTTGAACGAGTTAATGCATTATTAACTAAATGTAGTTCTAAAGTACTACTTAATTTATATCCAAAAATCGAAAGGAGTTTATTTTAAAATTTAAGAGAAATAAACGTAGAAGTTATGATGTTACAACTACAGATACGATAGTAGGATACGAAGGATCACATACGATGGACGATTATGTTAAATCGTTGCTTGTAGGAACATAATTTAGCATCTCTAGGACAAAAGTGAAGGGAAATATTTTTGAGATCAAGCCTAACATGATTCATTTTTTTCAACAACTTACGTAGTTTTTTGGCTTACTATATGAGGATTTAAATGCACATATTGCCATTTTTTTAAGATCTTGATACTTTTAAGATTAATGGAGCTTCAAAGAATGAAATTCAGTTAGGGTTATTCCCTTTTACATTAAGGAATTGAGCTAAATCATAATTGAAATCAATACCTTTTGGATATGTCACATTTGGAATGGTCTTCCTAAAATTTTTTTAGCTGGTATTTTCCTCCTACACAAATATCCAAACTTAAAAATAACATGTATAAAACTTGATAAAGATGGAAAGACTTTTAAGGAAGTGTTAACAACGTAAACTCAATTAAGGATTATAAATACAAATATTTTATAATAAAGTACTTGATAAAGATAGAAGGAGTTTTAAGTAAGTGTTAACAACATAAACTCAATTAGGGATCATAAATAAAAATATTTTATAATAAAGTAAGTTATCTATCTAATCAGTTTAATTGATGCATCTTTGAGTAGTATCATTTGCTTAAAAACTTGTAAAAATTATAATTGTTGATTAAAATTATAGCTATGAACAACTACTAAGGGAAACCTAAGGATAAAGCCAAAATTATCATGTATATATAATATTTTACAATGAAAAAATTAGAACCAAAGTTGGAAGCTTTGAGCAAGAAGATAAATAGTATGTGTTTAGCAGTCAATTAGCATAAATGATGAGTTTTGGCATTTATGGTGGTGGACAAGCCAATTATGAATAATAGTCGCTTAGTAGTATGGCACAATCGACCAAACATGTTGGTTTTATAAGGAATTAGCTTCAAAATAATTCTTATAGTAATACCTACATGGATAAACCATCATAATTTTGCATAGAATAATCAAGTATAACAAAGACAAATGCATTCAGTACGATTTTAGCAACAACAATAGTAGGAAAGGAAGTCAAGTTATGAGTAGCTTGTGGAAAAATTTGTTACTACATCTGAAGTTCTATTCCAAAGTACCAAAGCATATCTTTAAAATTAGTAAGCCTCCATCCACATCTTGGAAAAAAACATTTTGACATCTTGCTAAACTTGTCTCTAAAAGATAGTTAAGTACTTTGGTTAGCAATGTTAGGCAAACTCGAGGGAAAAAGTGATTGAAGTAACATGGAGGAGTGGAAAGGAGTTGAAAGTTAAAGAAAAAAAAGGTTGTCACATAAGAAACAAAGGATGATAAGAAGGAAAAGGAGAAATAAAAGGACTTGAGGAAGAAACTTTTCAAAGAGCACAAGTCAAAATTTCTATACTGAGCAAACTTGAGATAAGTAGAAAGGAAGATACATTTGATAAGTTTTTAATTTTTTTTAAAATACATATTAACATTCCTTTTGTGAAACTCTTTCATAAATGCCAACGTATGCCAAGTACTTAAAGTATCCCCTTTATAACAAGAAGAAGTTCAAGGATTTATCGACAATTACTTTAAGTAAGGAGTACTTTTCCATCATGCAAAATAAGCTACCAAGAAAATTAAAGATCTAAGGAATTTTATTATTGCTTGTAATATTGATAGTTTATCAATGAAAAGGGCATTAACAAACTTAGGAGCTAGTATTAATTTGATACTAAATGATATGTTTAAAATATTAGAATTTGGTTAACCTAAACTAACTAGGATGAGCATTAAATTAGCATATAGGAAAATCAAGTACCTTAGGAGCATTAAAAAAGATGATTTGTTTAGGGTTGACAATTTTATCTTTCCTATTGATTTAAAAATATGGATATGGAAGAGGATGTAGAGGATTCTGTAATATTAGGACAAAAGTAGTATTTAAGATATTCGAATCCATAAGACATACCATTTATAAATATGAAACTTGTTTGTATATAGAGATGATTGATACTGAAGTTTTTCATTTTATGTAGGAAATAATCACATATGATCCATTAGATACCTATATCATGCAAGGAAAAAAAAAGTGGAGGAGGATTACCCTACTCTAATAGAGCATATATCAAATTTGGAAGCTAATAAGTTTATGATTAGGAAAAAGAACCTTAAAGAGATTGAAAGGTTGAAGGAGAGTATAATTAAAACTTCAAAGGAGACATATAGGCGAAGTACTTAAATAAGGATTATTCTTATTAAAATACTTATAAAAAGTGCTTATTGGTAGGTAACCCAATGATTTAAGTGTTTTTATTTCAATTTAATAGATTTAAGAATCTTTAGCATTAATTTGAGTATATGTTTTGCATGATTTGATGTTTGTTTCATATGTTTTGAGTTAAAAATATTTTTAAGGTCATGGATTTAAGGATTTTTTGATGGTCTTTTACTATTAGATCATGATATCCACTGTTAGTTTATACTTCTCAAGCTATAGTTGTGAATCCTTTTATTGCTAGACGACTACCAATTATCCTAATTTCTTTCTTTTCTATTACTTTCTTTTCTATTTTTTATTATTCTTATATATTATGTACAGTAAAGATAATGCATAACTTAAATTTGGGAGAGTGATTACCTTGAGCATTAACATAATTTCATTTAGCTTAGTAAGTGAAAATTCTAGGAAATTAGGCAAGAAGATTAAGGTAATTAAGTTGATCTATTATAAGGGATATTTTCTTATAAATTGGTTGCATTAGGTTAATATATATGATCACCAATGAGCAATTTAGTTCAAACCTATTAAATATTCATAACAATGATGCTTGAATGATTAGTCAAATGTACAATTTTGACATATTTTGAGTTGTTTTAGTTGGAGTTCGTAAAAGGCTTATTAGTCCTTTTTTGTTGTAAATTGGTAAAAAAACATAAATAAAGTGAGCATAAATAAATTCTACTTTGCTAATTTTGATCTAATTAATTGATTGAGGTTATGAATGGTGTTAGTAGCTAATTAAACTTGTGACTTAATTGAGTAACTAGTGGTATTCATGATAAGGTGTTTATCTTCACATAAAAAAGTTGGGATGACATTTTAACCAATCTAATTATACTTGATTAAATAATTAAAAAATTACATTTATTTTTTTCTTTTCCATATGGTTTATCAAATACTTCTAAAATTTTTACTCTTTTTTATATCCTTTTTACAAATGAGATGAAGTTGCTCAAATTTAAATGAATTTGAAATATTATTTAGTTAGGTTGAAATTGAATTACAAGTTAGTGTATTACATAGAGATCTAAGTGGTTAATAAATGGATGATTAAACTAATAATAGTGATATCTGACCTCTTTGATTGAGTTGTTGAACTTTCCTAGAATATAATATACCTAAGCTGAAAATTTTGATTTTTATTTACTGGATGGCAAGAAAATGATTAAGTGTAGAGAATTTTGATCAGTGCTAAATAGAATACGACCTTAACATGATTTTGAGAGTATTTTATTTGTATTTAGATGATTTTCTAGCAGATTTGGCACTCAATTTATTTTATGTTATATTTTTAGATCTTATTGTAGGTCCAAGTAATGAAGGAATGAATTTGAGAAATTTTGAGTCAAATTAGAGCAATTTGATGTATGTTGGAGCAATATGGAACCTGTGCATTATAAACACAGACCCATATTCATCATAATGGTTAAAGATTTCCTAGAATAAGGATGTGACATGAATCCATGTTAGGGACTTACATTGATGATAAATTTTATGTACAATAAGGTTTTATACACATTTTAAGGAACATATAACTAACATATGTCTATATTGGTTCCAATTTGGTCAAGACATTTGAATTTTTTTAGGTTTTTATGAGAATAAAAGGAAAATTTTGGGATTAGATGGCTAAAATTTATTAGATATATGAACTAGAGTATCTTGACACAAGAATGAAACAACTTTGAAGAGAAAAGAAGGAAATTCCATTAGGATTTATGTGAAGACTTCAAGATTTCAAGGCTTATGAGAAAGGGTTCTCCAATTTTGTTTTCTTTCTAGATTGTTATTGGTTTTATTATTCAGTATATAAACTAAATTGGGTTAGGTATGGATGGGATGAATCCTGAATATTTTGAATTGATTATTTGATTTAATGAAAGACCCAAGTTATCTTGTGAATTATTTGTAATTATCTTTGTGTTTAAATTGAAATACACTAGAATTTTGATTTAATTTTATATTTCATATATAAGGATTGAGAAATTATAAGTATGAATAGATCTTGGCATAGATAGTAATAGTTGTATAGAATCCTAGAGAGATGACCATATAAGTCTTCTGAGTTAGATTTAAATATATGAAAGGAATTTATAGGAAAAATTAACGCATTATTAGGGGTTTTGATGAGAAATAGATAGAAATCGATCAACTTAAAGGTAAAGGCTATATATATAAAGAAAGAATTTGGTTATAACTTGAAAATTTTTACCAGTCTAAAAAACTTAGGTTAAAAATTGAATTATGGTAAATTCAAGCATATGAAGATTTTAGGGAGATTTTAATCTAGATCTCGTTTACTAATTAATTATTTAATTCTTGTTCATTACTTTGATTTGATAATTTATATTATTAATTTTAGTTCGATCATCATTTTTTTAAGTTAACCGTCTATTTTATTAGATTAGATAATAGAGAAATAATTAGTACTAGTACTTGTACTCCCTGTAAAATTGATACTCGTATGCTCTAAGCTATACTTTAAGAATAATAGGAGCACTTAAGTAGTGATCTTGACAATTTTGTCAAACTTAAGACATCATTAACTTGAAGCTTGTTTTAACTTATAAATTGGCTAGAGCTTACAAACTGTATTTTCTTTTCCAACTCCTTGAAAACTAGTATTGTAACACCCCACTCTCGCAAGACTAGAACCCGACATCAATGGGTGATATCTGAGTCCGTGTCTTGCGAGGGTGGCATGCTGGATCACTTAGTCAGTCAAAACTCAGTATAAATTTTTTTCTTTCAAGTGTACACGAAAATCAGTAATCGAAAATTTAGGCCCACTTTTATTCGGAAACATTTTCATTTACAAGAGTTACCAACATTTTTCAAATATCATAATTTCGTTAATCATTAGAGCCCATCCATAAACAAAACATATTATACTTTGATCAATCTCTTTTGCAAAATCTTTTTCCAATTGGAAAGTTATACACAATAAATATATTCAAATACACAAAATACAATAATTTGCTGAAAATACAACTCAGTACAAAAATAAAGAGACACAATGCAGACGCGAACTAATCCCGACCTCTATCTTTTCCTTGCATGCAGTAATTGTACTCCCGTTTGCCTAACGGGGCATTCTTCTGAGTTCTAAAAAATATTTGTAAATTTTGGGTGAGTTTTGTGAACTCAATGAGTGACCATCATCGATGTCTCACCCAGTCACATAACACATAATCGCATTCACAACGTTTCACACTTCACATTCAATAGATATAATCACTCATATTATGCATATGCAGTGTACATAAGACCCACTTTTCATTTGTTATTTTGTTGTGACCGAGAGCCTAAACTGTCCAATATAGGGCTCATTAATAACTGTTCCTTATCCGCTTAGGGATGCAGGGCTCATTAAATGTTGAGCCTGAGGCTCTAATTCACTTTTAAGCTTGAAGCTCATTTTCACTCGTTGAGTGTTAAGCTCTGATCGTTGGCTACTCTGGTCACAACAACCATTAGATTTCATGCACTCAAGGAATGGAATGCCTTAATCACATTTGCCTATACTCATGCAATCACATTGACATACCATCGGACCTCAGTCCAGCATTCAATATTAAGTTGAGAATCACATTTTCATTCATATGCAAATACCCATTCAGAACATTTTTTTTCATCGGATCGTAGTCCGACATTTAACAATCAAAATATGTACACTTATTTCATCTCATTCACATACAAGTAGTACTTCAATATCCCAAGCAAATATCATAATCATCGAACCTTATGTCTGGAATTCAACACGGTCAATCACATTCATATAGTCAATCAATAAAAAATTCAAAATAGAACAAACAATGGATGAGACCGTCTAGTTCTACTCACAGTACGCTCTAGATTAACATTTGCTTCCAATTTCTGGAAACGTCTGAATGTGGACTTTACCCTGCATAGCCCATTATGCAATACAAACATTGTACATACATTAATAATTTTGCACAATTATAAGCATTCATTTATGCACATGTGTATATATGGAATATGTATGATGCATGTTCATGACAATCCCAGATATATTACTAAATTTCCCACTTTATCACATTATCATTTTTCTTTCCGTATCAATTGTTTTCATAACAACTCATTTCTCGCTCGATTCCACTAGATACACTTTACTTCTCTTTTTGAATCACAAATTTAATCATATGGACCATTTCATCTCCATTAACACATGTCTTTAGTACAATAATACCAATAATTCACTCATTAATGTTATTCCATCATTACATGATCACACATCATCAAAACTTTCCATTGACACCAAAATCACACAATTCGGTTCAGTAATTTGGAAGATATGTCTTAAACATTTTTGGAGGTCGGACGAAAAAGTTATGGCTAAAATAGTAAAACATGTTCAGGCTTCGGCGAATATCGTGATTTTCACCCTCTTCCTCCGTTTTCGCTTCTCCAGACCTGTCTTAGTAAAATAGGCATAAATTTTGCTACAAATATCGGATTAAGGTGATTAAAAAACCATTTTGAAGAAGATTTCTAGACCTACAACTCACATGAAGACCTCAAAAACAAATTTTGCCTCTAAAAGGGTTTAAAAGTTAGCCCAATGTAGCTGTCTCGTATACCCATCCCCTGAAAAAATCACAGACTTTTAAATAACATATCTCTCAACTCCAAAGTCCACAATTTTTATACTTTATATCAATGGAAAGTTAAAAGAAAGATATACAACTTTCTTGAATACAATTTTGTCAAAATTGGTTTAGATTAACACAGAAAAATTCATGAAAGTTTCAGCTTGAAAGTTCAACACCCACACCACATACATAAGCATTGCATACCCAAGTCATCACAAGTGCTTCATTTAACCAAAACTCATGATTTTTGACAAGATACTTACTTGATTTAGCTTCCAAATCTTCAAAATCAACATTAACCCTAACTCTTTCATCTCCACGATCACCACCATCTTGAGGTCGGAAAGTTTGGGTTTTTGGTGAGAATGGAAAAGAAAGCAAGATAAAAGAGTAGCATGAAAGATGGTTGAAAATCAAGAAGAAGAGAGGAAAAAGAGAAGCCACGAAATTGATGGAGGAAAACCAAATAAAACTCTAATAGCTCTTAATGAGAGAGAGCATCATGAAAGACAACAAAAAGGGGGGATGCTTTTAATTAAAAGAGTAGTGTGCTTAAGGCAATGTTTGGCAAGTGATGTTTATCACTTGCCACATGTCCACTCCTAAAGCATTTGATTGGTTCTTTCATCTCACCAATTTCAATTTCTACTCCAATTGTTCCCCCAAAATTTCAATGGCGCTAATTAATAAATCCCAAACTCATTTATCTAAATTTCCATTGTCATTTGACAGTAAATTATACTACTAGTTAACAATTGTCTTACTATTTGACATTTTTCTTAGTCCAAAAATTATCTTGAATTTTTCAGAAATTTTTTTCCAAAATTTTCCAAAAATTCTAAATCAACAATCACACTCTCCATGACAATTTTCAATACCAATAAACCAAAATTCTCAATAACAATCACATTTATTAACAAATATACCCGGAATGTCAATGAATGCATGGATAGTGTAACTTAGAGCCCTTTGATCCTACATTATAACCAATAAAGTAGCTCTAACAATCTTAGGATCAAGTTTTCTAGATTGCATATTTTAGATCACAAACCCACTTATAAAAGTAGTGCAAAACGGGTTTCTTCTATGATTGAAACTCATAAGGTGTTTTAGGGACACACTTACTAGGAAATTTATTCAAAATATAAGTTGTAGTTCTCAAAGCATCACCCTATAAAAACTAAAGTAAGAGTTTGCCAACATACATCATACTATGTATGTGCGACTTTGCCTTTCTTTCAACTTCCCTTTGCTAAGGTTTATCAAGCATTATGTATCAAGCCTCAATGTCACACTCCTGTAGGTACCTTACATAAGGTTTAGAATTGTGTCATGTCTCATTATATCTCCTATAATATTTACCTCTTTTAGAATGAAACACTTTAATCCTTTTTCCTTTATTAAAATGCTTTTAAAGAATCATACTTCTCATAAATAAGCTCAACAAAACCATAACAAAAAAGTCATCAACGAAAGTGATAAAGTACTTATAATGACCCATAGTTAAAAGGAGTAATATACCCATAAATATTGGTCTTGATTAACCTAAGTAGTTATGTGCACCTATCACATTTATTGTTTCTAACCTTGGTAGTCAACACATGTTGGGACCCGATCTCGAAACCGGACCCCAACCGAAAAAGACAATGCGAAACAAATGAACGAATCGGAAGAACGGATAACAAAGTGCGGAAACAAACTCGAACGTAGAAATCGAAGGAAACGAATTTCTAAGCAAAAACGAATTTGAAGCAAAGCGAAGACGAAGCAAACAAACGGTTCAATCGAACCGAAACAAATTTCGACATCCGGGTAATGAAAATTTTCGAAAATCCTCGCGTGTCACATTGGAAACCCTAAGACTAAACCAATATGAAATCCGGTATTTTTTAATATTTTTTCTCATATTATTCATTCCTTGTCTCTTTATTCACTTTATTCAATCTTATACAAATCAAAACAATATAATTTCCCCACTGGAAATTTCATCCTCATATAACACTCAATTCA
>JANVCL010000212.1:10962076-10988868 GCA_026546855.1 Erythroxylum incrassatum | reverse complement strand
CTCGCCGCGGCGATGCCCACCTTTGCTTCCGAAGGACTTCTTCTTTTAAATTTTCAATTTCCAAGTCTTTCCTCCACGCTCAAGCTTCATGCTTCCGTGTCCAATGTTGGGCTCCAGAAACGGGGTTCAACAACAGAAAACATTTGATTGTTTCCATCTCTTCCCACAGCACATAGAAGTTCACCTTTAGTTTTGGTTTTCAGCCAACATCCATTTAGGACAAGATAATGCCTGCATCCATGCCTAAACCCATGTTTAATAACTTCTAAACATATGTACATTCTTTCAAATACAAGTGGAGATGTTGGAATTGGTCAAGACACTGTCAATATAACAGTGCTTCCTAAGTTAGTCTAGCTAATCACTTCAGCATAAGACCAAAGCTTCCTAAACTCCTCTTCAATGTTGATCATAACATTGTATACTTTTTCTTTGCTCTTCTCAGCGTACTCATAGACACTTCAACACTTAAACAATCCTTAACGTAAATTTTGTTATCATCATTCTTCAAAAATGACTCCCGTTTAAGCTTATCCTTCAACAAGTCAGATAAGATGCTAGTGTTCATCCTACAATTTGTATATACCATATTACAGTTATGATTGTTCCTAAATTTCCTAACTTGAAATGACTACAAATTCCTATCAAATGCTCCATATATATACCAACGAAATTCTCTGTCCTACATTTACTTTAGACAAACTTGGGCTTATTTTTGGTAAACATGATAGCCCTTTTTGGTTTGATGGATAGCAAACTCACTACACGCTTAAATTGCAAATGATTTAGAAAATCCTCCCTACTTCAATGTAAGGCTCAGCTGCATTTTCATCGTAAACAGGATATTTCCTTTTCCTCCTAGTGGCGTCATCTACCATATCATCTACATCACTAATAAGTTTTCCATATCCATCACTGTCATAATATTTAGACAAAAATACCTTATCTACATCATTTGTGTCACTTGCATCAGCTTCATGCGGTCCATTATCTCCGTCATCTTCATCCGGACCATTAGCTTCATCTCCCTGCTCTAAATCCTCTTCATCCTCTTCAACCTCTATATTTATATCTACATTTTTTATGTCTGCATTATTTTCATCCTTCACATTTGACACATCGTCTAAATTACCTACATTACCTCCAAACCCTTTATTATTAAAATCCTCACCATTATCTTCAACTACATTACCCTAATTAACCTCATTACATTCATATCACTTCAATAGGGGTATCCACACCATGTTTAATATGAATATCAATACCACCTGTACCCATCATCTGACTAACCATATCTAACACACTAACATCATCTATAACAACCCTCAAACCATTACATAGTTCAAAACCAGGCATAAGATAAAATATCTTTTTCAAATTGTTATACCCACTTCTCTTACATACATTAACCAGCTCAAAATAGCTCAATAAGTCAGGATCAAAGTCAATTTCATCCATAAAACTAACCCCATACCAAACATTATCAGCCAAATTAACAAAACATCTCGTATGGTGAAACTTTAGAGTTACCTCATCAAATATCATTATGCTAAACCGAAATGACCAACTCCAGGAAAAGGAAGAGACTCAGTCAAAATGTTGAAAGGAAACACTGAAGTGAAAGTGAGAAATTAAAGTCTAGCACAGCACTTGATGCTTAACATATTCATAACAATTCCATCAACCAACTAATTCAGAATGGTGAAAGGTGACAAGAAACATTGAAGTGAAAGTGACAAATTAAAGCACATAACAACATATATATATATATATATATATATAAACTCTTCTAAGAACTTACTAAGTTCTATTAATTAACGTGTATGGCATTGTTTAGACCTAGAGAAACATGTTATTGCTGTGGCTCCTAGACTCGTGAAATTTTTCAACTATAAGCCTTATGGGAGCTACATCACTGGTTTCCAGCCTATACACCTACCTAATGGTTTATTATGCCTCAATGTTTCAAAAATACCCATATTAAATGCAATCCTTATTCAATATTGACATCAGCTTTAAGTTACTAGTAATTAGAGTCTTTCAGATTAAAGTTTGTTGACAAAGTTTGAAAGCTAAGAAAGTCTAAGATATGTGGCGTTGTTTACACCTGTGAATTGAGAAACATGTTCTAGTTGTAGCTTCTAAGCTTGTGGAATTTTTCACTTATAAGCTTTATAGGAACTGCATCACTAGTTTCCAACCTATATACCTACCTAATGGTTGATTATGCCTCAATGTTTCAAAAATACTCATATTAAATGCAATCATCGTTCAATTATTACATTAACTTTAAGTTACTAGTAATTAGTCTTTCAGATTTAAGTTACTACTAGACTGTTAAATCAGAACTTTATGTTATCATCAATGATACTCAGAGTATTGCGAACAACAACATAAAAACAATACCTCATTTTCAATTAAAAAACATTTCCTCATAAATACTCCCACTAGTAAAGCAAAACATATTGGAGACATTAGTTAGACGACTTATCTGGATGGATGGACAATGACAATCTACAAAGAAGGAGGACATCGGACGATTATGGACGTTCTTTAACATAAAACATAACTGGCAAACAATAGAAACAAACAAATGATCTAAGATATTAAATAAAGTGAAGGAGAGCTTTCTTATACTAACTTGTGGTTAAGTTCTAAATGATACTTGGAAAATGATCTAAGAAGAGAGGGCTACTAAGGATTGTTTTACTTTGTAGAAATTCATCCAACCAGTCATTAGTGGCCAAAACCCATATACATTTATTCTTATGTGCAAATTTCCAATCTTTTTAATTCCTCCAAATAAAGAAATTTTCTTTATACTTTATATTAGTGGCTTCTATGTGATTAGCACAAATCCTAAAACCTTCGCTGAATTACTTTAAAAATATGTTCCCATCAGATTAAGAGTATAGGGAGCACTATATTAAAGCCTCACTTAGAATAATTTATAGAGAGTCAATTCAATAATGGATATCTATTATTTTTTACTATAAGGAATTTCTTTGGAATCCGTAATTGGACTTATAAAAGAAGTAGAAAAAAACTTAGTCCTCTCTTGAAGCAAGTTTATTGAGAGATGAATAATTTAATCCATAGACAAAATATTTGAGACCTTAATTCTATTTGGATCATAGGCAATGACTATACATCCATATGGTTTTTATATATACACAAGGATGTAAGAGTAACTATAAAAAGGATTATTTCTCAATATGATCACATTTCATTTCTTTCTTACTTGATCTTTTCTTTTGTTTCCCTAACAATGTTTCTTCCCTTAATAAAACCCTCAATTTAAATAAAGGAGTACACGTGAGACTTATGCACCAATAATGCTGGAAATTAATCAATAAGTCACCCCTAAAAAGTTAACATTTTGTTTCTTTAAAATGAATATGTTTTTTAATTTTTAGTAATTAAACTAGAGTTGCAAGTGTCACATGTTAATTTTTCCTTTAATAAAACAACCACTTAACATTTAAAGAAAAAAGAGGAGGGCAATGGATTTTCTCTATTACAAAGCATCAAATTAAGATTTAGTGGGGTCAACTACTTTTTGGTAAGAAAGATGAATTTTTCTACTTTAACAAGCAGATCTTCCATTACCCTAGTTAGGTACTTTACAAACCAATACACAAGTTAGAGTAACACCATAATAGGCTTCAGTTCACCTATTATAAGCTACTTAAAAAGAGATAAAGTCATTAGATTAACTCTAGTAAACATAAACAATTAATAACATTAAAAGAACTAAAATGGTATGAAATCAGAAAACTCCCAAGATCCTTTATCTTTAGAGTTAATTGGTCATGCAAGTTACTCTACGGTCCTTGGTTAAAGGAACCATAGTATAATCCTCAAGTTTATTTTTTTAGAGATAATCTTCTTCAAAAACTTGGTATATGAAGGGTATATTAACATGCAACTCCTTATAAATATTTCATACTTGAAGTTTTCTATTATTTTCTTTAGCATCTGAGGTCACATAATGGGTAGCTTCTAGGGTTTGACAATGGTTCAAGGTGAATGCTCCTGGCCATTTTCGGTTGAAGATGAAACTAATACCAATTTACTTTTGCCCATCTCATTCACACTATCTTCCTCAAACTTCTCTAACCTTTGCACTTTCTTCTTTTTACCGCTCTAACCTCAGGCTTCTCATAATCAAATGTTTTACCTACTCTTAAGTCTAATGGATAATAATTAATTCTAGGACTTACCTTAGTTTCAAGAGATGATGCATAAACCACCAAGCCAACCCCTTCAATGAAGACTGGAGTGTTGATCAGACGATGGTGAAGATGTGTCAATGAAGCAAGGCAACCCCTTCAACGAAGGAAGAAGTGCGTATCGGGTGATAGTTTTGATGTATAAATCAGGCAAAACAACCCTTGCACAAAGACTAGAGCCCGTATTGGCTGATAGTGACGATGTGTCAAAGAGGGAAGATAGTGGGAATTTAGGGTTTTCTATAACTTTTACTTTTAGTGAATTTACGGTTTCTCTTTTTTTACTTTACCAAATTTACGAAGTTTAAGGTTAAAACTTAAAACCACGCAAGCTTTTACTCTTTTAAACGTGGCATTTAAAAAATAGTAATGGTGCCACGTTAATTTTTGTCCAAAAAAGTATCAAATTTAGTAGACTCCTTAAATTTAGACCTTCTTTGAGCAAGTTACAAGTTTAAGTCCCAAATTGATCAAACTCAAAAAGGTAAAGCCCCAATTTGGGCTTTTATCCTATTTCTTGATAGCTTCTAAGCTAAGAATGCAGAAAAGTTAGAGTAATTATAAATGGAATAGTGTTATATGTTTACAAAGTTAAAAAAGGATGGTTCATCAGAGAAATGCAATGACAAATTACAAAAATTACTCCAAAGTTATAGAGATGTATTTGATCTATTCCCCCAGGGAGATTACACAACCATAGGATTCTTTTCAATGACGAAACAAAGGCCATTATCCTCAAGCCTTACAGGCATAAAGATTACAAAAAGGAGTAATACAGGAATTAATGAAGTAATTTCCAAAATAAGGAAATATACAAAAGAGTGTGAGCCCATTCTTAGCATATGTCATATGGGTCAAGAAAAAAGATGGAACATTGTGATTTTGTTTGTATTATAAAGTATTATTAAGGATAAATTTCCTATTCCACTAGTGGAGGAAATGTTTGATAAATTGAATGGTAAAAGATAGTGTTCCAAGCTTGATCCATGAGTAAGTTATCTTTAAATTAGAGCCCATAAGGAAGATGCATACAAGACCACATTCAAGATGCATGAAGGCCATTATAAATTATTGGTACTGCCTTCTAGATTAACAAATACTCCTGAAAAATTCCAAATTCTAATGAACCATATATTCAGGGCTTGCTTGAGGAATTTTGTACTTGAATTCTTTGGTGATATACTAGTTTATAGCAAGTGATTCGATCAGTATTTAGAACATTTATAGTAAGAAAACTATCAAATAATTAAGGGATTCTTTGGCTTATTTGTATAATATTAGAGGTTATGAATAATTAAGTAAGCCACTGACCAAGTTACTAAAAATGAATGCTTTTTTTTTGGAATAAGGAGGCAACCACTCTTTTTTTTGGATCTAAAGGTTACATTAACATCAGCTCTAGTCTTAGCTATACCAATTTCATTAATCCTTTTATTTTGGAAGCTAGCAGTTATGGAGGAGTTAGTGCAGTAATTATGCAAAAGGGTCATCCTATACCATATATTAGTAAAATGCTATTAGATTGCTATAAACACGTATAGGATTATGAGAAGGAATTCCTAACATTAGTTATGGCCATTAAGAAATGGTCATACTACTTAATATGGAGGTATTTTGTGATCCAAATAGGTTACCACAACTTAAAAGTATTTCATGGATCGAAGATAACTACCCTTTATAATAGACTTGGCTTCCTAAGATGATTAGATTTGATTTCTTTATTCACTATAAAAGGGTAGTGATAATTCCACAGTTGATTTGTTATCACGTGTCACTAGCTCTAAGTTATTCACTTTATCAGTTTCTTAGACACAAACATATCTACTTCAAGAAATAAATCAGAGATGGAGAGAGGATGATGCAGGTCAAAGGATGATTCATTAATTGAGTAATGGTGAATAAAAAGGCTCTACTTATATATGGAATAATGAACAATTAAGATGGAAAAGGCAGTTTGTAGTAGGCTATTTGGTAGCTTTAAACTAAAAGCTCATCGAATTATTCCATTCTTAAGCTTATGGATATCATTCTAAGTGGTAAGAAACCTATTAGAAATTGGGTATATATTTCTTTTGGATAAAATTACATAGATATATTTATGACTTTTTCAGAAAATGTGAAGTTTTCCAGAAATTGAAATATGAAACAACAACTACTTACGACTTATTACAACTAGCCATGTGGACAAATATTAATGGATTTTGTAGAAAGCTTATCACAATTAAAAGGGTATTTAGTCATATTTTCAATAGTAGACAAATTGAGCAAGTATGCACACTTTATTCCATTTATGTCACCCATACACGTTAGCAAAGGTAGCTAGAACATTTATGGAAGGAATATTCAACCTTCATGGTATTCCAAAGACAACTGTAACTGACCAAGATGTAATATTCAGAAGTTCATTTGGATTTACAATTCTCAATTGCTTACCGTCCTCAAATGGATGGGCAGACATAAGTACTTATCTGTACATTAGAGACATCTATTTGATACATAACCTTAAATTGCCCTAATCAGTAGAGTAAATGATTGTCATTAGCAGAATAATGGTATAACGATACCTTCCATTTGACCATCTCTCTTACACCCTTAGAAGAAACATATGATTTCCTCCTCCATTGTATATACCATATTTGGTATAAGAATCTTATGTTATGTTAGTGGATCGGGATTTGAAGGAGAGGGAACCTATCGTCCAAGTATTGCAATTTCATATGCAATATGTTCAATATCATATGAAATAGAATACAGATTTCCATCATATGGAGAAAGAATTCCAAGTTGGCGACTTTGTTTACATCAAATTATGACCTTATAGGTAGTAGAATGTACAACATAGGTTGTCTCAAAGTTTAGCTCATTTATTCATCGGTTCTTTCAAGGTTTTGAAACATATTGGTGCTTGTCGAGGGTAATGGTCACTATTTTGTTTCAACATCACTTAACGAGTCACTGGACCACATACTAGCACTCCTATAGATGTAGAGGCAATGAACTCTTCATGCTTTAGAGGGTTCTTGATTACTCTATACAGAAAGCATTGTGTTGGCTCTCAACAAAAGGCAATCTAATTCAATGACTCTAGTCTATTATACTAAAAGTAAATGAATAAGGAATTTTGTATTATCACCTTAGGTTATGCTTGCCATCATATAATGATAGGGCTAATTCTTCTATCCTTTTATTGTCAATTCATTTAATGGTGGAGTTAATGCTCCTAATCTTGCATGAAACGATTAAGAAATGGGTATAGTTTGACAAATATCTTGGTAATATTTAACTTAATCCAATTTTTTTTAGACATGACAAAGTTAAATGTGGAGAACTATTAACTACTGTCACAAGCCTATACATTTCTCTTGTTTTGGTTGGAAACTAGGCGTCAAGCTATGAATTATAGAAATATTTCTTTGGGTCATTTTGGAGAAGATATAAGTTCTTATAAAAGGAAATTGGTTTAACTCAATGATTTACTTATTCGTTAAGAGACAACTTCAAGAATTTTACATTCATATGATAATCTTAGTTAGGTAAACTCATAGACATTGGGTATAAGATGTTGATTTTAATATATATTATCCACTAGGGGTGAAACAAAGCAAGGCTTTGTTTAGATGCCTAATACCAATTATGATGAGTCATTGGTCAACCAAATGATATATCCATTTTTATTCTAATGTTCATGAACTATGGTTTACTATTTATTATGCTACAGTTTGGATTTGATATAACATTTTGTTTTGAAGAAAAATTTAAGGGCTACGGCATTGCTAAATGTAAATACAATATGTTATTGAAACTCCAAAGGTTAACTTTAGAAAGATTGGAAATATGTTGCTAGTCATGGTGTTAAGATGCTCATCGTGACATATGTCAGGTTATACTATTTACCTCGAAAAAGGCAGCCTCTTTTTATTTATAGGGATGGTTCTAGCATGAGGAGTTACTTTTTTTTATTACATTAGGTATCCCAGCTTAGCCGGACTATTCTTAAGCTCCTAAGACCCCACCCTAAGTGTCCTAGACGAGGTAAATCTAGAACCTCAAGATCCCTCAGGTTTCTACGTAACTTGTAAACTTCTACGCACAAAGAGTCATCACATACTTGATTGGTCAATTATTGATTGATCATTGGCCCCGCTTAGCATCAGATTCCCAGCAGTTCTCGGGTTTCCTAGTAGCTTCAACTCTTACATTGCCGCTGAAAGCGAGGCGTCCATAATTGATCCGATCAAGGAGCTTTGCCCATGAGGATAGAGGATCATCAACAGGGAAATTTTTCCATTTCTCCTCCTTTTGCGTGACTCGAACTCAAGATCTCCTGTAAGGGAAAGCCTTAAGTGAGGATGTTGTTGAAACTTTTGAAGTCACCCTTCACAAATGCAGTAAATGAAATCATCCAAGAAAGGAAGGAGAGTAACCAGTGTGCAAATGATATATGCAAAGTTTTCTCTATGGTCCCAAAAACAAGCATAAAGCTTGTAGAGAACAAACCATTTACACTTTCGTGATGATCAAACTGAAAAACTTGGACTAATCAAAGAGAATTATTTAAGAGTGATTTAGGAATGAAGTGCTCAAAATCTTGATTAATGTGGTGATTTACAGGAGTCGTATTACCACATCTAAAGAATGTTGATAATTGGTGGTTGGATCTAAAGAGAACAAATTTCTTTTATTACTGCATATAATTCTAATCGTATTTTTATGTTGTTGGCCTGACTTTGAAATTTTAGGAATTCAAAAGATTTATGGAATGAATTATTATAATTTTATATTTTATTACGTAAAAATTTTATTTATATTAATTATTCATATTTTTATTTCTTATAATTATGAGCATTAATGAATTTAAGAATATAATTTGATATATTAAAAATAAATTAAATTAAAGTTTAATATGAATATTTAATATTATAATAAAATAAAACTGAAAAACAGGATATTAAAATCAAACAAGTTTTTATTTTCAGTTTTTATAATAAATTTTTATTTTGTGAACAAACAAAATTAGAAACTAAAAAAAGAAATAAAAATAAAAAAATGATGATAGAAAAAAAGAAATAACAACAAACAGTCACATAATTCCCTCTTTTGTTTTAACCGAAATGGAAATAGGCATTACTCAAATAAAATAAGAGATCATATAGTTTCGAGCAAATATGGATACAGCCAGAGACATAGCTAGATGGAGCTCAGGGAGATCTCTAAGCTCTTCAAAATTTTAAAAATAAATAATATTATATATAGATATGTATTAAAAAAATGAAATTATTTGAGAGTTGGGCCCCTCTAAAATTTAAAAAATTAAATATTGAACCCTTCTATTTTATATGTCTAGCTCCGTCCTGAATACAGCATAGGACTTTTCTTCGAGATGTTAACGAGCAGTGGCTCAATGATAGGGCTGCTCCATCTTCTCGAGGCTTCGGCGTAACATTGAAGTAGCCAAAAGATTTGTCGAATGACTGAAAAGAGTCGATCTTTGGTAATCATGCAAGGTTTGCTTAATTGCGATAGTTGACATTAGGGTGATAAGTGCTCTTCAAAAAAAAACATTAGGGTGATAAGTAATAACAGTTTTATGATGATTATTTTATAAGGATCTATAACTCTTTTTCGTAAATAATTTGCAACCAAGTTTGTTATATGCAATTAAATCTTATTAACTAATTTAGTATTTTGATCAAAAAGAATTAGCGTCCCCAGGTCAACAAAGTATAATTTACTAAAAGAACATCAACACTAGGGTAAATTAACACCGAGCTTAGTGTTTGAACCAGGCTGATAATCATTTAGACGAAACAAATAAGCTAAAGGTTGATTTTAATATCAGTGAAGTTATATCCAGAATTGAATATTAGGTTTCCGTTTCAACCATATTTTTGTTAGGATTTGTTTGTCTACTCCTTGTCCCTATGCATGTGGCTTATCCATGTGACTTAATTATGAATAACATCCACACAGCCACAGGGAAAGGGTTTCTGTTTCTTTGTTTAGAAGCCTGACCGGCTTAAGAAGCACCGACCTGATAAGTGCATTTGCTTCCTTGCTCTATCAAAATCACACTTCTTCTTTTCGGGTACATCAGAAAATAATGAATATCTACTGTTAGTTAGGTCCATACAGATTTTCCATTTAACATGAGAAAGATGGAATCAGAACATCAGAATTCAAGACAACTTTTGGCAATATGTTATCAGCTAAGTTACAAGCGGTTCAATGCATTGCGCATTCTGGCTGGGCCGAAAAAAATTTGTAATCTTCTAATCAAATTATGTTAAATTTCCTCAACTACGATACACTGATCAATTGTGCGGAACTCACCTGTTCATTGCAGTGCAATGTGATTCTGCAAATCCTTTTCCATAGCAATGAAATGCAGATGAGCCTAATAAGATCTTTCGTAGCATGCCATTGCCACTTGCAACTTGGCTCTGAAAGTGAAAAACAAACGAATAACTGGAAAAAAAATGCCATCTCAAGTTCTAGTTCAAGCTAAGAAATACCCCATTACAAAGATGTCTCTATCTTGTCATGTAGGGTCACCACCAAATCATGTGCATGGTCAAGGAGCTTCCACACATCAAGATGCCCTGCCATGCTATTGCATTCCCTCAAAATCTCATCCATGCTATTATACTTCTCTATAATCAATTTCCGCCTCTGCAATACTGAAGCTGCAATAGCATAGAGCAATAAATCATCTGTTGGTGGTGCTCGCTGTCTTATTCTGCTCCATGCAGATTTTCCAACGCCAGCCCTTATAGCTGCTTGATCTGCCCACACCACCTCCCACAGGATAAGAGTCTGCTCGAATGTTAATTCCCTCCTAAATAGCACAACCACCATCCTGTAAACGAAAAAACAATCCTCAGCTTGAAGCTTCTCCAAGTGCCTATACAGGTGAGAGTCCTTGCATTTGATAATCCTTGAAACAATACTAAGTTGTCTTCGAATCCCCACCTCATCAAGTCTGAAATTATGCCTGGCCTTTTTCATGAAACCCACAAAACACCAGAATGCCTCATGATCCTCGGTAATCACAGCGATTATGGGAGAAAGTAGATCGCTCATTCCCTGACAATAACCAATTTCAGGATCATAGAGTGCATAGGCTTCAAGAATAGCAACTAATCGTGCAGCATGAAAAATTCTGCAGGGTTCCAGGTGATCATAGTCTTTAAGCCCAACAGCCTCAGCAGACCGGCGTGCTCTACACTCTGATATCGCACCTTGGGTTTGGCAGTAAGGTATCCACTCACAGTTGGCTCGCACTGCATCAACACGAATGATCCGCTGCCATGTGGCATAATTTTCGGTGGCGGTGTGCAGGTTTGAGTTTAATTCTGTAACCGAAAGACGGATATTGTCATTGGAAGGTAGATCAGAAGCTTCCTCTTCCCTATTATCTGAGGAAGAGGAAGCCTCAATGGCATCAGGGTCCTCAGAGGAATCTGAATCAGGCGAGTCAGTGTTTGGTGCAGAAGCATCAACATTTGTTTCTTGCCTTGGACTATCATAACCTTCCATCAGTATATTAGAGGGATCATCAGAGTCCCCACTATCTACACTGTTTTCTTCACTGGAAAGTGAGTCCCTCGCACTTACGACATCTTCATAACAAGAGTCTGTGTCCTGGACAATGTTGCTGTTGTCCCCATCACAGCTTGTTCCAACAATATCATTCAACTTAAAGCTATTATTGCTGCACCTGAGCAACAGTCGACATTGTCTACGGAGTTTTTCATATTCCTTTCTACATCCACAGATTGTCAAAGAAGAATCATGATAACATAATGCCAAGTATAGAAACCAGAAGCTACAAATGGAGAATAAATCAACAATTGCCAATCAACTGCTTAGAATTTTGAAGATGAACCATGCAAGGGTACCTTTTCTGGGTTCTTATATTTTCTCGTTCTTCTTTGGAACTCCTCAAGTCATAGCTGTTAAAGGATGAAAGCAAATGTCATCAAATAAGGTATTCAAATAAAAGACATAACAAAATATTTTGGAGCAAACTATGTGAAGAACCCATAGAGATTGAAATAAAAGCTCTCACTAAAAAGAAATAAACCTGATTCTTGAGATATGTAAAAACTCGGTATATACAATTTCATATGTAGCATTGAAAAATTGAAATGTTTCAGATAGAAAAACAGAGATTAACAAAATGGAAGCGGAAGCTCTTTAAGTGACAAGACATGACAGATCATATTAGATATCCACCACTGAAGATCCCAAAGTAGAACGGCATTAGAGAAGTGCAGAAAATTTACAATATGCCGTGTGTATGGATTTGGCTATTCCAAAAATGCCAAAGTACAACCATCTAAGAACAGTAACATTTTGTAGAGTTTAAAAGTGACGTAAGGATCTACAAACAGATGCACAGCCACAACCTTTGCTTTAGTAAAACATTGTTAAAGAAGCTTACACTCCAAGAAGGAAAGGCCAAACCTCTGCTCTAATACTTGGATCAACCCCCTATATCAATAAATAGAAGAGGTAAACTACAAACATCAACATAACAGAATAAGATAGCAAGTGCAATGACTACTCACTCCACTTCGAACTTTTTTCAAGAACCTTATTCCACCATCACGAACATTCCCCTCTGGTGAAAACAAACTTCTCCATTGTCGAGGAGTAAGGGCATGTTTTCTTTTCCTACGAGACCATGGTGATTTTAGATGACTCCTGAAATGAAAGAGCGATCACAATCAAAGCTGTCATAAATTCAGAATCCAATGACAGTAAAATGCAATGCAAAAACAAGACAGGAAGGCATTCACTATGAAGAATAGAACAACCTAATAAAACTAAAAACCAACTATTGAATAAATTCTGTCAAGTTCCATCGTAAAATAAAGAAGGTAAATGTTGCTAATAATGGCACCTAACTTTGTTGTCCCTCCTGGCTCCCTCCATCCTCTCTAATTTCCCCCAAGTTCTTTTCTGTATGTTTTAATATGGTTGTTGGGGGCATAGGAGGGACTGGAGCAAGAAGATGACAACAATTTAAATTTCAGAATTTTCAACTTAGAAGCTGTAACATTCTTACAGCAGACAAACAACTACTCCATACTATTTAGTTTGGTGAACTACCCAAATGCCTTAAGAAAAAGTTGGAACTGCCCCTCCAGAAAAAAAATGTGTGAACCAGGATAAGTTATATTCCAATTTTAGAATAACAAGAAATGAATGCTTATCCTGTTATTCATGTAATGCAGATGAATAAATACCAGATGAACAAATTCAAACCTATTCCATTCGTAGTACACACGTATAGTTCTTCAGTAAATCTACACTTTAATGGAGTAATAAGAAAGTAGCAATTAAGCCAAACGGTGAAGCATGAGCTCAAATCCAACTAAACGAAGTAAAATGACAGAAAAAAGAAAGAAAAACTAGTTACTAAAAAGCGAAGAACTAGGAGTGGAAAGGGGAACAAGTATGAAGAAGAGCAAGCAACTATTAAAGATTGATACTGAAAAACGTAGTCAGAGATCCGATCTGAATAAAGACCAAAAACGCAACCTTAATTACATGTTATAGTCAGCGAATCAAGCGCAGAAGGAAAGAAAAGGAGTTGAGAGACTCACCGATCAGAAGATGAACAAGAAGCTGGGGAGGAGGAATTAACAACAAATAAGACCGAACGCAAATGAACCCACGAAGACGACCCTGTCGACGATGACGATGGAGAAGAGGAATTTGAAGACGAAGACGAGGTGTGACTTCGCTTCAGAGCTTTCATTTACTTTACTCCCTTTTAACGTTTTTTTCAATGTTCCAATTATCTCGAACCAACCATAACCAGCAACTTAAGAATCAAACTAGCCGAAAAAAGGATGGGTTTTGAAAAACTCACTCTTTCACTATCTCTCTCAAATGAGGAGTGATTAAGTCTTTCGCTACCAACTACTAATTTGTAAAAATGGCGGCGAACAAAGCGATTCCGACCAAAGCTGTGACAGTGACGCCAGCAATGGAAGGCAGACGCACAACTTCCCACCAGAAATTTCCGCTGGAGAGCTGACCTCCGGTGGGGTGACGCACATTGAGAAAAAAAGAAGCGATCTTTGATGCTCACAAGAAAAATGCTCACTTCCACTAGTTTACTTGTTCTTTGAACTTCTCATTTGTTTGTTTTTCTAACAAAAATATCGGAAGGAGAAGAAGAAGCTTGACATGATTGAGGTTTCTTTTTAAAATTTTTTAAAAAAGAAAAGCTCTTAAACATCAACTGAACCCAACAACTGCTTTGCATTGCATTTCTTTTATGTCTTTCACTTTTTCTCTCTCTCTAGTCCTTGCTCTTGGTTTGGGTGTAGACTATAATCTAAGACATATTATTAATCTGGGTTAGATCTCCATTTTTATCTTCTTCTTTTTTTAATATCATCTTTACATTTAGCTAAACTTATATAAATTTAGCTAAATGTAAACGGTGTTACTGAATAATAATATCCAAATTGCTATTGTTGATAAGTAACAAAAAGTGGGTGAAGTAACCAGTAATCACCAAATGGATGAGTTCAAATCCTCTGTCCAATATTATGGTGTTTTATTGTGTTAAATAAATCTCAGTCATTTATTTATGTGAATTTTGTATGGAGCCTGCGTGAATTTCATAAAATAAATAGCTAAAATTTAATAAGACAAAGTAATATTAAACAAAAAATTTAGATTTCAAGTAGATTGGGAGAAAGAATGAGAATTGAGTGACCAGCCAATCTATCTTTTCAGTCTATTTCTGCACCCAGTATTCCCACTCTCAAAGTGGTACTCTTTCTCTTTTTCCCCTACACTTTCTCATGTCGTGGTTCCTTCCACTTATTGAGATCACTTTTCTTTTCTCCCTATAGATTTTGGCTTTATTGTTTTATTTACTATACAAATAAATAAGTAAACCACACTGAAATTTTTTAACACTAGATTTTTTAAATAAATTATATTGAACATAATCATTTAATTAACTGTTACAATTATTAAAGATAAACATTAATTTTATATTTTGAGAGTGTCTTCTCTATTTTAAATTTTTTTATTTTCATTCTTTCTTGTACTAATAATACATATAAATTTTAAGCACTAGTTCTCTGGATTAATTAATTCCTTTCTTGCCACAAATCTCTGGATTAATTAGCTAAACGAAGGAATAATGAGAATGGTAAAAGGGCCCGTCGAGGTAATTACTTTTTAAACTAATAATATGCAAAAGCAGCGTTTTTGCCCTCTTAGGTCAACTATCAAGTGCTAATTGCCGTGATCATGTGGGATAGACAACTTGTTTCGACCAAAGATGGGTCAAAATGAGCTGTGTTAATGGACAACTCGTCATAATTGTGTCCTAATCGTGGACGTCAATAAACGACATGCCATAGATGTCCTCCACGGCCATAAATCAGAAAGTATCGCTTATAAATGAAAAGGAAATGGATGGGTGAGACACTGAGATATTCTCATCGTCATAACAATAGTTGCATGCTCTCCTCTTAAACAGTGGAAAGTTAGAATTTGGGCCTTTTATTATTCAAATCGGAATACGTAATTGTTTATTTTTTGTCTTAGACGAAGACATTCGATAGATCTAATGACTAATCTCATGTTGGTTTACTTATTTTAACCAAAGACTATTTGTTTCTATCTTCGTAACTTGACGAAATTATCATTTGTCACTGTCAATTATATATACAAGATTAAACCCTTCGAGGGGACCATCAATTCCCCCAATCTTCAGTAACAGCTTCTATAAAAAAAATTTGTTTGTGACAGGGAACTCTCGATGTTTAATAACTTGAATTGGTCTCCCTTATGCGATATTATTGGTCTCTACTCGCATTATATTTAAGGAGAACCTTTTTATGTCATTTATGAGGATGTCATTTATAGGTAACAATAAGAACAATTGAAAATACTAATCCCTATTTAAAATTAAACAGTTAACTATAATTATAATAACTAAAGGCATTAATACAATAAATTGTATGATTTTTTTATGGATTTTAATATTATAGCAAATATTGAAAACAGAAGAAGATTATAATACATACAGTTCAGGTCAATACTTCGTTAATAGAATAAAAGCATTGATGCACGGGATGGGACGGATACAACCATTTCAAGGAGGAAAAGTAAAAGGTGAGGCCAAAGTGATTCCATGCTTTGACTGGTCATTCTTGAGAGTTACAGCTAAATTGACATGAATGATATTTACCAAGTAGGGTTAGGTTCAAAGAAAGTGTCCGTCCGGTTATCAGATTTCTCGTTTCCTGACTAGTTACGAAGTTGGCCGATTACGATATTCATTTGTCCTTTAATTGGGTAACTACGTCATGCTTGGTGACTTTGGATTGAGAATCCTCCTCGATACCATTTCATTACCTTTTCTTTCTTCTCATCTTAATGTATTTTATGGTTTATCATTCGTAAGTGCTTTAATAATCTTCTATGAGACGAAAAGAAACAAGTGAGACGGTCTCTTTCATCACTATGGCCACAGGCTCTTGCTAGGCTAGTTGTTTAATTACGAAATACGATCCCCTTTTCATCGTTTTCTAGTTTGTTTTTAAGTAATGATAGATACAACCAAAATAATTTAAGACAAAATGACAAAAGGTTCCCGTATTTTTTTTTCAATGTCCAATTTGATTTTAATTATTTAATTTTAAATATTTTGTAGTTTGATAATTAATAACTTTACTACGTAAATAGTAGTATACTATCACAATTTATGCTAAATTTAAATTATTCATCAATTCTATAACATAAAAGAAACAAAGAAGTATAATTACTAAAAATATATGAAGGCCAATTTTAGAATTATTGAAGTCTACTTAAATCTAAATTCTAAACTACAAATGAATTTAAGAAAGTGATTGAATCTTATTATAATTAACTTTTATTTAATCTATCACAAACTGACATAAATTTATTATGTTTATTTAAGTTACTAATAATTAATAAGATAGTTAGTTTACATCAAAATTTTATAAACTCTTTAATAATAATTTAAGATTTGTTTGAATTTAATTTAAAGTTATTAAGATAGTATTAAAAGAAAATTATTTTATTTAATTATATTAAAATAACATTATTTTACAAATTATAGAATAAATCTTTCAAAATTTTTAATTAAATTTTGAGTCGATTTTTAAAATTAAATTTTATTTAAAACAAAATTAAATTAAACTTGACTCATTAATTTTAAATTAAACTAAAGTAACTCAAAATAATACTTTAAAGCCTACTTTTCACTTTTAAGTATATGCGTGACAACAAATTCGAGATTCTTTTTTTATTATAGGGAAAAGAAAAATAGAATTACAAGATTCTTCGATGGAGGCTAGCCCCTGTCATATCCTCTACAAGGATATTGGCACACCCAAAAGGTGCACTATCAAAAGTGGTGATCCCAACGCCCAAAGTAATTGCAAGGTTAACGAGCCAATCGGCGCATCGATTGCCACACCCAAAAGGTGCACTATCAAAAGTGGTGATCCCGACACCCAAAGTAATTGCAAGGTTAGCGAGCCAATTGGCGCATCGATTGCCTTCTTGGTAGGTGTGTCGAGGGAGAACGACCCAGTTCTAGATGAGTAATTTGTTGATGCCCAAGACGAGTGGGTTGAGTGACAATGATCGATGTGTTGCATTGGAGAGAAGATCTTTGACCATGAGAGAATCCAACTCGAGAACCACGCACCAAAAACCAAGGTCCCAAGCTAGTTGAAGTCTCTAATAAACTCCCCAGAGTTCTGCCGAAACTGGGGAGCACCAACCGATATTTTGGGCAAAGCTGCCAAGCTAAGCACCATAGCTATCCTGAAGAAGGCCACCTGCGGTGGTCGAAGAGATAACGCTATTACATGCACCATCGGTATTTAGTTTGACCCACCCAAGGGTAGGCGGATATCACTCGATGAGGTGTACGTAACGTGGTCGGGGTTTAATATGAGCTCCAATATGCCAGACTGACGCCTAAGTAATCTGTCAGACATAGTTGAAGACGAGAGTCGCAGGAGATGGCGGCCACGAGAATTAGCCATCGAAGAGGGCCATATTCCACCATAACCATAGGAACCAACAGGTAGTACCAAAGATAACTACCCAGTCGAGTCTAGAGACCAACTAATGTTTTGGAAGATTAAAGGGGAGCCAGTCATGAGGTTAGCATGGAAGAAGTCAGGAGAGATGGCTTGGCGAGGGAAAGTGAGCCATAGGCTATGCACTTTTGGGCAATCACGAATAACATATAGCGAGGATTCTTCCGTATGGTAGTGATAACATTCTAGGCTCATAGTGAGGTGTTTGTGGACGCATTGTTGATTGGAGAGGAGGCGATCATGAGCAAGGAGCCAAAGGAAGGAGCGAATATGTTAGGGGGCCAGGCCAGTGCCAAATGGGCTTCCACAAGCTGCTAGATAGATAGGGAGGGTGCTCCATAATTATAGAGTATGCCAAGGTTGTAGTGAATTGCTCAGTATGCGAAGGTCCCCAGATGAATTTGTCTGTTCCTAAGTAGGGCTTAGGAGGAAAGGTTCCCGCAATGGACAGACAAATAGGAGGGAAGCAAAGTTTAAAACTTAGTCCAGTTCCAATTACCTGTGTTATCTACGAAGTAGTGAACTCGTAGATCAAGGTCAGAGTGGGAAATTGGATTGTTGGCATACGGTAGAAGGGGAGTCACTTTGGCGACCTATGGGTCCAACCAAAAGTGAGCCTGGGAATTGTCACAAATCATCCATTGCATTCCTTGGATCACGTTAGGCCAAATAGCTTTGATACTCTTCCACACCATGGAGCCTTCGCGATTAGTAATAGTGGGAGGGATGTTGTTGACATCAAAGTTATACTTAGCTGATAGGATTTTAACCCACAAAGCTTTAGGTTTAACGATCATTGCCCACCCTAACTTTGTAAGTAAAGCATCATTGGTGGCTCGAATGTTACGAATCCCGAGCCCACCTAACTCCTTTAGGTGGCAGACTTTATCCCAGTGAACATGGTGGATCTTACAATTACCGTGAGAGTAGTCCTATAAAAAATTGTGCATAATTTTCTCCAACTTATCTCACAAACTCTGAAGAAGTCGGACCATTTGCATTGTATAGGTAGGAAGTGCAGAGATAATATACTGGATCAAGGTGATGCGTCCCGTGAAAGACAAAAGGTTAGCTTGCCATCCTGAAAGGCGGTGTTGGACTTTGTCAAGAAGATATTGGTAAGTCCTTTTATTCGTGTAGCAGTTGTATTCCAAGGTAGTGACCTAGGTTTGGTGTCTGCTTGAAGCCCAACGCTTTGCTAAGAGTACGAGCAGTGGAGTGAGGGATGTTCCTGGAGTAAAAGATGTGAGATTTGTCCTGACTGACTCATTGTTCCGATGCAGCACAAAACTTAGTCAAGGTGTTGCAAATGACATACACCTGATCAATAGAAACTTTGGAGAATAGTATGAGATCATCGACAAAAAAGGTGGGATAAGGGGAGCCTTTACGGCCTAATATAGGCATCCATCGGCCTTGAGCCACGGAGTTAATGATGAGATGACCTAGGCGCTCCATGCATAACACGAAAAGATAAGGCGAAAGCGGGTCCCCTTAGCGTATGCCTCTAGTAGGGGTAAATGCATCACTGAAGACCCCATACTGGTTAACTTGCATGGTCACTGTAGAGACACACTTCATAATGAGATTGATCAAGGAGGCTAGGAGCCTAATGGTAATGAGAGTTTCGTGGAGAAAATCCCAAGAAAAATGATCGTAGGCTTTCTCCAGGTCCACCTTGATAGCCAAGAAACCTGTCTTTACAAATTTTCTTCTCATGGTACGGATAATCTCTTGGGCGATAATGATGTTGTAGATAATTTACTTTCTTGGGACAAAGCTACATTGAATCGGTATGATAAGTTTGTCAAGGTGGGGTTTCAGCCAATTTACTACAATTTTGATGATAGCTTTGTAGATTACCGAACAAAGAGCGATAGGTCGGAATTGCGTAATTGACTAAGGAGAAGGGGTCATAGGAATGAGGATCAATAGAGTACAATTCAAGGCTTGCTTCCAGACTTCATGTTCGAAAGTGTTTTGGATAAAGAGAATGATATCAGGCCTAATGTGATCCCATTGGGATTAGAAAAAAAGAGCATTGAACCCATCAATTCCTAGTGTCTTGTTGGGATTCATGTAAAAAAAGGCAGTCTTGACTTCCTCAAGAGAGATTGAACTACCCAGATCAGTGAGAGCCTGGTAGGGAAGAGAAGGGAAAGTACCGATAGGAAGAGAGTGTTTCAGGGTGGAAGGATCGATTGTGTAGAGTTTAGCGAAGAAGATCTAGGCTATTCGTTGGATATAGATTGGATTTGAACTTTCGCAACCATTTTCATCTCAGAGGGAGCTATAGTGCAGTTTCCGTCTTGGACCTATAGTGATTGCATGGTAATACTTAGTGTTTTTGTCCCCTTGCGCAAGCCACTAACATCTTAACTTTTGATGCCAGAACAGTTCCTCGTGGACGAGAACTTGTTCAAGCTCCTGTCGTAGATAGACCTCTAGGTTTTTGCAAAGAAATAGAGTCATCTTCGTCTAGTTAGGTTTAAATGCCCCTCAGTTGTGCCATAAGTCTCCTTTTACATTGAAAAATGTTCCCAAAAGTAGCAGAGTTCCATTGTTGAAGTTTGGTTGCTAGGTGCCCAAGTGTAGTAGAAACTTCGGGCAGAGTGGGATTCCAATTGTCCATTGGGCAAATTGGTCATAGGTCAACCAAGATTATTGAAAATGAAAAGCCCGAGGGATAGGGGAAGGAGGCGTTGGGAGCGAGAAATTGACTAGGAGAGGCCGATGATCAGACTTGAGGAAAGGAAGATGATGAATGGTCGTGTTAGGAAAAGAAGACAACTAGGGATGGGAACAGAAAATGCGATTGAGTCTGGCGCGAATCTGGCCTCTCTTCCAAGTGAATTTGGATCCTATAAACCCAAGATCTTGGAGGTGACATTATTGAATACAATCTCGAAATTGAAGGCTCACACCAGATCGGATGCTAAAGCCCCCTCGTTAATTTTGGCTTTCCAATTTGGCATTAAAGTCTCCACCTAATAACTAAGGTTTAGAGGTAATCCGGGCAATATGACGCAGGTGTTTCCAAAGGAAAAGTTAAAGCGAGTAAGTCGAGGCTGGCGTATATAGCTGTGAAAGCGAAAGAAGTTTGCACTCAGTTAACATTGACATGAATAAATTGACGATGGGATAACAGGGTCTGTACGGTAGTGTCAGTATTCAATAAAAGCCAAATGCCTCAGGAAAACCCTTCAGCCTCCACTCTGAAAGAATGATTGAAGCCCAATTTCGTGATAATCTTATGCGCATACAGTCTACTAATGCGAGGTTCAACCAGTACTACCAGGATGGACTTATGAAGTTGGATGTAATTCTTGAGAATTGGCTGGAAGGACTTTCCTCCAACCTCTTGGCAATTTTAGATGAATGTTGACATAATAAAATTAGGGGGAATGAGGGTTTTATGGGGTATGGGGCCGACCCTATCGTTAGTTTATCTCTTGCTAGAGGAAATCGCAGTAGGCAGTGCCATCTTAATCATTGGGAAGTTTATGACAATGGGGTTGTTGTTGTCAGAGGTTGTATTTGCCGGTAACACTGGGGGCCTAGATGGGGGTAAGAGATGTTTGGTGGTTAAGGGAGAGGGGCGCAGTAGGTCACCAGTTATGTCCTCCTCCATTTGACCATTAGTCGTGTCTTCATTCATAGGGATGGCAATAGAGGTACTGTGGATAATTAAATCTTGGTGGGAAGGCATCGAAATAGCTATGTAGTTAGGAGTGAATATTTTGGATCCTTCGGCTTTTTGACCCAAAACAGATTGGCCTTGGGCCTAAATGTTTAATGGTTAGTGGGTGTGGGAGGGTCTTGATTAGCCTTGGGCCTGATTAACTAACTATAAAGGGATGTGGGGTGGTCTGATTTAGGTAGAGGAAGACCCAGTCTGTTGCACGCTTGGCCCACGCAGAATGGGGGGTCTAGTCCCACTTGGAGCCCGTCCATTAGCTGGTGTCTTCCTATTTGGTTGCGGTGGAGAGCCCATAATTGGTTGAGACGTTGGCACATCTGAAAGGTTCGTGCTCCCTTGAAAGTGATGCGGGGTGAAGGAGGCCTCCTCAACGTTGGCTAACGCTTGGTACCTTGATCCACGGGTTCTCTCAAAGCTGTCGGTGTGGCATCTGTTGCATCCCACGTTGGTGCCGTTGGAGGAACGACTGCTTCGTCTCTAGACTTAGATCCAGGGGACGTATAGTGCGTTGGGATTTGTAACTGATGATGGTGATGTGCGCATAGTCGTTGGGGTAGCCGTTGTATGTTGTTCTGAGGAAGCGTTTGGAGCCGGAGAGACCGAGGGTCGGCGACTACCCCAAAGTATGTAAATGGAGTTTTAGCATGTTGAAACCGATGCGGCGACCCAAAAGCTTGACCATGACCGGATTAGCCCAACGTTTGTGTAGTTGGCCTTTGAGCGAGTTTGATAGTTCAATGCCTAGTCTAAGCTCTCCTTGCACCATGGTGATGTCGCCCCTTCGATTTCCATAGGTTCCTCTTCGGGCTAGTTTAAAATGTCAGCAACGTCGGGGTCTGGGTTGCCGGAAACTACAACGCTATAGCTATAAGGGAGAGGAGGCAGAGCAAGGTTAGTAGGGCGGGTCCTCCTCCCTTTCACGTATGCGGACTTTTTTAGCAGCATGGCCAGCAGTTTCAAGGCATGGAGATCATCACGTGAAGGATTGGAGCATTGCTAGTTCAAAGCATTTTCATAGTTTCTAGGGCCTGTTTTAAATTCGAGATTCTTTTGAAGATCTATACTGAAAACTATCTGCTTCATTACTTGATTCTCGTCAAACGACAACTTTAGTATCATAACTATTTCTAAAAAATAAAATCCTTTAATTTCATAAATAAGGAAGATTTTGTTATAAAAAATAACGTTCCAATTATGCGTTAGTTAATTTTGTTAACATACTTATGTGAGTCCCACAAAAATAGGTGGACAAGATTAATTGGCATAGGATTGGAACTGGTTAACAGAAACGGAAGATCTATCATTAAAAAAAATGTCAAAAAGGAAAAGAAAAAGAGAGAAAAACTATTATTCCCCTCCTTTAGTTGTTATATTTTTGGAAAGCCCTCAATTTTTGGGTGGGAGATACATTACTATAACTAATTTACCCTTTTCCTTGTAACCTACGTATAGACACTCGATTTGTTTTGTAAAATGAGACAAAAGACTCGAGCTAATAAATAGTTAAATACTATAAATAAGGCAACCTTCATCCGTCAATTCTTAATTTTATATGGTATAGAGAGGTTAGCTAATTAGTAGTAGATAATTAGATCGAAATGGGGCAAGTACACAGAACGTTTACACTTTAATGTTCTTATCTCAACTTAACTTGGTTCATTAATCAATTAATTTAAGGTGTTTGTAATCTCTTCAATTTTCTTTGAAGACATTTAAAGTATCAATTCATGACTAATTGTTTTTCTTTGATTATATGAAAGTAAGAATTTATTTATACATATTTTGAAAATATTTTGCTTTAATTTTCAAAAATAGTAAGACAATTATTTTTTAACTTTTATAAATAAATAAAGCAACAAGATTATACAGATGAATCCAAACCAAGTGTGAGATACACTTGGTTGAAGCTTTTCTGTAAGTCTCCTGCGAACTTTAAGGCAATACACATTATACCTTTGCATTTTGTATTATTTGGTGGCTCAATTACGTTTTTAATTTTTCTCAATGCTTCCTAAAAGTAGCCATTAGTATTAATCTTAAAATTCATCAACTTACAAATTAATTTTGTATAGCGAAAGTTAAAAAGAAGTTACGATGTTCTTATTATTTTATGTACATTGTGAGGTTTCAAGTGTATACAAAATTGTTAAGTTAGAAAAAATAAATTATCTTTCAAAATTTTGTTTATTTTACTAAATAATAACATAGTAAATGTTGTCATTGTTATTAGTATCATTATTTCTATTTATTGATTTCTAAATCAATTATTTATTTTGAATTATTTTTATTATCAATCTCGACTCCATCATCATTTAGAACAAAAGTTTCATTTATTTATATTTATATTTTGTGAAATTTCTTTAAGTAAATATCTAATTTTTTTTTAGTTGCATATGTAATAGAAAATGCATACTAGAGTATTTGGTGCATAAATTTGTAGTTGTGCAAATGAACGTTGTATCTACCAATGTTTTAAAATTCGTCTAATCATTTCTATCAATCAAAAAGATAGAAGTGATGGCCATTAGCCAAATTAAGTTAGTAATTATCTAGCTAACCAAAACTTGAAGATTGATTTATTTTAGAGAAAATGTGATGAATTAAGCCTTAAAGGCAATCAAACGTTTACACAAGCTATAAAAAGTATTATAGATGTGTTAGCAAAAATTAAAAAAACAATATGAAGATAGTTAACGACAAGGTTTAAGCAGGTCTAGACATTCCACATTTCAGACCAATATGCATGTCTGCGAGAAGTGAGTTTGTGTAAGTTGATGTATCATCTAATTTGCAAGTATAGATTGTTCTAGAATTGTGCTTGAGTAGTGCTTCTATCTTGAAATATGCAAAGGTTCCTCTCATCCAAAATAGCTTTAACATGTAAGGAGAGTGCTATACAGAAGCTCCAACATGCAGGGTCATTATGCAGCACAAAATGTTAACACCAAGCAATAAGAGAGGTCTAACTATGAGGTACATTCATCACATAGCATTTATGCAGAATCATTATCCAGCTAGGATTTACAAACTCATATTGGAAGAATAGGTGTTTATGGCTTTCCTTTGCCTACTGACAAAGCATGCATTTATTTGGTATGTAGAAAAAATTCTAAATTTTATCAACAGTCAACAATCGTGTTTTTATAGCACAGTAAGTGCTGCTTTAGGATGGAAATGTTTAACCTAGACCACTCGGGTCCAATGAAGAAGGCTATGCTGCCTCTGGAGGAAGTCCTCAAGATTTACAGGTAAAGGATCCATTTCTAGAGTGTTGACAAATGAGCTTATCTACGTCTTCATGTAGATTGGTTTGGAGTAATTCAAGTTAAATGGAAGTGGGGATTGTACGATGATTGAATATGCTTTGGTCTCTTAGAGTCTCCTACACTATTACCTCCAGAGGGAGAATTGCTCTGAAACTATCCATACTTGGCATATTATGTAATGGACCACAAGATAGTTAGCTGTCAAACCAAAAATGAGTGGTTTTGCCATTGTCAAGAATGGTATGAAATTCATGGTGCACAAACTCCCTTATTCTTAAGATGGCCCTCCATATGGATGAGAAGGTGGGTTTACAATTTATACTCTAAATGCTTCAACCTTTAGGAAAACACTATGCATCCATTTACACCATAATGCTTGTTTATCCATCTTCAATCTCCAAAGTTTTTGGCCAACATGATTGTATTCGTCAACTTTAGAGATATGATGCAAAGTCCCCCTTGGTCTTTTGGTAAACATATATGCTTCCATTGCATGCAAGCTTTCCTACTAAAATCCTCTTGACCATGCTAAAGAAAGTTATTGTAGAGCTTCTTTATAATTTTAATGACTTTCCTAGGAATAATCAGATGAGCAGTCCAAAAAATATTTATCGAGTTCAAAACAGATGATATAAGTTGTAATCTCTCGATAATTGCTAAAGTTTTAGAGCTCCAATTAGCACTTTGTGCTTGATTCGTTCAATCAATAAAGAAAAATCAGCAAGTGTATGAGTAGAGTTTGAAAGAGGTATACCGAGGTAGATCACTGGGAGGGGTTGAAATCTAAAACTAATTATGAAGTGGAGATGTGCTTTATAACCCAATGCAGATTTGGTTAAGAAGAAGCTACTTTGGTAGAGTTAATCTCCAAACCATAGAGTTTGTTGAAGATTTTGAGTGCTTTCATCAATGCAGAAACTGAAATGTGGTTCACCTTTGAAAGCAAAATAAGATCATCTGCAAAGCTTACATTAGTAATCCTCAGACCTTTACATTTGGAGTGGTATTTAAAAGCTTCAGTACGTGCAAAAACTGGTGTTAAAGTTCTGTTAAAAACCTCTATTACAAGGATGAAAAGATATCGAGATAAGAGGTCACCTTGTTGAAGTCCTTTGGAGCTCCTGAAATGCTTGCTAGGCTGCCTATTCACTAGGATTTTTAAGGAAGGAGTAGTGACACATTCAAAAATCAACTTAATGAAGGTATGTGGGAAGTTCAAGGCCAGAATTGTGTTTAATAGGAATTGCCAGCCAACACTATCAAAAGGCTTTTTGAGGTCTAGTTTGAGGAAGCAATTCTTGCTACCTCTTTGAAAGCCATAAGGTTTAATGAGTTCTTGCATAAGGAGCATGTTGTCTCCCATAACCCGTTGATCGCGGCTTGTCGTTAGATTGTAAAATCTTGGAAACCGGTCAAAAACAATTTATACCAAGGAGTGCAGCATAAGATGCAACCTCGGGTCGTTTCACTTTTTGGA
>JANVCL010000212.1:10923335-10943031 GCA_026546855.1 Erythroxylum incrassatum | reverse complement strand
GGCATATGTCGCATGAAGAAACATATTCTTGTACAATTCGTCGAATTGTACAAGAATATGTTTCTTCATGCGACATATGCATCGAATTGTACAAGAATATGTTTCTTCTTGCGACATATGCCAACGAGTTAAATCTTCAACACTTTTACCAGATGGTCCCTTGTAACCTTTGCCAATTCCATGTTAGGTATGGGAGGATATCACAATGGATTTTATTGAAGGGTTACCCCAATCCAATGGCAAGAACACTTGTGATAGTGGATAGCCTTAGTAAGTTAGCTCATTTGTTTTCACTTACTCATCCATTTACTTCAAAGTTGGTGGCTGAAAAATTTGTAGATGTTGTTAAGCTCCATAGTATATGCTAAAGACTATTGTCAGTGATCAGGATCCATTATTCACAAGTCACTTTTGGCGTGAAATTTTCAAGTAATATGGCACTCAATTGAAGATGAGTTCAACATATTACCTATAAACTGACGACCAGTCCGAAGTTGTCAATTGTTGCCTTGAAGAGTATCTTCCATGCTTTACTCATCAACAACCTCAAAAATGGACCAATTGCTTTTCATGGGCTGAGTCTTGGTATAATACTACTTACCATAGATCCATCGGCATGACACCTTTTTAAGCATTGTATGGGCATTTGCCTCCAACTATTCCTCGTTATTCAATGGGAGAGTTGTCCATTTATAAAATGGGCCAGCAACATATATCAAGAGATGAAATTTTGCCGCAGCTTAAACCAATATTAGTGCTGCCAATAATCGAATGCAACAAATGGCCAATGCCAAGAGACGAGATACTGAATTCTAAGAAGGAGATTGGGATCTCCTTAAATTTCATCCATACCGCCAACATTCTCTATTTCATCGAGCAAGTCAGAAATTGGCAAGCTATTTTTATGGTCCTTTTCAGATTGAACAAAGAGTTGGCAAGGTGGCGTATAAACTAAAGCTTCTAGAAGGGTCCCATACTCACCCTGTATTTCACGTTTCATTACTAAAAAAGAAGATTGGTGATGTCGTCCCTGCTAGCTCTACAATTCCACCTGCTGCTGATGGTGAAATTATCATGGAACCTGAGATTATTTTAGACACTAGATGGCTAAAAATAGGGGGTGAAGAAAATCTTGCGAAATGGCGACATCGATCAATTGATGATGCTACTTGGGAAAACATTGACTAGTTACTGGACCAATTTATTAATCTGAACTGAGGACAAGGTTCCGCTAGAAGGGGAGAGAAATGAAAAGGCAAGAAGATCTACACAAGTACCCACCCATTAAGAATCGAAAATATTTAGTACGTGAGTCATACAAGAATAATCTAATATAAATGTTGAAGTTTAAGTTAAGTCAAGCTATGAAATTCGATTCGACTTTTAGAAATTCATTTTTAACTTAAAACTCAATTTACTTAAATTAAACCCGTCAGGCCGAATTCCATTGCCAACCCTTTACACATCGCCCTTTGCAGGATTGGTTAAACTAACCGAGTATTGGGTATGTAACTCTTGAAAATGACAAGAGTGTGCACGGAGAAGCGGAAACCGAGTGAGAACAAGCCGCCATGGAAAAAGCTATTTGGCTTTATTAAAATAACAGTAGTTTTCTGTATAAAGCAGTAGTTGGATACGATCAGCGGTTGGGTACGAAGGATATTCACAGCTGCTTGCTTGAAGTTGAAGAATGTTATGAAGACGTACAATTATAATGAACAAAAGGCTAAATACTTGATACCTATCCCTCCTTCCCATTCTGCTGCTCCTTTTGTTTTGTACTGGAAAGTGTAAATGTACAAATAAAATCCTCCACCAAGCAACTCAGATATGCTATGAAGCATTAAGATTGTTAGTTCTTATTCTTTTCGGAGTAAAGAAGGCATAGGCATTTGCCGAGAATGAAATTCACAAGTAATAATAAGAAATGCAGGTAACTTTCCTTTTCATATTAAGTACTTTTACGAATACATACACCAAGATGAATGGCTCCACAAAAGCTTTTCTTTGCTGCTTCCACTGTATCTTCTTTGCCTGATTTGATGCAAGGCAAATGAAGTTAGAGTAGAAGGAGCAAAAAGAAGCTTTGGAAATCAATAATCCTGCATGCATGGGTCAATACAGAAGGCGCTTATTCACAAAAGGAGGATTGTATTAGTATCTAGCTCACTTCTAACCTAATTAGTTTAGCCTCTTTCAACATCTTTGTCCTAAAAGAGGCGTCAGAAACTAGAATCAGTCAGTCCACAAATGCATCATTGATTAATGCTCTGGATGTCAAGTGAGAAGACCCATTTCCGGGTCTCAAGTACTGTACATGTCTGATTCTCTCCTCATGCATGTCCCAGATAACGATGTTTAAAATACTTGTCATGATATACTTTTGCCTTGTAAGGAGCAATGATCTCAAGGGCCCCATGGACACATTTGTGATACGAGAAGTCTTCCACTGTCCCGTCTGTTCTAACCAGAGAGAAGCAACGTGAATCTTGGTGTACTGGGTGTTTTATAACCTGTCAACAGAGGGGAGAAAGCCACAGGGTAAGTTATATAAATGCCAAGCCATCAAATAAGCAACAGATAGATTGGAGAATCCTGTTAAAGTACTCAAGGTGAAGCAAAATTATTTAATGATTAACCTTGATGTGCTGGGCCCCAGGTCCAATCTTCTCATCTTTTCGAGGATGGAAATATAAGACCCTCATCAATATGGACTTGTCTGTTTCATTTAATTGGTGGTCCAACGGATACCTGCATCCAGAACAACAGAAGGTTACGTGAAAAAACCCATAAATTGTACTTTCAAAAAAAAAAACAAAAGGCACTACAATTTCAGAAAAATTACCATGAAAACAAGATGCATGGAAGCATTATTACTATTGTAGCAATGCACAAAAGAACAAAACCAAAAGCTGAAACACAGTACAATGGTACTATAACTTCTATGCATACATTCCTGAAGCACTTATTTATGTGGCTGAAAGAGTTGATAAGCATTCTCATAAACTTTTGAGCATTTAATTGCTGTACCATCCACTTATTACAACAACTTTCACACTTAAATATGTACAAACTTTATACTTCTATAAGAAATTTAATTTCCTTCCTTTCCACAAATATATTAGCTGTCATATTGACAAAGGAAATTATTCTTGTGTAAACAGCACCTTCTTGAAATATGCACTAAAAACTGTGCGAGCAACATGACATGGATACATAGCTAAAGCTATAAAAAGAACCAGCAGATATCCCAATGACACATCTGAAAATGCATCAAGAATGAAAGCAGACGAATTTACTTACTTATTCAAGATGTTTCGCACTAAGCGCGAGAGCTTATAGATATCATCGTACGTAAAAAATTTCCTTAAGAATGACCTTGATATACTTTCTGCTTTTTTAAACCATTTGGGGTCATAACCTCCAAACTTGAGTGCAAACTTAGCCCCATGTTTGTCAGATTTATAGCTCCGAGCACAAGGTATTTCAAACTCATCATCCAGCTTATTAGAACTGATTTGGGTACCCAGGAAGTCATAGACATTGACAGGCTCTGAAAGCTCACAACTCTGCTCAGAAAAATGATTAGATAATTTAAAGAAAAGACTAGTAAAAAGAGAGAATTTATCAGTCTTGAGAATTCCGTTGGACTTGGTTGATGAAAAGATATTGATATTCCTAGTTGATTGAAGTTTTATGATACATGTATCATGGAAGTATTTCATGTTTCCGATTTGAAGTTATTAAAAGCCAAACAAGGAACTACCATAGGTAGCCTTAAATTCATATAGAATCTTTGCAATAACATTCGTAGAGGAATCAGTAGCCTCTTCAATTATATTCTGGAATTTAGCAAGGCAGTATTGGTTAAAACTTAGCAGAATCAAATTGCAGATATACCTTCAGAGAATATACAATATCAAATTGTCCAGTCCCAACTGGAGGAACCAGTCCCCAAGCTAACGCGTCCAAGCTTCCTTGCATGTCATCCTTGATTCCTGCCTTAGCAGCCTTAATGAAACAATTACCAGGACTCTGCAAACAAATGTCGTACAAACATATATGAACTACATTGACATTAAGTTAGATGTTATTGAATGTTCTAAAGAAAAAAGTGCAGCAAGAACTGACAGAAAAGCAAGCTTGTGAAAAGGGTGACAAGACAGATGCTTGTTCTCTTTGTTGTTTCAAGCCTTTTGCATTTAGGCCAACAAACTCTCCAGTCACTGATAGAGAACTAGCAACAAGTGTCAAGTGTTCAGGAAGGACAGTCTTGCCAACATCAGATATTGCAGAGTTTAAATTCTGCCATTGAAAATGCATGTTAGTAGTTTTTTATACATCAGCATCTATCACATGTAGCCAGTACGGTCAAGAATTACCAAAAGCAACATACTTTAAGGAAAAATTTCCATCCAGCATCTATTCCATAGGCCAAACAAAATTCATGAATATTATCAGGATGACTGCGTGTCCAGTCAATCATATCCATTATAGGGAGACAGTGATTAACAAGCAAGTTCCACAGCTTTGTCTTTCCGGAGATTGCTGACATTGAAACCCTCAAGTAGAGCTCACCATGAGGTTGATTACATGGTTTTGGTATCCTTGGTCGATCATTCCATAAGATATCCACTTTCTTTGTCTCAATGAGTCCTAATGAAGAGGGAAAAGGTTCAGGGAATATCAAGAACATAACCCTGTATACAAGATATGAACAAAAGCAAATAGACAAGCCTTGAAGAAGAGATGCACAAAATATAAAATACCCATAGAACGTAGGCTAAATACAAACAATATCCATTGAAGTACTGACCTTTAACAACAGCTTCAAGAAGGAAAGGAATCATCAAGGCTTTAATAGTTTCCAGTCGCATGGATGAATCTTTGGAGCTGTCAATAATGGTCACACTTATGCAAAATGTTCCTTCTTTTTCCTTGTGACTGTCAGCCACAGAGCAGTTCCTGATGTTCCAATAAGATATTCATAAAGGATGATAAGAAGAAAGAACTTAATGAGATTGTCTATGCAAAGTAAGCTCACTGATATATGCCCCGACAAATCACAAGTGAAAAAGATAACTTATATGAAATGGAGCCCAAGGTACACAAGGTACGAGTCTTGTATTAGCAACACGGATGAACAGAATCTTTCAAAAAGAAAAAAAAATGGATGAACAGAAGTCAGCAAATCAATGAAAATTTTTGTACTGTTGCAAGCACAAATTTGCACCCAATATTGCAATATAGAACAGAGATCTGCTGCTTCATTTTCGGATATAAAATTTTCATGGTGCTAAACTGGAAGGCCATTGACCCTACTATTTCCTTACCCCATATGAAACTTTTGGCAGATTTTGTGATTGTTTAACAACTCAATTCAACTCAAATCTTGGGAAACCAAAATAAATATGTAGTAAAGAAAGTGCAGTAACCATAACAATCCAGTAATTTTAAATTTTGATGGTAACTAATTTCCTTGTAACGCAAGCCGATATTGATTTGGCCAGCTTACTTGCATGTTATTAGGACCTCCGGGGTTTTGGCATTTGATTTGCAATGCTTGTAAAGGGCATCAATAACAGACTGGAGCATAAGACCTCTCTTCGTCATGATTTCCTGAAACTCACAGATCAGTGCCAGAAATTGAACTACATGCAGACATGGATAGTGGGATACTTGTACTTCAGTACCTTGAATATATGAAAATGGCAAACCCACGGACTAAAACATCTCTTCCCACACCTTTGGGGGGAATAACTAACCGGAAAAAGACAAAAATCATGTATAAGAACAATAAAGTCAATATCATTTTTGAAGAGTAAATTATAGAGTAAGATCAAACAAGCAAATAAATAGGTTACAGACACTGACATTATTCTGGTAACTGAAACAATATCCAAAAATAATAGTTTCTCCAAATGGTTCTGAACTTCTAATGCTCCATATTCAAAACCGTGCCTCTGTCTTCCAAGTTTCTCAGATAGAAACAGTGATACAGTTTGGTTAGCATTACTCTTTTTCAGACCACACTCCAGTACATTCTGTGCAATTTATCCACATCATGAAACTTGTCAAGCAATCTGATAATGAAAGTTACAACAATGAAGAATGTTCAACAGAGGCCTGGGATACACCATTAGGCAGAAAAAAAGGGGTAATAGAATCAAATCCATGCAATAGCTCTAAATATGAGATTTGGAAAGAGTTAATTAAAATTTCTTACTACAACTAAAGCTGGAGAAAATAAGATCCACAATTAGACATCAATTATTGTGGGTTTAAGGTTTGCTTAAGTTGTTATCATTTATGATTGCAAGCCAAATTATATATATATTTGCTGTTTCTATTAACAAATTACTTCACATCATCCATAGCATAATCAAGGAAGCTTCCACAGCTTTAATATATGAGAGAGAGAGAGAGAGAGATAACCTTAAGGTTTAGTAAAGGAGATTTTTCTAGCAGACTTATTGGTTGATCTAAAGCACTGTAGGCAGCTTCTGAGATAGAACAAGCTGCCAACGAGCCCACAGGTTGACCACCTACAAATTTTGGATCATGAACGACCACATCCTCACCATAAGATAACTGAACAAGTTGATTCCCATATCTGCTTCTCACTGTTCCATCATAGGCAATACACAGATCGCGCATGAAGAACATAAGCCTTCGAGTTAAAGTCCCAGGAAGATCAGCATTATCACTAAAAGAGCTATCTCGGCTTGTTACTGAATGAATAAAACACTCAAGAGGATTCAAGCCAGATAAGAAACAATTTTGAACCACAGCATATGGGATGTAGCATTTAGCACATTCAACAGCATCATCATCTTTTAGCTTATTCCAAGCTGCACATGATAGCTCATGGGGCATTCGGAATGATAAAGGAACCAACGAATGTTGCAATCCCAGACACATGCTATGCTGTACCAGTTTCAGCATATTACCCTTGCTTCCTGCCTTAATCATGGATAGCAATGAATTGGCTCTACTGGTATATTTGTAAGCTAAACTTTGAATGTGACGAAAAAATTCTTTAAAAGCATCAACAGAAGCTTGACTAAGTGCAGCAGATCTCTGCTTCTCAAAACACAGGTGTTCTAAATTAAATGCAACAGCACAAGGATCCTCTTCAATATTTCCAGCAAAGAAATCGCGAAAAGAATCCACCATGAATTGTTTAGAATTACATGTGTGTTCTGCATCTTGTAATCCACACAAAATTTCATCCATCATGTTCTTCCGTGAATATTTGTCTGGAGAGAGGTAAAGTTCAGAAAGAGAGAGACTCAACCCCCTCATTGACAACCACTCACAAAGAGCTTCCTGAGCAACATACAAGAAGTCAAGAACCTGACTCTGACATTGCTTGGTGAGGCTCTGGAAAAGGTTACCATCAGTATCACGTAACCAAAAAGATCCTTCAGAAGAAATAAGCTCCCCTTTGAGAATGTTGACATTATATGAAGGAAAATCATGGTCAAAGTTTTCAGGCAGGAGTAGGCTGATCAATTGTTTTCCTGTCCAGAGACAACCATTTCGTGGACTTCTGATAATTGAAGGCGACAAATATTTATTTGGCGAGAACATATGCAGTTGCTGCATCTGGAATATGGTCAGGAAAACTCCAGGTTCCATGACCAAGTGAGCAGCAACCAAACTATCTTGGCTAAGAGACAGAAGATTTCTGCCACTTTGCGCATTAGTTAACTGTTTTTCTAAAGCAACAAGTTCGCGAAGCTCAGCTCTAGTCTCAACTGATTGAGGAACATAACCATGTAGACAATCACCATCAAAATCTCCATGAAGTGGTGGACAACAGAGTGGATTGATTGCAAGGACTGATGTCACAGGGAGGATTTTCACAGAGAGAGCAATGAGAGAGTGTGGATGTATAGATGGTGGCCTATTGATCATAACAGTATCTCCATCATTAAGGGTTCTATAAATGATGTCCCCAACTTGCAGTTCCTTGGTACGGCGAATGCGAACTAGACTACCTTCTCTACGGACATGAAGCTCACCCTTCTCAAGAAGTCGCACTTCACAGCAAGCATTCAACTTCTCCCAGTTCCAAGCTGTCAGATGTTCTGAAATGTGCATCCTTTCTGCAACATGGCATGGTATTCCAATTTCACTAAGCCGAAGATTAGGATCACCAACCACCACCATTCGGAACGAATGATCATTTCGTTTGCCAAGAACAACATCTTTCATCCATCTCAAACCAGATGTTTTGGAGTTAGAATCATTAACCAGCTTTTGGTTAAAAATGAAAATATCATCACTGACTGATTTTTCTGGTTTTAGCTGTAAATTAGAATAGAAAAAGGAATTATGAGGACATCACAACTATCGTTTCCAGATAGAAATGTTTCAAGTCTTACCTTAGAAGTTTTTAGGCAGTCCATAACACGAAAACTCAACTCATTTCCCTTCCCTCTGAAATCAACCAGTTTCTTGTAAGCTCTTGTCCTATCATCCTATTCAGTGGAAGTAAACTATGAGAATATAACATAAAATCATGTGATAAGTAGCTAACCTAAAAAAATACAGAAAAAGAAAAGGATTCATCTTACAAAGATTAATCGCTGCCCGTTTGAAAATGCATGTGTAACTTCTGTCACACGATGACTATTTGGTGTTACTGGAAAACAATTCAGAAATAGTGAATCTTTCTTTAAAACAGACCTTTCTATGAAACTTGGATCAACATCCTTCAGCAAATGGCGGACCTGAAACCAGAAAGTATCCAGCAAACATGAAATTCAATAATTTAAATAATTATTTACAGAGTTTTCATCAGCTTTTACTCAAGAAATTTAGCATACTCTTAAAGCTAATTAAAAAACGTGCAAAAGATATATCCTTAAATGATATGAAGAAAGTAATATATTAGTTCTTCCTTAATTTTGATGAGTCGGATCTTCATATTAGGCTTTTGTGCAGTAAAACTGCTCTCTAAATGCAGCCCATGCAAGTTGCATACTCCAGAAGCACACAGTTGCCAGACAATCTTTTTTCTTTTTATTCATAATGGTGATACCTAATAGCAGATAAAGCCATGGGCATTCTTCAAAATCTCCAGATATTTCCCAAACTCCAACCTCAAAGTTGAAAATCAAACCTCCAACAGGAAAGTTCAAAGAGATTACAAAAAAAACAACTTTCATTGTCTAGCTTTCCAATTCCAATTTCTCAATTATAAAGAAATAACATCCTGATCCAACAATTTTAACTTCTACTTATCAGCATAATGTTAACAAAATTGATCAGAATTAAGATCCAACTTGTCAAAGAGTATTAAAAAGGAATATAAAGCACAAAACCACAAGGTCCCAATAAAATTTGACCTATCATAAATCATCAGAAAAGTAGCTTGTGCCCAGAAAGGACAATTGCATTTCACCAGGATTAAAATTGCAGGACCAAAAAGGAATAGTTACTATTTGCAATCTCAATGTTAGCTAGAGTGCCATAACTCATAATTTACAGTGCAGTGTTAAATTATACGACAATATGTCCAACCAATGAACATATAACACTGGCATAAATTATGAATCAATTTGACATGTTTGCAATAATGAAACATCAACGTTCAAATTTTCTTCACACCATGCTATGTCTTAGTATCAAAGAAACTCCTCTGATAACACGTGGGGGCAAGGTAAAATCTAAAAGGTTCAAAATCATTAGGAGCACATTAGTTTGTTGGGTTGACAATAATTACAAAATGGGCATGCAAAATAGCAAGCCTACATATGCTTGTTAGAAGGCTTTGATTGGTACCTGAGCATGTGATAAAACTCTTTTGTTTGGTTTGATGTCATTTTCATCTTGCTGTTCATCTTTCGGAATAATATCCCAAAAGTCAGCAGCCAATTTTCTCTTTGGAGCTTTTCTCAAAGACTGTTTGAGCAAATTTTCTCCTATTTCAGCAACAATGGCAGTTTTCCTAAAGATATCATTGGAGGAAATTTTGAATTTTATCTTTGGATACCAATCCTTTGAATCTCCCTGTTCATATCAAAATACACCATTGTAAATTTATATCATCAGAAAAGTAAAACCAGAGTAGGAAAAGATTAAGAATTGCTTCAGCAAACTTACAGCACAGTATTTGCATCCTTTATGTGGGTTTTTTCTAGATTTTCGACCTGTCCTCTAATAGTTGAAAGTTAAAAAGAGATAAAGAGAATGAGTGAGATTTGCGAGGATTCATAAAAAGATACTACCAATTTGTAGATCAGTAAATGCATAAAAAGCTTAAAAATGAAAACAAAAACATTGTAAGTTGTTGCAGACAAAAGGAATTATTAGCAGTAAATTTAGAGCCATCAAAAGAGAAAATATGTCCTACTCAGAAAAAAAAAAGTAGCTCAAGGAAGAAAGATAAATCAGTCGCTATTTTGGAGATCAAATAACAGCTTAATGATATCAAAAAAACAATGACTCCAAATGTAAAGTTGAAGTTACAATGTTCCAACCAAAGTTAAAAGTTCATAAATTGAGGAACACAAATATAAATTCCAAACATTCACAATTTAACTCACTGGAACACACTGTAGTGAAAACACTTTGACTAAAAGGATTAGCCCGTGTAAGGAATCAATAGTGATTCTAAACATATGATAACATCATGATCTCTGCAACAGATCTTTCTTAGTAGGACATTGATATAAGGAAAGAAGTTAAGTGATAGATGTGTATTCAACATGTGACAAAACTCACAAAAATAATAATCTGCCACAACTTCCAAGTGTAGTTGTGAAAGATAATCAGTCCCAATTTATCATTTGTAATACATTCTGCACAAGACAAGAATTGGATATTTAAGATATCACCATAACTGTTTCCTATAACTATGTCATGATGACATTTATAGTAATTATCTACAGAATTCAATGGTCTAGGAATTTATTACACCTACATTCAGGAAGGCATACATTCAAAAAGAGTGAGGTAACAGACCATAGCCAATAAATCTTTTCGGACAGATTTACATCCTGGGCAAATTCCATTCAAGATGTGTACAACTTCTGATAGATAATATGGATGCAGTATTGTGAATGGAAATCTGATCACCCCAAAATGTCCTAAAAATTCATTAATAGAAAGTCAGAAGTATTTCCAATAGATATGAAGGTTCTATTAGTTAAAACTAATCCATGTCAAGTTTTCACACCTTCACAGAATTTTACATCATGGGAACCACATGTGGAGCACTGAGAAGATGGATTAGGAAGTCCCAACTTAGGATCCGTAACCTCATTCACTGCTTCGATAGCCAGAACTGAAATCTTTTCCTGTTATCAATCAATGCATGAAAAAACTGTTAATCAAGCAGCATAACGTTATGTCCTTGTAAACTTGGAAACATGAACTCACCCTCAAACCTTATATGGGATTCATTAGGATCAAAGAAACTTTGGTAAACCATAAATGTTCAGAATTAAAAAAGAATGGAATCTGTCTCCACAAGAACCAAGTCAAACATATGCAAGTAAATCTGCCTACTATACTGGCATAAGGCTTCAGATTATGAGGTATCTAATCAAGCTATAAACTGCCCACAACTCCATCCTAGTCAATCCTGATTATCCTAACTCCAAGGATTGCAGTAAACATGAATTGACTTTTACTTCATACTTGACAGCAAAGACAATAAAATCATAGCCGAATTAGCATACAGCAAGCATGATACTAATCTCAAATTAGCTATTCAATACATATCCATTCTCTACACAATCCAGTATATTTGTCATTAAGAAAACTTGTCACCTTTTCTGCCTCAGTTGAAACACCAAAAGTTATGCTAATAAGAACAGCAGATGGCGGTTGCTGCTCCTGAAATAACTCGATATTCATTGAATTTGATATTGGTTTATCACTGTGACTAAGCAATCTGCATACAAAACCAGATTATTAGAGATTGAAAAGATCACTAGATTCTAGTAGATATGCACAACCATTGGCAAAATACCCTATTAAGTTAAAAGATTTAAGTAGTTTCTTAAACCAACAAGAAAATATAAGCCTTAGGTTCAAGTTTCCAGCAGCTCCACCAATCACCTTGGAAAGCTTGAGGTGAAAATATTGTCCTCTATCATCGTGAAACCATTACATTGCTTCAGTGTAACATGACACCATTCAAACACAGTCTCTAAAATTGTGTTCTAATATTTCTTTTGTGCAAACTCATGTATGAAATTATCACGAAAAATGGATAGGAGAAAAAGGGTAATCTTCACGATTTTTTAAACCACAGTGATGCCTCTAAATTATATTATGAAAGTAATCATCACATCTGAGAGTGTAGGTTGTTGCAGATTTGCAATGGAAAAAAATAGCTTACCAGCCTCGAGCAAATTTATGAAAGAATTACCAATATATCAAACAATAATCATAACTGTCACAGGAAAATGTTGGATAACTGTACATGGAAACTATGTCCGCACTATTCTTATAATGTTAATCCATAGAGCCGTAACCTTTGCCAAAATATTTCCTTTTTCAGGCCTTCTTCTGTTTCAAATCAGTAATGATTGTGACTTAACTTCTAAAATTGTTCAAATAAAGTGACCAGGGGCCACAGATACAGCATGTAAGTTCCGAACAACCTGAATGATCTCTGACAAATAAATAAGAATGGAACTGATCAATAGCTAATTTCAGCAGACGTAACTGACTCAAAATTACAAATTTGAGCTATCAACAAATGTTAATGTCCTAAAAATAGATGGTAATATCCACCACCATAAGTCACCTCTAATATGGATTAAAAATAATAAATATAAGCCAACCACCAAAGATACTTTCCATTATGAATCAAAGTTGGTCATATAAAATCCACAATCATTGATCAACCGCTAATAGAGTACTTTTTCCCTCCAAAATTACGCTATCACACAATGGACTACAACATATTAACTTTAAAGCAGAACAACTAAATATCAAAACAGTATATATCAGTTGCAAGGAATGCCAAAAATCCCAGGCTTAAAATGCTCAATAATTCTTGCAATGAATCAAGAGAGAAAAACTGCATAATCTACCAGCATTCTCATTCAATTGATCAGGACGAATTATCAAGAAATAGGTCACTGAAGACAACTGAGAGAATTAACCAGGAACCACCAATATCACTCCTTAATCATCAATCACGTGAAACAAAGCAAAAATCGTCCGCTTAATTAAGCAAAAAACCTATGTCCATAAAAAAGAAACAAAAAGAAGAAGGAAACACTATTAAAACAATAACCAAAAATAAAACTTTGCACCATTTAACCAAATTTGCGGTGGAGCCATTAGAACTCGAAGCCAACTTGTATAAAGTTTCGTTCTTTACAAACATTCATAACGCGCCATTAACAAGTCACATAACATGCAAGTAACCAAAACCCCTCGGCCCCACCACCCAGAGAACTCCCACCCTAGAAATCTAGTTCACATGCGAAAATGCAACATCACAATCATTCACATTGTAAGACAACGAGAAAGAAAGGAAAAATCCAACAGTGAGAAACAGAACACGATCACTACCATCAGCCAAACCCAGTAAAAAGATGTGGATAATCAATACCGTGAAAGCCAAGACGAAAACCCAGAAGCTAAAACAAGTAAAGGTATTCAGTTTATAGTGAAAGAGATAATGTGCGTTACTCAATGAAGAATCAAGGGGCGCTTATGCAATAACAGAGGAGTGTTCAAGCAACTGAATGACTGTTCATAGGTATAATGAGTGAGAGAAAAGAGTGGCATAGTCGTAAACGGAGAGGCAAGCGGGATGAATAGTCGGGTCGGAAGCGCCGTCAGTTACAGCCCGACAAACCAAAGGACACAACGCCGAGTTCGAGGCTTTAAAAAGGGACCTAAAAACGCTCAACACGAGCAGAGTTGGACTAGTGCTGACTATAACTAACATTTTTATTCTTTTAATGCATAGCCGAAAGGCCCTTTATGTTGTTCCCAATTTACAGTTTTGTGATTTGATTCTGTCTAAAGTAACAAGACCTTGCAAAATTATTTAGATAGGCTAAAAAGAAGATTTTATAAGCTAACTTTTTTATTGGAATAATTATAATAGAAGGCAGGGCAGGCTATGGCATTGCAATTTGCTAACGCATGATGGGCCTAAAAATACAAGCACTTACGCTATAAAAGATTCAGCCATATAAAATGCAAACACCAATCTTTATCACAAATCCAACGTGATCAATACCGTCATATTTTCTTCAAGAACAGCAAATCCCGTAAAACACGAACACTGTTTTTTCTCCGCAATTTAAAAGTTGGTTGATAATAAATCATCCAACTTTAAAAATTCTCTGGGGAGCCCTTATTTCCAAGGCAATTTCCTCGTCTAATTGCCTTGGAAATAAGGTTTCCCAATTCTCTGATCCAAGTCAATGAGTTGTTTAGTTTGGAGGCAACTTAATGAATCAAATGGAATAACAAATTTGTAAGTGTAGAATTTCTTTTGTATTACATTTTTAATTAAATGACTCGCACGGTTCAACTCAAATTAAAATATCAACTCTTTTATAAAATGTTAATTTTAAACTAATATTTAGACATTCAAATAGCATTAACCCGTAGTTCTATAACACATATTTATAATTCTATTTTTTTAAAATCCTAAACTCAAACTTTAAAACTTAATTTGTTTTCTTTGCCAATGTCCTCGTTTGTGTTTCATCATTTAAATTCCTTTTCCTACCAATAAGTTTTTTTTGGTGATATTTTGGTTTTCTGATTTTTCGGCCTTTCATACTTATCATCGCAACTATTGTGTTTTGGGTTACTGTAGCATTTGCTTTATGGTTTTAAATTAATTATTTTGGCTTCCAACATTGTGTATCCTACGTGCTTATCGAGCAGCGTTGCAAGTTTTATTACATTTATCCCATCTCTTACCACTTATATTTCATTAGGGTGTAGATTATGTGAAGAGAAAATTGGGTTATGGGTTAAATTTTTGAATTATGGATCGATCATATGGGTGTCTACTTGTTCAACATATTTTTACATGGATGTCCAAATATTAGCTAAAACGTTTCTTCGTTAGCCACGTTAGAAATTTTTAATAGAACAACATTTTAACTTGATAGAATGAGTTTTGAAAGATCGTTCACTTAATTGAAAATTTTAAAAAGTTAATACTAAAATAAAAAAATTTAAAAGGTTTGATACTTTCAAATCTATTATCCATAATTAAGTAGCTGAACTTTGAAATCCTTTTCTTAATTTGTTATTAAATTCAAAATAGTAAGCCAATTAGAAATGATAGAAATCTTTGACCAACCAAAATCAATAAGTAAAATTTAATTTGATTAAATTGGGTAAACTTAAAAAAATTTAGACTTGGTCCAAGCTGCCATCTCTTGGTTATCCAACTCAAAAATCAGCTTGATGGAACATATATATATAGGCATGAAATTATTTTCTCGTCGTCCTCTTTTAATCTTAAAATTTTCAATCAAAACTCTTCAGAACTAGAGTATCTAATAAATTCAGCCATTATCATCATATGTGATTTTCTCATGGATGCTTTTTTATGATGAATGCTACTAATATTAAATGCGGATGCTTTTTTATGATGAATGCTACTAATATTAAATGCGGAATTCACTTTTAGTCATAGGAAAAACAACATTTCTTCATCTTAATATTTCTCTCTTGTTTGTTTCATCAATTGTGATCATAGTAAGTTTTTCTCCCTTAGTTTGTGCTTTAATTATTGATTGCGAAGTTTTTTAAAATGGGGTTGGTTATTTTATATTATTCTTTATAATGTAAAAAAGAAATTGCAATTTAAAATTTTGAACCACAATTGTTTTGTGGTTAATGGAAACTTCATATATTGATCTCCGCAATTATGAATTGGGAATGTCTCATTATGTTTAGATTTAAGGTTTATCCAATTAGAATATATTGAAATTTTTGGAACTAATCAATTTTGTTGTTGTAACTTAGAAGTAAATCGTGTTTTATCAATGGTGACCTTATTGTAGTAAACTTACTAGCAGTTTGATTTGCATATACTTGGCAACTCTATCAAATTCCTTTCCCCTTTTCTTCAAACTGTTTCTTTAATGTATCTTTTATGGAATGGTTTTGAACCTTTATACATAACAACAAATTAAAAATGTAATATTTTTTGTTTTAATAATATAACTAGCTAAATATTGATAAAACTAAAAGTAAAGTTTACAACAACTACATTAGCATTAAGTAGCTAAAATTACACAGCTGAAATACCGTATGTCACAAGTGACAAGTTAATAGTGTGTGTAATGGAAATGTATCATAAACCTAAAAGAGTTAGGTTTAAGGATGCAAATCGTAAATGACAAGAATTAAGGGCTAATGTGTTTGCCTTTATTAACGTAGGAATAGAAGTTATATATAACAAAGTGTTTGTGAATAAGAAGGAAACTATCACCGTACAATCTCCTAGAATATCTCTATCTAAATATATACAACCAAAAAGATATACATAAGAGATACACATAGATATACATATATACGTTGCCTAATACTCTCCCTCAAGTTGGAGTATGTAGATTGTGGATGCCCAACTTGGAAAGCACCGAAGTGAATTGTTGAGCCCCAAGGGGCTTAATGAAGATATCAACAAGGTGGTGAGTAGAATGAATGTGCGAAGTAGAAATAATGCCAGCCTGAATATGATCTCGTAGAAAATAACAATCAATCTCAATATGTTTGGTACAATCATTAAAGACAGGATTAGAGGCAATATGAAGAGTAGCTTTGTTGTTGCAAAATAGCTGCATGGGCTGAGAATGATGAATACCTAGAGAGCAAAGCAAGCTCTTGAGCTAGATAAGTTCGCAAGTAACAGTGGCCATAAAATGGTATTTAACTTCAGCAGACCAGTGGGATACAGTGCATTGCTTCGTTATTTTATAGGATACAGGAGACTGACCAAGTTGAACAAAATAGCCAATAAGAGAATGACGACTCAATAGACAACCAGCGCAATCAAAATCACAATAACCATGCAACTGTAAATCAGAATTAGCACACAGGAGAGCAACTTCCCAATGATCAATCCATGGTTGTTGCGTAAATTAAGCCAAAATATGAACAGAATAATTGAGCTCAGGTCGTGTGATGGTCAGATAAATCAAACAACCAACGAGACGTTGGTAAAACTTCGAGTCAGATAAGAAAGGAACTTTGGCTAAGGCAAGCTGATGATTTTGCTCCATCAAAAAATAGGCTGATTTGGCAGCAATCAGGCTAGCCTCAAAAAGAATATCAAGCATATATTTCCTTTGACAAAGGAATATACCTTGAGGACTGCGAGCCACTTCGAGACCAAGAAAATATTTTAGCCGACCAAGATCCTTTGTAGGAAAACAACCACTGAGATAAGACTTAAGATGCTAGATGGAGTCTGAATGTGTCCCTGCAATGAGAAGATCACCAACATAGACGAGAACGCAGAGAGAGTCAAAACCCTTATGCAAGGTGAAGAGGGAATAGTCAGAATAGGACTGAGTGAACCCAAAGTGCTTAAGAGCAGCGGTGAGCTTGGCAATCCAACATTGAAGAGCCCAACGTAAGCCATACAGTGATCAACGAAGTCTACAAACTTTGCTAGGAAGTGAAGATGAAAAACTAGGAGGCAAGTGTATATAAACTTTTTCGACCAGTTCATCATGAAGAAAGGCATTGTTTACATCCATTTGATATGATTTCCAATGACAAGCGGTAGCAACAGCTAGAACAGTGCGAACTATCACCATCTTGGCTACAAGAGCAAAAGTCTCAATGTAGTCAACACCCTCAATCTGATGATTACCACAAATGACCAAGCTGGCCTTGTGTCATTCTATTGTACCATCAGAATGATACTTAATTTTGTAGATCCATTTGCAATTGATAGCACTCTTACCAGGGGGCAAATCCTCAATAGTTCATGTGCCACTTTGTTCAAGAGCCTCAATCTCTTTGTGCATTGCCTCATGCCAACGAGGGTTATGAATAACTTCACAATAAGACTTAGGCCTGACATATACGGAAATGGCTACAAGTAAGGCACGATGTGAAGTAGAAAAAATATCATAATTTACATAACAAGCAAGCAGGTACAAGGTACCTGAGTTCGCTGATGAAGAGTTGGGAGTGGGGGGGTCAACTTGGACAACATTGGTGTAAATATAATCATGCAAGCAAATTGACGATTTCTTTTACCGGAGACCACAACCATATACCTCAGAGGAGTCAGTGGCAGGCGGAGAAGGTTTACTGGGAAAAGTATCTAATTTTCAAATAGAAAAGCCTTCAGAGGTAGGGGCGTTAGATATAGTGTTGTCTAGAGCTGCAGCAAGTGGGGTTGAATTAAAAAAAGCAAGCGGGGGATGAGTGGAAGCACACTCCATGGACTCCACAAGACTAACTCCCCAATCAGTATCCATATAGTGATGCAATAGGTCAGGTGAAATGTTGTAGTAGGCTAAGAAGTAGAAGAGGAAGGAGATGCCAACAGATCAAAGGGAAAACATGCCTCGTCAAAGCAAACATCACGCGAGACAAAAGTGTCATTCACTTTCTAGATCAAACACCTTCCAACCTTTTTGTGTATATGAGTGACCCAAAAAGAAACATTTGTGACTCCGAGTAACAAATTTGTCTCGCGCTTTATCTCAGTAATGAACATAGCACAAGCACCCAAAAACTCGAATATGATTATAGGCGGGGGGTGCGCTATGGAACATTTCATAAGGGCTCTTTTCTTGATTCAAAGCAGATGGAGTTTGATTAATTAGATAGACAGTCGTAAGAATGCACTCACCCCAAAATTTAAGAGGAAGGTGTGCTTGAAAATGTAAAGCTCGAGCTATTTCTACCATGTGTCTGTGTTTCCTTTCAACCTGCCCATTTTGATGTGGAGTATAAACACAAGAGGTTTAAAACAAAATCCCATGTTCAGCAAAGAATGCTCCCAATGGCTTAAATTCAGTCCCATTGTCACTTCTAACAATTTTTACTCATTTATCAAACTATGTTTGGGTCATTGCATAAATTTTTTTAATAAGATAGGGAACCTCACTTTTTTCATCCATCAAATAAATCCATATGCCTCGAGAAAAATCATCCACAATAGTTAAAAACTAATGAGCATCATAAGAAAAGGGAGTTTTATACGCACCCCAAACATCACAATGTACCAATTCAAAAGGTTTACAAGCACGACTACTATTCATAGAAAAAGTATCTCTTGTTTGTTTAGCAAGCATATAAGTATCACAAAATTTATTAAGTCAATGACTACCATCATAATCAACTAAATCCGGAAGCAAAGAAATTATTTTAGAGGAAGGATGGCCCATACGCTTGTGCCACAATTCAAATAGATCCACTCCAGTAATCCGATGCGCTTCAGCAGTCCTTGCACATTTAAAATAGTAGACCCCACCCCGTCACTCGCCTACTACAGTCAGTGTAACGCCCCATATTAGGGGTTAGAATATTAAGAAATTTCAATGCATGGTATGTTTGGCATAATTGAGTTTTTGCTTATTTGAGCATATATATTTTTGGACTCATACCAATATTTGTGCTTGCATTCATGAAATTTTGGGTATAATTGAGTTGTTAACGCAAATAAAATGTTATTTGACGATTTTGGTAATATTTTGGGTATTTAGAAATTTTGGTGAAT
>JANVCL010000212.1:10870758-10887936 GCA_026546855.1 Erythroxylum incrassatum | reverse complement strand
TCATGAAAAGAAAGTAGCTTGGTTGCATGAAGGAGGGCTCTTAAGGTTAGAGTAAGTGTGACTTAAGAAGGAGAAAATCGATGGAGGTGTAAAACATGAAGTAGGTTTTGGTTGGAATGAAAAATAAGCAATAATAGATGATCTTTCCTTCTTTAAATGGGAAGCAACCGAAAACAATAGCTAGGAGACAAAGGCAATAACTCCATTAGGACAAGTGACATTTTCAAGGAAAAAGACAAAATAGGAATAAAACAAAACTTGTAATAGAATTTAGCAACCCTAATAAAATCTGACTCATTCAAGTCCAATAGCCCTAATTCCAATCCTAAAATAATATACCCAATATTACAGTGCCATTGGATAGCATTTTTGCTACCAAAAATCGACCGGTTTGCCACTTGACAATTTTTTCGGTCCGGAAATTTTCTCCGAAAAATTCCAAAAAATCTCTTAAAATCCCTTAAAATATAAAACACACAATGGCTCACTCAGAATAATTTTTCAAACACAGTAACCACGTTAATCACAATAAAATTGCATTAGGCACAAAAAACCGAGAATGTCATGTATGCATGTACAGTTATTTCATGTGCACAAAATTCACTGTGCACCAATTCTAGTATGCATGAATAGTCCTAATTAATCCCAATCAATTATCCTTTGCCAAATTACTATTCTACCCTTCCCGTTGAGGGTGGGATGTTACATTTTGTGCACTAGGAGAATAATCCATTAGATCTACAGAACAGAAGTAACCTAGACTATTATGAGAATGAAAATAATAACTAAGCTTAACAATTTTGAATAGGTTGAATTATGCATAGAGAGGTGGTAGTTACCTAATTGAATATACCAATATACATTAATAGAGGGCATAAATAATTTGGGTATTGCTATTTCAACCTAGATAATAAATATTGCATAATAATTGAAACTTGAAATCCTGAAATCTGTTTTATTGATTTATTCACTAGTTTAACTGTATTTCTTTTGTTACTTTAGGAACTTAATTTTGTTTCATTAAATATCATTTCTTTAGTTTTGTATTTTAACTAGGACTAGTAGACATGGTGTTATAGTTCTTGTGGGATTGATACTCTAAATTACTATAATTTTATTAACTTTTTACAACTGATTGTGTACACTTGTTGATAGGTTTGATCAAAGGCTGATGTGAATGATCCTACATGGATATGGAATATGAGATATAGAAATTTGTTATGTATATATTCCATTTGAAATTGCTGTTGCTGATACTAATATTATTGACTTTACACAAGTGCACCTATTATTTTATAATAATATAGTAATAAATAGATTACCATTCATAAAAGGATCCACTAAATGTTAAGTTTAAATCACTTGTTATTATCTAATCAATAATTGTATGTAAATATGATCTAATTTAACCTTAATATTTTCCTATATATTTTTAAGATTCTACTAAAATAAAGATATGGAAATAAATAAAGAGAAGAAAATCATATTATTAATAAATTTAGGTAAAAACTTCCCCTTAGCATCATCTTTGAATTCATGATTCAATTATTTTAGAGGCTTTATGACCAAGACTAACAAAATTTGTTGACTTAATGAATTGTTCCCTCTTAAGTTTTAACCATATATCCTTAAACTAATTAATTGATATTTTATCTAATTAAACCGTTCTAGGATACATTAAAATAAGTGAAAATTATATAAAAAAATTTGACCATATACTAAAAGATTTATGTAAGCCTATCCCTACCACCCAAGTAACTCCTAATATCAATGCATTAGTCAATCTACAAACATTTTCTCTCAAACTAATACATATAAACTTATATATGATTTAATTATTAGATTTTATCATATTAACATTAAGAAGAAAAAAGAAATTTCATAAGTATAAAACTCTTACACAAAATAATTAAATGAATCCATAATAAAACAATACTAAAGTTACATCAAAAGAATTAGTTATATATCATCCCTGAAATAATAAAAAAATAAAAATAAAAAACATATAAGGGTTTTCGATGAGATTTCCAATCTTTTGATATTCTCCGCTTTGTTTAAATAATGTTGGATCTCTTTTCTCATTACCCTAGGGTTTCTTTCTAGCTTCAACTAATTGCAAACCTAAAGTAAATACAAAACTCCAAAAACCATCCTCAATTAGGGATTTTAGGCTTAGATGACTCATCATCAATGGATAGATATCATGAGGAGATCTTGGATATTGTGGTGGATAAGATCACAGTGGATAGACATCAACTCTAAAAGATAAAGACGATGTGGAAGGATCATCTGAAGATAGTGGAGATCTTCACAGATATGGATGGATCATTCCTACATAGATGTTATCTTTTATCTTGTTTGTTGTGATGTAGATAAATACTATCAAATAAGGTCCCATTTAGATAAGGATGACATCTAATTGGATAAGGTGATGTAATATGATAAGATAAGATGTGATCTAGGTAGTTGAGTTTTGTCAGGATTTCAACTTAGCCATCAAGCCAGAGATGTCTATAAATAGCTCATTTGAGCCTTGCTCCTCACACACAGAGATTCAGAGAGTATTCCATTGTATACTTTGAGTGAAGTAATAAAGTTTATCATTTGTTCTAGCGCTTTCGTAGTTTTCTTGCAAGAGTGTGATAGTATAACACTGTAAGGGTGGTGAGGCATTAAAGAACAAGGTTGTTAGTCAATGATCACATAGGAAGATTGAATCTTACTTCATCGAACATAAGTGAGATTGTTGTGTAAAGGAGTAGGCGCAAATTATGGTGTAAGTTCGGTGCTTAGAAGACCTTTGTAACAAAATCCAAGATGAGTCTTAGGAGTAGATGTAGGCAAAATCCAAGATGAGTCTTAAGTTAGTATACTTTAATCAAAATCTTGAATTCACCAAATTTATCTTCTCTTAGGTGCCATTATGGAATAACGTTATACACATAAAAGAAGAATGTAAATAGTTTTGTAGGTTACATGTAAAGTCTAACCTTATGCATGAAGATAATTGGAACAAATCCCATTTACATTTTATTTAAAAATGATCAAAAAGTTAGAATAATAAGAACTAGGGTAAGGTATGTTTTACCCAACACATATTTTCTACTTTATATTATGGCGATTGTCTAAATTTTTTGGATTTAGGTCTAATCGACTTTTACACATTTCAAGCCTACTTAGCTTTAAACCATAAAAAATGCGAACAAACTCAAGTCATAAAGGGATCGAACCCAATATGACCTATTACCATCTCTAACTATACTTATCAATAGGTTCAATAAATAATTGTTTTATTCTTAATTAATGAAAGAATACAATTGAGCAGGAAGACTGGAATGTGAGAGTCTCTCCCCAACTGGTGGTTTTCAAAGCTTCTATGCATCCCATACACACTTCAGCTATGCATGATTCTTGACTCGTCGTCCTCCCCGGCTAGTGGTTCTCATCCTCACTGCATGGCTCTTCGTTGTTTCTTCAACTCATAGCCTTAGTTGTTTTCCTCAATTGCTTCGTCTCATTGTGTTTTGCTCAGCCTCCCAACCTTGTTTTTCATTAGGGGCACCTTGGTTTTTCTTTCCTTATTTCACAGTTCCAACCTCTAACCATTTCCCTTTTTTTAACAAATTTTGAAACAGCTTACCTACCAAATTTTGACATCCTCGACAAATGACAATGGTGAGTTTCCACCTGTTCCATCCAACATTGCTTCACCATCTACTCCACTCTTGACCCCGTCCTCTCTAATCCTCTAGGAAAACCGATAGCCAACTAGTAGAGAAGTTGGACGCAAGTCATGGGTGAGCAACATGTCTCTAACCCATCCTTTACACCACCTAAAGAGATAGAAAGGAAGCTCATGGTCAACCTTGAAATAGCTATCTTAAAAGAAGGAGCTAGAAGTTGGGAAGGCACTCTAGTTGGTTTTTTCTTTGACCAAAGGCCTACATTTCCATTCATCAATCAATAGGGTTTGCGAAATTGGAAGAACAAAGGTTTAGTGGATGTTCTCCTAACTGAAGACAATCTTATTCTATTTACATTCACTTCAACTTCACTAGCTAATAAGATACTTGAGGCGTGACCATGGCATATAGGGAATCAACCCCTCTTATTGCAAGCTTGGCAGCTAAGTTTGAACTTGGAAAATATCAAAATTCAAAGTTTTCCTCTTTGGACTAACTTTCATGGAATACCTCTTGAGTATTGGACTCCACAAGGCCTTTGTGCCTTAGCTAGCTTCATTGGAAAGCCCCTTTACATGGATGAAACACTACTAAGAAGAGACAAACTGGGTATGCTCGCATATGTGTTAGTGTGGAAATGTCCAAGGAGTTGCCAACCAAAGTTCCTATCATGAAGTTGGGTGAAGGTAACAAGCTTTATGAAGATAGTGTTGCTATTTCCTATCAATTGAGAACCCCTAACAAGTCAGATGGTAAGGTATGGAAAGCTACTAGCCATCTCTTCAAATCTATAACTTATCATGAATTGATGAACACTGAAAATTCAGATGAGGTGCTAGCTGTTATCACATAATGTTTGGATGATAATGTAACTTTAAAGAATACCGATGATTCAACAGTTACTAATGGTTTATGTACCATCAAATTGGACAAAATTGAACCATCTTTTAAGCTAAAGCAATCCAAGATCAACATAAAGATACAAATGTAGAGTTTTGCCTACCATTCACCAAGAAATGCCAAAGAAAATAAGACTTCTCAATTGGTTTCCCAAACTAATGGTCTAGCTGTTTTTGAGGTTTCTTCTAATGATAGCTCCCAAAATTCTTATCACTAATCAAACCCTAATGTTGAGCTAGACCAATCCAAGATGAATACAGAGATATAGCTGGAGAGTTCCCACTATTCACCAACATATGTCAGAGATAATTAGACTTCTCAATCAGTTTCTCAAGTTAATGATCTAGCTATTTTGGAGGGTTCTTCAGAATTGTTTTTTCCAGTGACAGCTCTGAAATTCTTGCCACTAATCAAACCATTAATGTAGCCCGTTTTGGTGATCTCATCCCCCTCTCATACTCATAAAAGTGATTGGTGTAGAAACAAGTTATGAAGAACATAAAGACCAAATCATCATGGTGGAAAGAAGAAAGATCCCAAAGGAGCAAGGGTAAAGGCTCCAAAAATATGTTTTAATACATCAATTGTATTTTGGAATGTATATGGATTAAATTGCACCATTAAACAAGCTACTTTAAGGGATTTTTTCTTAAGGGAAAAGCCTTTAGTTGTAGGGTTACTTGAAAAAAAATAAAGTCTTAAAATTTTTCCAAGTTGAATCTTTTGAGGCCTCAATGGGAAATGCTTTCCAATAATTTTCATCATCACTATAGAAGAATTATCATATGTTATAGAGAGGATGCTACTCGAGTAACTGTTCTCAATGCAACTAATCAGGTTAAGCATCTCCTATTACATTTTTTGCAAGAGAAAACAAATATCCTTATCTCCTTTATATATGCTAGTAACTTCGTGTTTTAGAGGAAGGATTTATGGAACAAATTGATCCATTTTAGTAGTAACACAGACAAACGATGGAAGTTATGTGGTAATTTCAATTCAATCATGTATAGGTTTGAATCTAAGGTAATTGCAATCTTAAAAACTTTTTAGCTCACTTCCCCAAATGTATGGAGAAGTTAGTAGTAAAGGATTTGAAACAAATTGGAAACCAATTCTCCTGGTCAAATACGCTAAACTCTATTTAGTTCATAAGGAAGATATTAGATCGAGCTCTTATTAGTGCTAATTGGTTAGCTCAATTCCCTAACAACATTGCCAATTTTAGAGATCCTTTTTTCTTAGACCACACTCCCATCATCATCCTTTGCTCAAAAAGGAGCTTGTTGATATCCAGAAACTTTATGCAATCTCTCCACAAGACCTTATTCTACTTTCCAAGGAAAGTTCTATCCCATTATATTTTAGCAGTTAGCAATCATTAATTCTTGCTCCAGTAAAGAGCAAGAATCAATTGGCTCAAAGATGGCAAAACATGTACCAAATTTTTCTTCAATACCATCCTAGCTAGAAGAAACCAAAATAAGATCAGCTCAATTACCAATGATATGAGAGAGCTGTTGAAAAATCTTATTGATATCCAATTGGAAACTATAAGGTATTTCTCTTCTTTGTTTGGCACTTCTAAATGTAGCCCTTGTATTGATATTATAGATATAGTCACTACGAAGTTCTCTCAGGAGGATTGTATACTCCTCACTAAATTGATTAAAGACAATGAAATTGAGGATATTGACTTCAAGATGGATGGTATGAAAGCTTTTGGACCAGATGGGCTAAATGGTTTCTTTTTCCAACAATCTTGGAATATTATTAGGACTTATGTCAAATAGGTTGTTCATGATTTTTTTAATCAACGGCAAGTTTCTCAAGGAGATTAATAGAACTTTCTAATGTTTAATTCCTAAAGGTTCTCACCTTCCTCTTTCAGTGAGTTTAGCCCCATTGCTTGAACCAATTTTCCATACAAAATCATATCCAAGATCCTTGCTGCTCGATTGACAAAAGTACTCACTCCACTTATTATTGACAAAAAAAGTTCCTTCATAGGCAATAGACAAATTGGTGACAATATTCTCATTGTTCAAGAACTACTAAAGGGTTATTTATCATCCAATGCTTCTGCTAATTGTACTATTAAAGTTGATTTCTTCAAAGCTTTTGATAGTGTGAGTTGGATTTTTCTTTGGAAGGTATTGGAGGCCTATAAATTTCCAACAATATTCATCAAGTAGCAAAAAGAACGCATTTCCACTTCTAGCTTCTCTGTCTTAATCAATGGAGGTCCATCTACTTCTTTTCAGGCATTAAGGGGATTAGGTAAAGAGGTCCTCTCTCCCCCTGTTTGTTTATACTTTGTATGGAAATTATAAATTCCATCATCAAGCTTGAAGTGGAGGCTAATCTCAACTTTAAATTCCATACAAGATGCAAAAATCTTGGATTAACCAATTTGTCTTTTGCAAATGATCTTCTTCTTCTTTGTAGTGCTAAGCCTTCAATACAATCCTTTATGAAGGAATTGAAGAGATTAAAAAGCTTATCTGTATTTCAGGCCAATCTTCACAAAAGTCAGTTTATTATCTCCAGCTACCTTTTCTGTTGAATCCAGAATCGCTTTCATTACTAGTATGTCAATCCCTCCACTGCTTTATTTGGGACTTCCAATTTCCACTAGGAGGTTGAGCTATCTTGAATGCATTCCACTCATTGAAAAAATTCAAAGCCAAATTCATTCATGGGTAAATAAATTCTTATCCTATGCAGGAAAGGTACAGCTTATTAAATTAGTGCTCAATTCTTTACACATGTACTGGAGTTCGCATATCTTCTTATCCAAATGAGTCATAATACAATGGAAAGATTATTCAAGAAATTCCTATGGAATCATTCTAATAGAAATAAAACAACAGCTAATGTGATGTGGACGAACATATGTTGTCTTAAAGATGAGGGAGGGTTAATCATTAGTTCAATTAAACTCTCTATCCAAGCTCTCATCCTTAAGAGACTTTGCTGGATACTTAAAGACAAAAAAATCGCTATGGATTAGGTGGATCAATTCCTACTTCCTATTCCTTTTTAGTAGATGAGTAAGAGTCCTTCTAACTCTTACTTCTTAAATCAATTATTGCACCTGCGGAGTGTAATCTAGGGTGATGTTCAATTTAAAGTTGGCAATAGGTTACTAACCACTCTATGGTTTGACAATTGGTTAGTTCAGGGCTCTTTTATCCATCATCTATCCTTATCAAGGATCTCTCGTCTTCCCCCTCATACTAAACTTAGTTCATTCATTGATGGTAACTCCTAGGGACTTCTTGCTCCTCTTAGCCAGCTGCAACTACAATATTCCCCACATTCATCCAATGCAGACAACTGTTATTAGAGAGACCTTCCTACTTGTAAACTCTCCAACAAGTTTACTATGGATATGCTTAGATTGAGGAATCCAAAAGTAAAATGGAGCATAATCATTTGGCACAATATTCTCCCTCCAAAGGTGTCTTTTCTTCTATGGCTTTTTGTCAACAATCAGCTTAATACTGCTGATAGACTTTCTTACATTGACATCAACAAAAGTTGCACTTTATGTTCTACATAAGATGAAGCTAGTGATCATCTATTTTTCATGTATCTAGTTTCTAAGTTTATTTGAGAACAAGTGAAGCTAAAATGCTTATGGAATAATTCTGATAATTCTATTTCTGTCATTGTACATTGGTTAGCCATAAAAGCCTCTATTCCTGTGACGAACAAATTGATTTACTTACTGGCTATGGGATTGTGTGCAATTTGGAAAGAAAGGAATGTGAGAAAGTTTGAATCCAAATGCAAAACCGTAGACGTACTTATCATTGAAGCTATAAATGGGACTCGAAAAATTATTTTACTAAAGAACCTTGCATTAGATTGTAGTTCCACTCTACTACGTTCATTGAATCTCTAAGTCGTGTGCTACTTACATACTTTATGTTCACTTTTGTGTTTTAGGTGTATACATTGTGCTTCTTTGTGTTGAGGGTTTATCCCAAGAACCTTCTATAAGGATGTAAACTTTTTTGTTTGTTAATTTATTCCTTCTTTCCTTTTTGAAAAAAAAAATAGGTTCAACAAAACAATATAAATATTTTATTTTCCATTAATAGCTAGTTAATGATAATTAATAAACAAATATAAAACAATATATTGTTAATTAAGGAATTGTTCAATTCCATTTTATGTTTTCGTTTAACCTTTTCATTTTCATTTCTTAATTTTGATTTGTATTTTTCTGAGTAAAAACAAAAACTATTTGAATGTTAGTATTAATGTAGTTATACTTTTATTACTAAAAATAATAACCAAATATTAAATTAAAATAGAAATTAAATGTATGAATTAATTCAAAATAATTTTATTTAGCATATTATACAATATTTATTAATAAACATTAATAATATTCTATTGTATTTTATTAAAATAAAAATCTAAACTAAATAAAATTTGTGAAATTTTAATATTTGTATTTAATTATTAAAACTGATTTTGTTATTTTAAATTAAGTGTGAGATATTTAAAAAGTTTTTTCATAAATAAACATTTCAAAATTTATGTATTTTAAGGATATTTTAAATTAAAAATGCATTTTAAAATAGGTTTGTCATTCTAAATTAACTATATAATTGAAATAAATTAAATAATTAAATTATATTAGTAATAATTCTTATTAGCAAATAATATTATATAACTAAGTGGTAAATATTTAGTTAATAATAAATTAAATTATGAAAAAATGATAACAAAATTAAAACCAAAATTTATAAATAAATTATTAAAATCGGAAGAAATCAAGTAAAAGGTAGAAAATTAAATTGAATATTTTTTATTGGATTTGAAAATGATACATGAAAGTCATAAATTAATAATTATTTGCTACTGGACATTATAACTGGCCATGTGGTGATCATTTAACTGGCAAATCATCTGCTCAAGGTTATCAAAATTTTTGAAGACACTCAAATTAATATTAAATATAATCATTTAGGTGTATCCATAAATTCCATACAAACATGTAATTAAGCAATATGTTTTTTGGTAGGCAACTACTAACAAATTATTACAAGATACAACGACGTGCCTGCAAACAACTTGGGAAGGTTTTTCATTCTTATGTCTTTCTGTAACTGATACGCCAGTTAAACATGAGTATACATTACCCAAATTCCTACAAATCAAAACCACAAGAATCACTCATTAGTTTATGCAACACGATTTGACGTACCTAAAGCCAACTCATCAAAAGCCATTTACTTAACCATACAATCCCGAAAACGTAGCATAAAACATCTGATTGAAACTCCACAAACCCTATTTTGTCCTTCTTTTTTTCCCTCTCGTCTTTCTTTCCGTTACTCTTTCTCTCAACCAAAAGATCTTTCCTTGCTAGTTATTGGAACAGCCCTTTTTTTCCGCCGGTTGGGAACTGGGGAGAGAAAACTAACCTCCGCTATCTCTTCCCCTCCACCCGCTCCCGACCACCAATCACCACCCCTGTCGCCATCTCATTTTCTCCAAGTTTTTGGCTATCCTCGATATCAATATCCATAATTCTCCGCCTCTACTCCCACCACCTTCTTTGTTTTTATTATTACTGTATCTGAATCTGCTGACTATTTCCAATACCAACCTTTCTTTTAGCCATTGTCGTATTTATCATCAAGACCATCTCTTATAGCGTTTAATCATACATGCCATGTTCAACATTTACTCCTTATCATTAATCCTGAATTCTGCCTTCGACTTGGCCTCTGTCAGCTTAATCACCGGTCTTCTCTTCCTCTCTCTCATCGCTTTAGCTTTCGTCTTCTATCTCCACCTCAAATCACGCTACTCCTACCATTTGCAACATTTCAACTCCCTCTGGGCCGTAAGGTTTCTTCTCGTGTTCATTATCACCCTTTGGGCTCTCAACGACCTTCTTCGCTTACCCATCGTTCGCCGCCGATATCTCTATCCATTTTTCCCTTCCCTAGACCTTTCACAACAAGCCAACCTCTGTAAAGTCCACGTCGCTCTATCATTAGGACTCTTCGAGCCTGGTTTCCTTGTGGTTTTGCTCTTCCTCGTAAACGTGTCCATCAAGAAAAATACCCCACGAGGCTCTTGGGCTATTGCCTTCATTTCCGTAACCTGTTTGCCCATTTTCTCGTTACAGGTTGTGGTTTTGTTCACGTCAACGATAGAGGATCTTTTACCACCGATTTTTTGGCGAAGTTCGGTGGTTTCAAAGAGCACTCTTGAGAAGGAAACAGTTTTCTGCTCATACCCTTTAATGAATACACTAATATTCGGTGCTTTTGGGATCTGGTACTTGATTGGCTTCAGCGTATCATATTATAAAGCTGTAACCGTTGTAATCAACAAGGGTTTGAGGACTCGACTTTATTGGCTTGCCTTTGCGGTGATGGTAACATTGCCTCTGGAAATCGTAGCCCTTGCAATATCATTGTTGTGGAAGCCAGAAGAAACACCCTTTGCCGCCTTTGTGTTTCTCGTGTTCTTCACCACTTTAGTTCTGGCGGTGGTCGGAGAGGGCATTTTGGTCATTAGACCTATCGCCGATTCGTTAGCTGCAAGCGAAGACGCTTGTCAGTTGTCATCTGGTGACCAATGGCGGCCGGAAGAGGAAGGACGGAGACAAGAATTAATGGACATGATCGTCAGTGTACGAGCGTGACATGAGTTGAACGAGTACGTGCAACAAGGAAAAAATATTAATTCTTAGTAATAATCAAATATGTTTTGGTACAAATGTTTTGCCCTCTGGTCAAAGTTGAAACAACTTTTTTTAGCTTAAGTTTTTTCCATTCTTAATTTTCTGTTTAATTGCGCATAGTTTAAGGTTTTATAAAAGAACTTATTGCCTCATTAACTGTGGTTTTGCAGCTTCTCAAACGTCTTCTCTATTAGATGTAATCTTCATGCATATTCACCCAGAACAAAAACAAGAATTCAGGAGTTCAAGGGTCAGAGTAATTACTCCGTAAAACCCTACCATGGCAACGTTGAGAACAGAGCTGGATGGCATATAATGTTCCTTCCTGACCATCGATTGGGGTTCAGAAATCCTCACACGCAAAGATGCTTACCATGAAAAAAACATATATATATATATATATATATATATATTCCAATATATAACATGTCATCTTTAACCTATTGTGTGTGAACCTTGAGGGGCACGTTTCCTGAAGGCGAAGATTACTACAAAAGATGTTGACTTTCGAAGCATAATCCATATTCGTCGTTGTTAAGTACTTGTATATTGTTGGAAGGTTACTGCACATTAGAGGGATGTCAAGTCATTGTGGCAACTGATAGTTTGGCAGATGCATTGGACTCTTAGCTGAGTTACTGAATGGGAACAACTAGTATCAGTTAATTTGTCCAAATGCAGCACATGAACCAACTATTCGGATAAATTTGGAAAGTTAAAAAGTTCTCCCATTCTCGTCCAACGTTTTATGTAGTGTAGCATAATATGGAAATTAAATTGCTAATGACAGACTTGTGAAATGTTTAAATTTTGAATGTTCACAAAAAATGTTTAAATTTATTTTCTATTGAATTATCGTTATCATATATTTTGAAAAGATAAGAGCTAATATAAAAATTCGCGATAAAATTTCATAATTATTTTAGTCTACTATAAATTGTTACATAAGTAAACTAAAAAATTAATTTACTTTATATAAATAAATCTATTTAGAAATTTTGTATATTCTCATTTGATCCATTAAAATCTATTTTAGAGGTGTATTTGTGAAAATATATTTAAACTTTTTTAATTGTGACATTTAAATATTTTGTCACAAATATGATAGTTATTGTGACCAAAAAATTGTAAGTCACTATTACTTTTATTATTTGTGATAAATTATTACGTAGTGACTAATGGTATAGTAATTATGACACTACCGAGTCTCACAATTGCGTCCTCACTAATAATATTTTATTAGTATCAATAATAGCTTTGTCACTCGTAAGTTGTCACTAATAGTATTAAATATTTAGTGCTTACACCATTTTAGCAAGAATGAAAGGTAATTCTGACAAAATAAATTATTTTCATTATTACTATTTGTTATAGTGATGAGAAAATTGTTTGTCACTTAATTGATGTATTTTTATAATGACAATTGTTGTCAATATAAGCGAAAATAGTTAGTGGCAATAATATATCGTCACAGTAGCATATGAACTACTATGGTCACTATTATTCAAAATGATAGTGTTTATTACACAAATTTTAAAATGATTGTAACGAGAAATCTTTTCATCACATAAATTTTAAACCTTTTGTAACTAAAACTTGTCATTAGTATAATGCCCAACTAATTAAATTCAATTAAATATCGTCACAATAATAAACTTAACCTTACACTACAACAAAAAGTACTTTACACAACACTATATTTGTAACATTTTAAAATATATTGCTTTAAATTAATATAATGCAACACTTTTAAAACCGTAGCCTGTAATAATATTAGTAGGCAACAATACTAATAAACTTTTGCCACATGTTAAAAAAAGGAATAAAAATTAAAATGACATTAACAATTTTGCGACTTTTGCTTGATTCTTCTTCTATATTATTCGCAGGTCTCTGCTTTGGCTTTGATCTCCTCAACAATGGAGTACAATTTTTGAAATTGAATGAGCTCATTTTATGACACACAAACCCTACCATTTAGGCTTGCCTTGTTTCTGTCAACGTTGTCAAGTAACCTAATGTATGGTCACTCTCTATATTCTAGACTTAGTCAATCTGGTTCGTTTATCAGTTCTCATTTGAAGGAATTAGTCGATCTCATAGGTTAAAGTATAAAAATATTCAAACAAACGTGTAGGTGCTTGTTAGAGAACAAGTTCACTGAACAGACCCGACATAAGAAATCTATTTGAAACATTACTAGTATTTTATGGAATTCTCATTGTAATGATTGTATAAGTGATCCTTTGACTTATGGTCACCAAAATTATCTTGTATATGGATTGTTATGTTTTGATACTACTTATGACCAATTTAATCATGGATTGTTTAATTGGTTGTCATTGGATGTAGCATGAACTATATAGAGGTAGATATGTCATCAAGATAGGATTCATCACCCTAAAGTAATTAGGAAGAATGTTTCATTGTTCTCTGTTAGTATTGATTCGAGAAATCCTTGGTCAAGGTGAAATGACGCTTTGTAAATAGTTTACAAATGTCATTAATTGAATCAATAGCTAATGACGAAGAACTCATATGATTGGACTTAAAATAGATAAGACATTAATTTCATGCTCTAGGTCTAATCAAAACATAGTATAACGAAAGGATTGAATTATATTGAAAAATCATGTATGAAAAAATTAGTCAAATCCACTTTAACATTCCTAAATATTTGGTTGGTCATAATGCATTACTAATTGTCAATCTTGATCTATGATTATAAATTGTTTAATTAGATAATTAAAAATAAACTAAAAGATGTTTTAATTTATCTAATTCTAATTATGAATTAGAATTAAAATTTATAATCATTGCCAACTTATTTGGGAACCTAATGCGTCTCACATATAGAATGGGTATAAGAAAGTAAAGTTAATTTAATCAAATCGGACTTGATCGTAAAGTTTGAGAAACTTTATGATTAAATATTAAATATTTAATAAATAAGGATCAATATAAGATATTGGATTTTATTTAAACATAATTGGTATTTAATTAAAATTATAAATAATTCTAATTAAAATTTATTTGAAATTATAATTTAATTTCAATGAAATTATCAAAATGTCCAAAACCTATTATAAATAGGCTTAAGTCCTATAGAGCTAGCACTTCTTGCTTAACTCTCTCCGTAAAAATTAAAAAGTTCTCTCAACTTATTCTATAGATATTGTTAGAGGCTAAATACTTGTGTAGCTACGGTGGTTGAGATGGATTAATTTCGGAAACAGTTCAAGGGATAAAACAAGATAAAGATCAAGCTTAAGGTACAAATTAAGTTTTCGCTTTATTATGATTTGTGTTAATCATTTTATAAAATTAAAGAGATCTTGGTTTTCAGAAAATTAAAGGTTACAAAAAAGTTTCGTAATTATTCCGTTACGGATAGAATAAGATCCTGACCTGGTTTCCTAACATCTCTAATGTTCACCTTCGTCGGCCACCCCCTACCACCACGCCACCACTCATAGTCACTGCCATCGCACTACGTCACGTTTCACCATAAGACCTACGATGAAGGTTGAGCTCCATGAAAGAGATCAAAGAAGCTAAGAAATCTTTATAAATGAGACAAGGGAAGGAAAATAATTTCCAACAAAGAGAGAAGGAAAAGCCAAGAGTTCAATAAGAGATCAAAAGGAAAAGTTGACCGAAAAGATTCGGCTACCTCCAAAAAACAAAGTTAAGTGTTTTGAAAAATGTAGAGGCAAACACGAGAGGATCTCTGCATCTAAGGGCACAATTTTCTAGCTTTTGTTTTTTACTTTTTTATTATTACTTAAAATTTTCCTTATTTCTTCCCCTCCAAAAACAAAGCCCTAAAAGATATCCCATGTTTTAAATTACCTAATTGCCTTTATCATTTGTTTTTTTTCTTCACATTTATCCTTTTTACAAAATTAATGAGAATTCTTAAAAACACTAGTTGAAAAAAATTAAAACAAATATATGTGTAAAAAATTTAATTAAAATAATTATTAATTATTACAATTTAATTAAAATTTATTATAAATAACTATTTGCAATTAAAGTTCAATAAAGACTAATTAATAGTTTGAATTGGATATATAAAAATTAATTAAACCGAATATCATGAACTTAGATAATGTTTACGATTATAAATGTGTTAAGTGACCATTTCACCACAATAGCTTAAGCTGTTGTGTGAGACCAACTTAATTGGTTTTATATATTCACTAACGCACCTCCTCAAGTGAAAGCCCTTTGGGCTTAAAACTTGCACAGACTCACTCTACCTTGTGCTGAATAATAGGTGGGTGGTAGGATTTGAACTCACGACCACTTGGTCACAAAGGCTCTGATACCATGTTAAGTGACCATTTCACCACAATAGCTTAAGTTGTTATGTGAAGCGAACTTAATTAATTTTATATATTCACTAACAAAATGTAGCAAGACCGAAATAGATATTTTGGTACTACGTAACTCAATATGAGTGTATTTAAATTAAATCTTATGGGATGTAATTATTAAAAATAAAATAAATGGCTATAAACATGGTTGAATAAAATTAAGGATCGATAGTTATCCCTTTCACGCATCCTACTATATTAAAAAATGGAGGCCATGTGTATTTTTATTTCACAAAATTAGTGCATAAAGATAATCAAGATTAATTTTTTTATCACGTGTAACTAAGTGAGCTAGAAATGGAGTGAATGGACTAACAATAAATTGGTTAAAAAAGGTCAAACGATTTAGAGATTTAAAAGATTATAAATAAAGTAAGACCTTTTTTAAAAGATTAAAAATGTCATTTTTCATATCAATTGTGGTTATTATTCATATATGAAATATGTGAAAAATAATGTTAATAAAAATAAATAAAATGTTATTATTTTAAATTTTTATTATTATAATTTTTAAAGACATGGTCAATATAAAATTATAAGTTAGGAGGACAATTTTAAAATTTTAAAAATTTCAGAAACTATTTTATAAATTTAAAAATTACTCAAAATTATACTTTTATAAATTTAAAAATTACTCAAAATTGTAATCGATTAATCGGTATTGACAATGTACCTTAACTAAATCTAATACCGGCATTGATAAAGCATTCATAACATTGATCTTACCACTTGATTGCACATATAGCCCAAGTTTCAAGGGAAATTTGAAACATCAACTTTGTTTTTGTTTTTATTAATTTTTTATTTATTAAACATTGTTCAGATAGGAAAGTAAAAAGGAAAAAAAAGTGAAACTAGGAAATCTGCCTTCGCATTCAGCGTCCATGTCGTTCAATATTACGGATTTCGTACAAAACTTGATCTGGTATTGAACGATAAATTTTAAAAAAACTATTTGCTTCTGCTACAATCTCTCTCTCTCTCTCTCGATTTTCCTCCTCGATAGCGAATCTCCTTTTCTTCTCTGACGACGGTCCTCGCATTGCACCACCCGCCATTGCACCACGTCTCTCCATATATTGGAACACACATGTTGCAGGAGAAAGCAGGCGAGAAGGCAAGGTGGCACATATGGGACACACTTGTATGAGAGAGCAGTAAAGAAAGCAGTGAGAAAAAACAAAGTGTGATGGCTCAAGACAGTTACCTAATAAGAAAGAAATATAAGGAACAAAGAAATAGCACCTTTCTATCGTGGTAGCCGACCCATTTGAAGACTTGGAAGTTTCATTGTCCTGAGGTGGAGGACGTACAGTAGTCACTAGGGACGAGAGAGGAGAAAATTAAAGAAAATGGTCGGGACGGCCTAATAAGGCCCTGCCTAATGAGGCCCAACTTCAAGCCCAGACGTTGACAACCCAGTAGTAAGAGGTCGTCTCCCATACAAACACTAAGACCTACATGAAGACTTAAACCTAATGGCAACCTACGGTATATA
>JANVCL010000212.1:10859447-10870658 GCA_026546855.1 Erythroxylum incrassatum | reverse complement strand
ACCGGTGTGATGTCATAATTATGCAATAATTATATTTAATTATATATAATATTAATAATATTAAAAAAATACAAAAAATAAAAAATTATTGAACCAATGGTCGTACCGGACCAGTCTGACCGATCAATTGACCGGTTCTTACTGGTTCAATTGAGAACCTATTTTTAGGGGTGAACCGGACTAGATAACCGATCGGTTACCAGTCCGGTCCGATTTTTAAAACAGTGGTCTACAATATGAAGCACTTTTAGAATGCTCTTTTTTAAATGATAACTAAACAATTAACTGATTTTTAAAAAAAATCTTCTAAAAAAAGATTTGTAAGAAAAAGCTTTATTAATATAAGCCAAACGTGACTAAAAAAGTAAATTTGTGTACTTTTCGAATTACTAAAATATTATTTTTATTGATGGAAAATAATAATAATATAAATGAAGTATAACTGTCACTCAAATTTTTTAAGTTAAGTAAATTTATAATAATTATTATTTGGATGTACATTAAACAAAATATTAATATACATAATATATTTAAATTACGCATTTTAAATGAATCATTTAACAAAATAATAATTAAAAATAAATTATAAATTTAACTTAATTAATTCTCTAACCCACCGTCAAGGGAGATGCATCCTCCCTTGTGGACGACAAGTCAAAGTAATCAAGCTTTGGTGGTCCTTATTTTCTTTATAAATTATATACGATCTTTTGATTTTGACATACAAGCACATGGATACCTACCTTTTGAGATGGAAAGCTAGGATCCGACCCGACTCAGTCATCTCAAAATTAACTGTTTAATTTTATGAAATTTTAGACTAAAATTTTGAGTTTTAATGCTTGAGTTATTATGAGTTCAGACTGATTTAAAATTTAAAAATTATAAAAAAATAAAAATTTGAGTTTTAATGCTTGAGTTATTCGAGTTCAATCTGATTTAAAATTTAAAAATTATAAAAAAATGACGTCATTTTTTTTATTAAAATATTTTAAAAATTGAGTCAGACAAAACTTTGGACGACCCAAATCCAGTCAGACTCAAGCTCAAATTCTAACACCAAAGTAACATAATTTATCTAATTCAATTGAGTTTTGGATTGAATTCGAGCTTCTTTTTATTTTTAGGTTTTAGGCTTACGTTAGCTTTATTAAATCTAACACTTAAAGTTACAAAAAAAATGACGTCCTTTGAAATAACGTGATGTTGTTTTTTATTTTTAATTAAAAATTAACAAAAATCGAGTTAAATAAGGCTTTGGACTCGATCAAACTTCGGCTTAAGCCAAATGCCTCAAGTCTAAAAATAATGTTTTAAAAATAAAAATATTCATTGTGCTCTATTTTTTATTAACAACAAGCAACAACAACAACTAATAAAAGTCTCGTTGAGATGCAAAGTTTGGGAAAGTTCAATAACACGCAATCTTACCCCTATATAATACAAAGACCATATTTTATTAACATATAATACAATTAATACATGATATAGTTCAAGTTATATTGCTTATCTTTTCTATTAAATAAAAGTTGATGAAAATTTAATAAAGGTGAAAGATATAAAATTTTATTTATAAAAAGATTTATTATAATTTTCAATTTTTAGATCGAATTTGAAAGTTGAGTTACAATATCATATTATTAATATTTGATTAATTCACATTTAACATTTTATACTGTATATATTTATTATTATTTTTAAGTGAAATTTGAAAAAATCTAAAAAATTAAAAGTTAAAAAAAACTTTTCTTAAAAATTTAAAAAATCTAATAGAATAGATGCTTATGTGTTTTTCAATTTTATTAAAATTTAATAAAAATTTAAAAGCATATGTTATAGATATTCAATTATAGAAGATATTAACAATGAGCCAAAATGGAGTAATTGTATCTTATTATTCTATGGCTTTAAGGTTAGGTTACGGCCCAGTAAGTCCTCCATCAATCAACGTGTGAATCGAAATAGTGCTTATTCACGCACCTGACCGAAAGTGGACAACCGAAGCAAAAAGATGCTCCGGCATGGTACACTGCACCCATTTGCCTCGCCTGCAGGGCGTCCGCAGTTTAAGCGACGTTGTCTCACCCAACATAGAGTTATCTGGCAACTACCATATCCCATTAACCCTTAGCTGATTTTATTAATAATTAGTTGATAATTGATTTTATTAGTTGATTTAACCAGCATAATTAGTTGATTGTTGATTTTGTTAGTTGATTTAACCAGCAGATAACATCCACAGTTTATTAAAAATATTTGATAAAATTAGCTATTTAATATTAACTGTTAATGTGTAAAATGACTTATGAGGGTATGATTTAAAAAAAATCATAAGGTCATAAATATTATATTTTTTAGTATTTCGTTGAATATTCTTATAAGAAATTAGATTTAGATATTTAATTTTAGAAAAATTAAGTTTATAACTTTAATAATAATAATAATAATCCAAAGTTAAATTCTCTATTAATATAAATGACACAACGAGTTACATCATATTAGTTTTTTATATAATATGTATGAATTTTATTATTTAATAAATTAAAAATATCTATAATTATAGTATGACACAAATTCGATATATAGTAGTTATATACTAAAAATATTAATTTGATGTGACTCTTTATGTTCAAAACTTAACATTATGGTATTTCTAAATATAAACTAATATTATAAAATTAAATATATATTAAAAATTTAATTAACCCCTTTATTATATTCTTCCAAACTTCATGATATAATTGTACGATAAAAAAAGCTAACTTTGAAAACACGTAGAGAAAAAGTAGAGAATAAAAAGGAGAACAATATTGTCATTAGGCGAACAATTAACTTTAAAAGCTCCTCTAGAAATCAACTTATTGGAGTTTGGTCGGGTCGGCCTACTGAGGCCCGGCCTAATGAGGCCCAACTTCAAGCCCAAACGTTGACAGCCCAGTAGTAAGAGGTCATCTCCCATGCAAACACTAAGACCTACGTGAAGACCTAAACCTAATGGCAACCTACGACATATATAAGGTACTGTTCTGCCATGATAGAGGTACGAACTGAAACACCCTAGTTGTCTCTTTGTTCACAGCAACCTAAACTCTCTCAAAATACTGACTTGAGCGTCGGAGGGACCTTTCGAGAAACAACCCCCGGAGAGTCTTTGTTTGTTTTGCAAGTATCACTTAGTCGAAGCTCTACGAGATTATGGATCAGAACAACGATATTTCAGTCCAGCAAAATCCGGCTGAACCAGAAAGTTATGGAGAAATGTTTTTCATGATATCTAGCTTTCTTTTTGAAACAGCACAGACAAGTGTTAATCTGTGTTCTTTAAAGCATTTGAAATAAAAATTGCTGCCCAATTTTATTAATATATTATAATTTAAAAAAAAGTTACAATATACTTGATGATGAATGTATGTGTACAAAATTAATGAATTACGATTTTTCATAATTGGGATTTTTTTGTTAGAAGGTTAGACTATATTGTAATTTCAAAAAATTTAAAAATATATTATAAATTTAAAAAATTATCCAACATGTTGCATTAACAGATAACAATACAAAACTGCACTTGAACTAAATCTGATACCAACGTAAGGAGCTAGGATTTTTTATCTATTTTATTCTGTTTTTACTTTTTCTTATAAATATCAATCATTTATTTATATAAATCTTACGTAAATATTGAATAAATAAATATTTAAAATTTATAAAAAAGAATAAAATAATCAAATGATTTTGTCCGCATCCCCAGCGTAAGGTATTCATATCATTAGTGTCAGTCCGATCATTAAGGACCCCACTTTGCTTGTGACTTTGACACGGGGTTTACCATACATTACCCACGTGACTTCCCAAATAAGCTACATGATGGTTGATGTTTATGCTCTACTCTGCTACATCCAGTGTTTCCTTCAATTTTAATTCCTTTCTACAGTATTCTCTTCCACTCTTCAGTCTTCACTACAAAATAATTTCAAGAATATCTTTGGGATATTATAAATTTTTAAAAAATCTATAAGCATTTCTCAACCCTTCAATCTTTTAACATCAATCTAAACATAATATTATATATGTGTATATTTGAACATAAATTAATTTTATTAATTAAAACAATTATTTTTAGTGCCTTTATCTATTAAGGATCAAATTGGGTGTGAAACATTTGGTGTCGTAATGAATTTAAGACCAGCTAACGGTTGTCCCCCCGAGGCCAAGAAGTCAAACTGGAGAATAGTTATAGTGTGGATAACTCCTAACGAAGCGTGTCCCAGCTAGCTTTTGAGAATCAATTGACAGTAGTTTACAAGTTCCTTCCAACGAAAATTCTACCCGATATTATGACTCTCTATGCCTTACGTTTCCAACTGACATTGATTTGGTAGACTCAAATTTTCTTTACCTTCAAGTATAAATTAAGGCCAGTTTATTTTTATTTTTCCCAAATTTAGTTCAAAAAATATGTTTTTTTCTGTTTTTAATTTTTTCACAAAAAATATTTATAATTTTTTCAACCAAACAAAATAGTAACCTGTTACTAAGGAATGAAAATGAAATAGTCATTCCTTATAAACAAACACCCTTAGGAGCTAACATTTGTTGAGAATACGCCATTGACATTTGGCAAGATAAGATTGACCCTCCTATTTAGTTAAAGCAGGCAGGTTATTCACTTTCTTATACACATGCGTTGCAATCCTTAGATTAAACATCAGATGTTTTAACCTTCTTTTAGAGGTAGACATATAACATAGTTTTTATTGATTTCCGACTCAATTGACACGTCTATTAGACTAGACTTGTGACTGACTCTTCGAAAGTAAAACCAAATTGAAAGTTGAATCATTAGTAAGAAAAAGAATATTACTTCTATTGAGGGAACAGGCGTTGGTATACAAATTGCTCATTACACATGGAATAATATCTCACATTCGCTCAAGTATACTGTGACTGTGGCCATTAGGATACAACATTCACACCACCATGGCTGAAATCATACAGCTTTCATTTCACAATTTCCTGTCTAAACGTTAACTTAAACAACTTACAATCTAAATTCTGAATAATATTGGGGCTATATCAAGAAATTATCAAAAAAAAAAGACCAAAGAAATAAGAGAGAAAATAGAATTAATGTCTATGCTATCGCTGTTTTGCATTTGTATTGCGTATTGTCACGCCATGTAACAATCTGGTATATCCAAGGAAGCTCAATTTTCCATCAGAAGTTCTGATCCAATCCTTGACTACAGAAAAAGCTTGAGGGCCCAGATTCATTTCCTGCTGCATAAATACTGCAGTTAGGCACATGCTTGCTAAATTCACTAAATAGTTTTAACTTGTAATCGGCTCACCAGTGCCAATTCCTCCACTGATATGGCTCTGTTTCCTTCTTGTTCAAAATATTCGAAAGCTATTTTGGAAATGTTCTCCCACTCTTCAAGGGCCTCAACCTGATATGGACTAACTGTAGCGGCACAGAATTCCTCAAATCCCAGTTTCTTGTATGATAGTGGCTCCATCTGAAGTAATAAGCTGAAATTTAGTAATAAGAGAACTAGACTATAGCGTTGCTATATCATAGACAATAATACCGGACAGTGTAGGAAATATAAATTAAGAAATCATACCACATTTAAAATGTCAAAAATCCTTGCCTCCTTCATGGCATCAGTAACATGTCTCATTAAAGCCTGCATTTTTTTGGGGAGCGTCGGAGAGAGAGAAATGAGTTTATTGGATTACTAATGGCCATAAAAGTCATATTTGGTTTTCTCGATTAATTACAAAACACTATGTTTAGCAAATAAGAACATCCATCAAAGTTTCAAAATTTCTTCTCAGCGAATAGAAGCTAAGAGTATAAACCAACCACTCTGAAGTTATTGATAGACACAAGTCCATCTTTTGGCTCCAAGAGATTAAACTGAGCCTTAACATAGACGAGCTCCTCTTCTGGAATAGCTTTCGAAAGAGCCTGCAATTTGGATCAATATCAGACAAGAAAGGTTACAAGTACTATAGCGAGAGATACCAAGGTTGTACTTAATTGGTCTCCAGGTGGAAAGTTAATTTGCTCCAAAGAAAAAATAGATCATGTTACTTAATGATACCTGAAATAGGTATTGGTAAGATCTATATAAATCACGCAAAAGCACTCATAACTTAAGACATGAACTGACTTACTCTTTTGCTCATATATGAACTCTATTTTTCTGGTGGTTGGGGGATGTTGATTAAGAAGTTCTGGATGTTGTAATTACCTTCAATGCTGCGCGCTTGAAAGGTGTTGCACGAACATATGATTTAACTAATTTGTAGATCTGAACATCTAATGGCACAGTTCTATCTTCATCTTGTAACATGGGTGAGCTGCATATGAGTGCACCAACAAACTGGTCAACTACCAGCATATATAAAGAACAAAATGTTACTAGACCAGATTGTCCAATTTGAGAAATAAAAAACCAAATACTTCAAAAGTTCCATCAAACAACTTACTTAAAGCTTGTGCAGCAGTCATCCTTTTTCTATGGTCCTTATTGAGAAGCCTTTTCACAAAATCTTTAGCTTCTGGTGATACTGCTGGCCAAGGTGAGTCTTCTAAGTTAGGTACAGCCCTTAGCACAGAACGAAAAATTCCAGATTCTGTTCGAGCCCAGAAAGGTCTACTTCCACACAGCAAAATGTATGTTATCACACCAATACTCCACATATCAGCTTCAACACTGTACGATCTATGGAGGACCTCAGGTGCAACATAATACGCACTGGCAACAATATCATCAAGGCGTTGATCTGTAACATATATATGTATATATATGATGACTTTGCGTATAGAATGTCAGAGCTATAGATAAGTTGAAATTATCAAAACTTAAAGGAAATTGTTGTCAAAGAGATGATTTCTGAATGGATTCTCATACTGGAACTTGATGCACAATAATATGCTGTTTCTCTCCATAAACAATATTTTCTAACTTCAAACAATAAAATGTATTTCGAAGCACATAAGAACATGAAACACAACCAAGCAAATTTTTCATAAACAAAACAAAAATAGTTAGTATCAAGGAGTTGATTTAAAAATAAAGTAATCAAAAGAAAGTACAGATGACACCATGTTAAAACAATAAAATAATCATTGGACCTTGAAAGATTCAATGAATAACCAAACATTACCTGGCCTGATAAAATCGGATAGACCAAAGTCAATAATCTTCATCGCAGCATCCTCATCCTTTGTGGTGAAAAGAAAATTCTGCCAAGTGATAATAGTGTACTTGGTTAAAGGTAAGAAAAAGGACTTATGGCTCCTTTGAGATGATTTTACATGGCATATGAGGTTCCAATTGACAAACTTTTATACATACACACGTATATGCAGACATGAAGAGAGAAATACATGTTACTTGGATCAAATGGTTTACCTCTGGTTTTAGATCACGGTGCACAACACCTTGAAGGTGACAAAAGGCAACTACACTTAGTATTTGGACAACAATGGTTTTAGCATCGTCTTCTATGTATCTTCCACCTCTGCAGAAGAAAAAGGGAATTGCACTAAGTAATCGTATCAACTTGAACCTTGATGCACCAAATGAAGAATCACATTGTTTACAAGGGTAATGAGAAACTATTCTCTTATTACCTCGCTAAGATTCTGTCAAGGAGTTCTCCACCTTCGCATAATCTAGTAGCAAAGATTTTTAAAAAAATTAGAAAAATTCTCATTCCAGAAATTAGAAAATGACTCCAAAAGTTGGCAAACTTTATAGAATTCATAACCAAGAAAAGGATCCCGCAACAAGGTCAATAATGAATATTAGAAACATCCCTTTACTAACAATCAAAAAAATTATCTACCTATTTTACCATTTCATCTCCAAAAATGCGCCTAGATTAACATACACAAAAAAGAACTGCTTTCTCATTAATCTTTTCAGAAATTTCCCATTCTTAAGATAGAATATGTTATGACTAGCAAGTTTATAAGGGCACAGACAGAAAAGAATTCAGATCATTCTAGTGAAATATGATTACAGATAGAAATTAGATAACAATTCCAATGGATATCAGAAAGATATACATACTCCATAACTATGTAGACATTTTGGGCATCTTCAAACACATCATGAAATGTGATCATATGCTTATGTCCGGATAAGGCTTTCAATATCTTTACCTCCCGACGAACATCTTCAATTGATATTGCCGTTGTCATCTGCATAGACATTCTTTTATTACCAATACCTATAATTAATCTATAGCAATCAATTTACGAGAAAATCAGTTATTAGCTTACAAGGACATAAATCAAAAACAGATCTACTCCAAAACAGAAAAAGTGAAAAATTATTATTATTGAAAAGTATTAGAACAGCTTGATCGAAATTAAACAATTAAACAGTATTAACAGAAAACATGTAGTATCAGACTTGTTAATTGAATTATTAAAGACATCAACAAACAACTAGATGCAACAACAATAAATCAGTTATAGTTGATAACTGTCTTCCTTTAGCCTACAACTTCCGTTTCTTAAACTTGCATTACATAAGATATGAAGGCTATGTGGAGCAGCGCCATGAATAAAGCCCATCCGTGCAATATTCCCCCTGAATGTGTTTTAAGACTTTTTAATTTTTGATACAAGAACATGTTTTAAGACGTAATAGACAAGAAATGGGAGATTTTTCAACCTCATTCTAATATGCGTTTAGAGCTTCATAGCTTGCAAATTTGATGAAGCATTTGGATAGATAGCTGGCATTTAAAAGACGGAAACTAAGCAACTACCAGATCTGCAGTATAATGCAAGTTTTAATTGCTTGGCATAAAGTTAGATGGCTAACCCGGTAAATAAGTTTTGCTCAGTATTGTGATCCTAGTGCACAGTTCCGGATCGTGATTTATATCCATCTCAATTGTCAACAAATCATGTGAAGCTAAAAAAACCGGTAGAATTTAAATGGATGAAGAATTTGACCCAGAATGTAAATCAGTCCGAAAGTTATTTATTTTCCGCAGGTTCAAGCATTATTCTGATTTCCCATGGCTTAACCACTCGAATTCTTAATAGCAACATATCTAGTATAACTCGTGGCATGAGGCATCTGTCCTGGTAAAGCAAATTTCTTCTTACTAAATCTTCACATTAGACATCATAAATGCACTAAAACATCCCTTTTTCTGCTTCATTCATTTCATTTCATGAGCTCTAAAGGCCATAAGATAGTAATGGGAAGATTAGAAATATAACTACCTTCACAAGAACTGATTACAGGCCTCTAGACTAGCATCTGACCTCGTCACGCATTATCAATAAGAATATCCTCGAATCTTGACGTCAAAACCAAAACTATAAACTTTCCATCTACTCCCCAATTCAATAAATGATAAAATCAACCAGAATTAATAAGTTTGATGATTTCAAATTCGGATGTTAAATTGACAAACCCCACTAGAGAAAAACTGAAAAACAAATTATTGAACTAGCAAACCCAAACGCAAACGCACCTTAGCTTTGGAAATGATCTTGACAGCAACTTCTTGTCCCTTAAGCTGTCCCTTCTTGGCCTTAGCCAAACAAGTATGACCAAAATGCCCCCTCCCAACCTCTCTTCCCAACTCATACTTCCCTGCAAAACTCTTGGCGTAGCCGAAACTCTTGTCCAACGCCGTGAGCTCCTCATCCTCGCCATCCTCCTCCGCCGCTCCCTCCCGATCCTCCGGTATCGTCCCCTGTTTCTTCTTCTTCAGCCCCGTCCGCCTCATGATCGCCATGATCGGCTTCGCCGGAGAGGGAGGCGGTAATGGCCACTTGAACTTCCTGGCTGGCGTTGGGGACGGTCGCACTCCCGCCGGAAGCGGACTCGGGAATGGACTAGTAGTGTAGGTGTTGGTGTTAGGATCAACTGAATGCTGCGATGGAGCTTTCAGTGAAGGCGGCGATGGAGGAGGCTTGACGTGGTCGCCAGTGGTGCCGTTGGTTCCGGCTTTAGTTTCTCCGTTAGAGGGGGCAGAATCCAGGTCTTTGCTGCAGCAATGGCCCATCGTTGGATGCGAGTTGACAAGTCGGAGGCTCAGAGTTGAAAGCGTGAGACGGTGGAGAAGTGAGGAAGAAATTAGTTAAAAGATAATGAAGATACTCTTAACTTAAATGACGGGAACTTTGAGAGAGAGGACTTAGGACTTAAGCAGAGGGAGGAAAGAGAGAAATTTCAAAGTTATTGAAAAAGTTGCGCGTATAATAAAAACCCTTTTTTGTTACGAGTATGAGCCAATTCTTCTTCGGCTTTATTGTGGGGTCTACTAACTCCGTTTACTCAACATTTCGATCATATAATATATTTAAGATTTATTTTCGATATATTAACTGTTATCTTGACGATGAAATTGAAGAATTCAAAGATGTAAGATTTTGAAGGCAACTCTTGGAACAATTAATAAAATTATTTTTTTATAACAACCGTAACTAAAAAGCTTTTTGAAGTCTAAAATCTAAATTCAAAGAGGAAGTTACACGCACCTAGTACCCAGAAGCGTTTTCTTAGAAAGTTTGACATTGTACGTACCTACCGTCTACACGCTATTGGCATAGATGGGGATGTCTAAGACAGACGGTGAATGTGATGTTCCTTTGGTTGTACCGCTCGTGGCAAACTATGAAATTTTTATTGGATTCATGGAGGACTTTCCCACTTCCCAGGCTCCTCAACTTCTTTTACGAAAAAACATTAATAAAAAATAGTTTTTACTTTTTAGTTGTTTTTTACACAGTATAATTTTATTATTATTTAATAGCTACTAATAAAAAGTTCTAACCTATAAATTCTCAAAATTATTTTAAACTTTTTAAAGAAAAATAAAGAATTCTTTTTTTTTACAAGGGAAAGAAAATATAAAAAAACGACTGGCCTAACCAGCGCATTGTCTACGCGACAAAACACCGTTATGATCATGCTGCATGTGGGTCTAGACTAGAGGTGGGGGTTCCTTAAGAAAGTAGAGACTAGGACGGGCAAAGGTGGCAAGGGACGCCAAACAATTAGCACTCTAATTGCTCTCGCGGTACACATACTATTGCTGCACCTTCCAATGTTACCTGAGGAGACTCCGGAATCCGGATGCCGGCCGGCCCAGGGCCATGACAAGAAGGGGCCCTTATGTTAAAATGTGATTCAAAGTTTAAATTAGTCTTCCTTAAGGTGTTAC
>JANVCL010000212.1:10841327-10855469 GCA_026546855.1 Erythroxylum incrassatum | reverse complement strand
TTCAATGAACAGATACCTCCAGAACTTTTCAACCGTAGGATTGGGCACAACATTCAATTAAGAAATGAACGAGCTGGGTGGCTGCAAAACTTTCACAGAGGGGGAGGGGGAGAATGTCACCGTTGGATTAAGTGGACGGTTCAGATGGATTGCGTGGTCGTCCATCCCGTTCGTCCTTAGTATATATACTTAATGAACCACTGCAAAAATCCTTAAATAGCAACTTCTGTGGTTTTGGACCTGACTTTCAAGTCATTCTCAAGTGACAAAACAAACCTAGGGGTGCAAGGAATAAAACGCAGAACCATATAGTCTCAATAGTCGAATTACTTTCTTGTAGTGTATCCAATGTGAGGAAAGATACCATTGGAACAATGTCATTCCCAAATAGGAAACATTTATGAAAGAACTATTTTATTTTCTTTTTATCTTCCTAATAACTACTTCCATCAACTACGTAAGTTTCTAAACACTTACAAAAACTTGTAATTAAAAACAAACTACTACAATGAACTAAAACTCAAATTACCTGGAGATGAAGAACACGACATGTGTATGAAGATGAACACTAGAGATGAACATAGGACATAGGTAACAATTAGATGAAGACGACGACAGACCATTGGCACAGCTGCCATAACGTGAGGAGGAAGACAAAGACAAAATCAAGCACTACTTTGTAATTAAGTTTTTAATATAACAAAAATAATGTCATTTGTGGTGGACAAAATGGTGTCATTTTTTATCTAAAATTGTGGATTTTGTCCTGTAGAAGAAACAAAAGATATATTCGTAGCTTCTTTTAGCTATTTCGTAGCTAAAGGCATTTGGCTACAAAAATATATTTGTAGTCAAAAGAAATTAGAGGTTCAAGTGACTTTTAGCTTCAAAAATATATTCGTAGCTAAATTATATCACCTGTAACGTTTAGCTATGAAAGTCATTTTCGAGGTACAGACATTTGGCTATGAAAGGTGGAGTTAATAAGAATAGGAAAACGAGTATAAATAAATTAAAAAATTGGAAACTTTCTTATGATTTGAAACAAATTAATTAAAAAATAGTAAATGATGCTGATGTAAAGTTCAATCCATGCTACCAAATGTTTCATGCCATAAATAAAATTGGAAACTCAGCGATAAGGTGCTAATTGCTAACTTGCAACTGATTACGTACTGTCAGTTATGTAACTCCAAATTTGGATCTGTTCTCCAAATCCCAAGGGCTGCACTCGAACAAGTGCCATATGCAGCCAAATAATGGCAAGTGGATTCGGGTTTTGAAGGTGTCACATTTGACTTTAAAAGGCGTATTAGTTGAAACTTGAAAGTATTCCCCAGAGTCATCCGTCCTAGAAGCATTCAAAGGTCCTGTCCCAATATATAAATTTTTTCACCAGTTTTCTTACTTTGGATTATGAGACTTTTTAGTTCTTATTTCTTCATTTTTCTTATTGGAAAAGATTATATCAAAGAATTCTTCATATTTAATATTTTTGTTATGTCAATTTTCTCAATCAATTTTTATTTATAATTATTTTTTGTAAACGAATTTATAAAAAATATCTTAACAAATAATAACATATTTATACCGTAGATTTCACTAAAAAAACACATGAACATATCATGCCACCAAAATGCTGACATGTGGATGTTAACTCTCCCACCATATAACGTTACAGCTGCGAATTTATAATGTTAACATGTTTGTTATTGGAACTTAAACATTTCAATAGTGTCATTTTATTAAAAAAAATAGATGCAATATTAACATTATATAACAAAAAGAGTTGTATAATAGTTAAACAATACTATAAAAAGGTGATAGTTTTTAAATCAAAAAAATGAAATAAAAGAAATTCAAATTGCAAAGGCACTAATATGTTTAACCCTAAAATAGTAAGGCAAATGGTAAAACATGGATATAGGTTGTTTTTTGTTCATGCTTTTTCTTCATCCCTTCATTACTATAGGAATAGCCTTTTCTATATAAATCTTGTACATTAATTATTAACACTAACACATATATATTAATAAGAAATACATATAAGAAAACCTTGCATGTTTATGGAAAATAATAAAAATAATTTCCCAACCAATATAAATTAAGAACAAAAAAAGAAACTTTGGCATTTTAAGGCAGCTATTTTGCTTTTGAATTATTCGAATCATTACTTTCAAGATTATCGTTACTTTTACGATTGCCCTTTTTAATCTTATTATTCTTCATGTAATTACCTTGTTTTATATTTATATTATTTATTTTATTTCTTATTTTTATATTTCTATTTGTACATATTTATCTATTATTTATTTATTTATTTTATTATCTTTTATGTCTATTTTTCTTTTTTTATTATTACTTTATTATTTAAATATGTATATTTTATTAATTTTTTGATTTTATTAGTTATTTATTTATTTAATATAGATATCTTTTATTTTTTATTTTTAATTTTTTCTTCTATATGTGAGTATATTGGAAGCAACCTTATATTAATTAGAGGTAAAGTTGCGTACTTCTAGACCTCTCTAGACTCCACATTCAATGAAACTTCTATTGAGTTATTGTTGTTGTAGTTGTTATTTATTTAAAAAAAGATTTTACATTCAAATTCTTTGTCCCAATTTTGTCATTCCACTCATCTCACCTAATGACATCAATTGTTGTCTTCTTATTATAGCCTTTTCTTATGCAATCTATATGAGCATCCCAACATTTACATGGTGTTTTCCATGCGTTTGGGAATGATTACTACTATAGGGAGTTATCGGTTGAATATCTAATGGTGCTTATTTCTCTCATTAAGTTGGTCATTACAACATTCTTGAAACTCCATTATTAGGTTTTTGTAGTGGTGCTCTTTTATAGCAATTTTGTTTAAATATTTTTTTGGTCTTTATTTGACATATAAAAGTGGAGTGAATTAATTGTTCATGAAATTTATCCTTTCAAAAAATTATGAAAGAATTGCCTAAAATTTGTGAATGGGAATGGATGATTACGATAATTTAATATAAAGCAATCATAACAAGTACAATAATAATGAAAAGAGTTATAGAAGAAAGTTTACAAATAATTTTTATATATGTTCACTCTCCAAGTTTCATTTAAGATTTTTCACTATCTTCTTTATCATGGTGGAAAGGAGCCTATATATATAGTCTTTTTTACCACGATTGAGGGGCAGCCTTTACTTATCTTCTTGACGGTGAAATGGAGTTACAATAACTTAAATACCAATAAATTGCTTAAACAACTTAGTAAACTTATTTCCTGCATGTTTGGTTAATTGGAATAAAATGGCTATTCCTAATATATTCCTAACTTATTCCTAAACACGTGTTTAGGAATAAAGAGAACTAGGAACAACTAAATTTGGGTAAAAGCTATTCTTCAAATTGGAAGAATAGCCAAACTCCATCCCAACCTATCTTTAAGTATTCGATGAATAGCTTAACTGATCTAAATACTAATAATAATATAATAATAATAATAATAAGGTTAATAATAATAATAAGAACAATAATAATAATAAAGTTAATAATAACAATAATAATAACAACAACAACAACAATAATAATAATGATGATGATGATGATGATGATAACAATAATAATAATAATAATAACAACAACAACAACAACAATAATAATAATAAGGATACTTTGGTCTTTTTGTTACTTATTCCTTTCTTATTCCAAGTTTATATTTTCAAACCAAACACTAGAGTAGAAATTCTTTATCTATTCCATTCTTTAAATCAAACAAAGTAATACTCATTCTTTCCTCATATTTTCTATTCTTAGGAATAACTATTATATTCTCTATCTATTCTATTCCAGTGTACCAAACAAGCCGTAAGTCAACTCAATAAATTAATGAAAGAATTATTGGATAATCTTTAAACTGTCTTACTAATGTCAGGGCTAATCAAAATATTATAAAGATATCTAACAACTAAATTATAAACTATTTGTACCTGTCTTTATCAAATATGCTTGTTAGATATACAAACTAATTGTTATTACATTTTAATTTAGAGACATTGGTTAACTTAACTACATATTCGGTTGACTGACATCCTAATAAAAGAAGTTACAGTCATTGATTTTTAAAACTTTAAACTTGTAAAGAATTTTAATGCCTTGATGTCAATCAATGTGTGACCAAACTAGAAGTTTAACACATGAAATGTGTTACACCAACCTAACTCCATTTTAGAACAAGTTTTAAACATCAAAACACTACCTCAGGTCCACCTAACGTAATTAAAAATATTAAAAAGCTTTCTAGATTTTAAAGTTTAAAACTAATTGCTTTAATTTGAGTAAGAGATAATTAAAAGTTTCTCAAGAAGTATTTTCAATATTAAGAGACTTCTTTAAAGATCAAACCAAAATGTACTCTTGAATTTGAAAAAGTATATGCATTAAAACCAATTCCTCATTGTTCTTCGACCATTTTATTTGTTTTCCACTTGGATCATATTGAAACTCTTGAATTTGTCTTAGAACTCATTTGGTTTTTTTTCTTCTTGATGTTCCACTTTATTCAATTTACTTTATGACACGTATTGGCTTAATTACCTTCATGACTTACCTTTTCCTCATATTTTTTAGTGGCCATATGTTTTTAATTAAAAAATAAACATTATTAATAATATACTTTATTACATTCAAAATGTAAATTATTTCTTTCATTGGTTCAACATTTTGTGGCATTTGCATAGAGTAATATCATCATCATCAACACTCAGTTGAAGTTCCGCTGAGGCGTGAGGTATGGAGAGGTCTAATAGTGTGCAATCTTACTCTTACCTAGTAGAGAGACTATTTCTGATAGGCCTACATGCAATTTGTCATGAAAATATTACAAAATTATAAATGGATGTACATACATATACAAATCAATCAATCAATTAATCAAATAAACATAAAAAGGTAATAAAAATAACTAAATAAAAAATACAATAATATATAAATAAAAATAAATATTAAAGATATTGAATAATCATAAAAATAAAGAGACAAAAAAGGTAAAACAACACAAAATAATGTACACATAAATACAAATAAATAATAAAGATATCAAATAATCATAAAAATAAAACAAAAAAACAAAAAAGGTATGGCAACATAAAATAACTTACATATAGAACATGTCAAAGCTTAACAATAAATGGCATAATGAAAATACATACCAAAAAGGACCCGTATAAGAGTAACTCCAACTAGGCCACAAGGTAAAATAAATATACCGACCAAAAAAGACCCTTACAGGAGCAACTCTGACCAGGCATAGAGGTTATGATAATTAATACAAATTCTATTTATCGACATTGTAAAGTAGGAAGTTACCCTATTATATACTACCTATATTTAATTTTATATGTGCTTTAGAAGACATTGCATTAACTAAGATATTTTAAGCTAAATGAGCTATGTAATTAATACATATTGATTTTTAAAAACTATCAAAAAACCAAAAACTCAATTATTGACTCACCTTTTTATTATATGATTGATTAATATTATTATTTGTTATCAACACATCTTTAATGTTGGGAATCTTCAAAATGATATAGATGAATAACTAGACCAAAGTTCATAATTCCTCAACGAATCCTTCTGCTAGTAATAATTTCTTAATTGAATCATTTGAATAGTAAAAGAATTATTATGAGAAATGTATAAGTTTTAGTTTGCATAGTCTTATAGATCTACAATGTCATATTTATTTATTATTATATTGATTTGTAATGTTAACATCGAATCCACATAATGACATACCATCATCATGATTAAGTGGCATGTTTCACATATTTTAGTGGGTTTCACAATATTATTATGTCATAATGTTATAATGTAACAGCTAATGTGTCTCTGTATGATTGTCATATTAGCATTATTTGGCACGTTTCACATATTTCAGTGGGTTTCACAATATTATTATGTCATCATGTTATGATGCAACATATTGATGTGTTTCTATATGATTTTCATATTTGCATTATATAACATGGTATGCGATGTTTACACTTTTGTTAATTATGATAATATAAAATTAAAATTTTTTAAAACTTAAGAATAATTAAATAAAAATTTGAGTAAATAACTATATTGAAAAAAATTTTGAAAGATGAATGAAGAAATTTTATTAACACTAGCAAAGCTATTACACCATTAAAATGAAAGAGATATTACAAAACAAATTGCTAGAAGAAGTGAGCCTAGGAGCTAAGTTTCAAAGATTTCATCTGAGTTTCAGTTCTGATGTGAGATTGTTTTGTGCATTGCTTGCGATCATGATTTCTCTAATCCATTTTAGTTTGTAATCTGCTAGTTGATGTTTTTCAATGGCTTGGCTTTTATAAATTTTGCTACTTCTTTCTCTCCAGATTGAATAGATTGTAGATATGAAGGCTGTCTTAAATAACATTCTATTTATCTTAAGATCCTTATCCTTTTTGATGGCCTATGTCAAGACCACAATGCTCCATCAGTAAATGCAACATCCTACTCTAAATGATCTTGGAGTACCTACATAAAAAAAATGACTTCTATCTTGTTCCTCTTCTTTGCGTAAGACATATATAGGGTCATAATTTCCAAACCATCTATCCTTAGTTCTATTCCTATTCTTTAGAACTATTCAATTGATCAACGATGCTTTTGGATTTATGGTTTGCCTCCATGTTAGTTCATGTCAAGGTGCAACCTTTAGACAAGTTTTATAAATTTTATAGCAAGAAGAATTTGTGAAAGACCCCATTGTTAGCTAGCCAAATGATACTATCATCCCTATGCAAATGATGGAGATGAGGTAAATAATTTATCAATAAAGAGGCAAATCTGAAATTACAACGCCAATCCTCATTCTGTATGATTGAAGAAACTCTAGCATCTAAAGAAATTCTAGTCCTTAAATGTATAAGCTCATTTCTCATTACTAAAGGGTTGTGATCATTCCAATTGTCAAACTAGAATAGGAGCTTTCACCATTCCCTAATTTTTGCTTGATCTAAAGATATAAGGAATTTCTCAGTATTAGCATATGTGTGAAATACTAAGAGTGTTCCCTGCTCACTTTCAACTACTATATATTATATCTTTTAAGTAGAACTTATTGATCCATTTGATCCGTAAAGTTTCTTTGTTAACACTTAAACTTCATATCCTCTTACTTAGAAAGAATTTCTTCATAAGAGATACAGGAACAATTCCTAATCCTCCCTCTTTCCTTGGAATAAATATTTCATCTTATTTAACCTTTGCCCCTTTTGAATTTTTTGTCGTACCAGACTATAGGAATGTCTTGATACTCTTTATAATCTCCTTAGTGACTCTCTTAGGAAGTGCCAGATGAGCTCTCCAACTCATATATAAAATTCTTAATATAAAATTGATGAGGGTGAGCCTAGCAACAAAAGATAAAAATCTATTTTACTAAGCATTAATTATTGTTTTATATGATTCAACCAATGGAATCCAATCGGTATATTTTGGCTTAGCGTTGGTAATAAGGATACCAAGATATTTGAAAGGAGAAGTTTGAATTCTGAAGCTAGCTCTTCTACTTAACTATATCAGATTCTTCACATCATATGAAATGAATATATTGCTTTTGGTAACATTAACTTCCAGTCCATAGCACTTTATCAAAAACTTTAAAATACTTAATATGATCTCAATGGATTAGATATCAACTCCACACAATAGTATCAAGTCATCTACAAAATCTAAGAGATTGACCCTCAACTCCTTACATCTCTGATGGTATTGAAACAGGCCATTGCAAGAGATCAGGGAGTTAAGCATTCAGGGGTCCCCTTGTCTTATTCCCCTAGTATTTCTGAAGATTTTAGTAGGTGCTCCATTTAGCAAAATGTTGAATAGGGTTGTAGTAATCCATTCCAGTATTCATTTCACAAATTGAGATAGGAATACAAGTGTTTGTAAACATGTTTCAACAAAGTCCCATCTGATTCTATTAAAGGCTTTGAAGAAAACAATCTTGAACGTACAATTTTTTATGGATCTTTCTATAGTATAGTCCTTTATCAATTCCTGAATAACAAGATGTTGTCTCCAATAGATCTCCCAGTTATGAAAGCACCTTGAGCTAGATTGATAGTATCTTTAATGCTAGGTTCAATCTATTAGCAAGGAGCTTAGAAATTACATTATAGGCTATATTGCAACATAATGTAGGTATGTAATCCATCATTGAAGAGGGATTTTTCTTCTTTGGGATAAGGCAGATATAAGATTTGTTCATTTCTATCGACATAATTGATGAAGTAAAGGATTAACGTACAGCTTCAATGAGAAAGTTAACAATAATATCCCAAGTCTCTTAAAAGAACAATGTAGAATATACATTAAAACCAGGTGCTTTGGAGAGATTTAGTACAAAGAGAACATCTCTATTCTCCTATTGTAAGAAGAGTAACACTAAAGATTCCCTCATCTCCTGACCGATTCCATTTTTAAAGAATCTGTTGATGTTTATATCTCTAGGGATGTTAATTCTACTGATCCCATCCATGTAGTGAAGTACTCTAAATCCATCTCCTCCATCTTATTATGAGAAATATGGTGGTTCCCATAATTTTCTTAGAGCGTAGAGATATTATTTCTATTTCGTCTGGCTAAAATATAGCAATCAAGAATTTTCCGTTGGCATCCCCATCCTATTAACCAAGTGACCCTTAATTTCTGCCTTAGTATTAAATTATACAGGCATAGAGCATTATGATACTCCTTCATCTTTTGGGTCTCTACCATTTTCATTACAATATTGTGAGGATGCTTATAACAATTTTCTTGGGCATATCTCATATTGTTTTTACCTTCTGTTGCACCTGTAGTATGTTCTTTAGCAAAAACCTTGATTGCAGCTTTAACAGTTTTGAGTTTCCTTATGAGCTAGAAAGCTTTATCGCCTTTCACTTGCTTTCTCCAATTGGTAAGTACCATTTCTTAAAAACCTTCTTTTTGTTTTAATCCATTAGAAAACCTAAATGGAGCTCCAAATGATTTAAAAGGGCAAAAACTCATAATTTCTATCCAATAGTGATTAGCGGAAACATTGTCTCCAAAGTGAGAATAGGATTGTGAAAATTAATTAAGTCAATGCTAGTTAACCATCACTCTATTTTGCTTCTGCCTAATCAATAAATCCCCTTGTTGTTTATTTTTCCAAATGAAAAGACAACATGTATAATTCAGATCCACAAGGTCAACCTTTTGCATAAGGTCAGTGAGCTATTTACAGGCACTTTTATAATAAGTTCTACCACCTTTAACTTCTAGAGAGGATAAAATATAGTTAAAGTCACCATTTGTCACCCCAAGGCTTAACTGCTTTTGCATTTATAACTCTAATGTCTTACCAAAGTTTAGCTCTTTGAAATAAGAAGTTTGAGGCATAAATTAATGTCAGTTCAAATCTAACATGCACACCTTGAATCTAACATTTCAGATGTAAGAGTTGGTCGGTTTCCGAGGTTAGTTGTAATTCTACTTTATCTAAATTATAATCACATATTATCCTTCCATTGTAACGATGTGTATGGCTAGAAAATATTTTCCATTTAGCACCAAAAATCTGAGACATTTCTGTAAATGAGACTATTTTATTTTTGTTTCAAGAAAGCGTACAATCCATGGCTTCTTCTTTAGAATTACCTTTTTTATAGCTTGTCTTTTTAGAGGGTCATTCAACCCTCTAACATTCTATATTAGCACTATCATGTCAAGTAAAGGGTTTAGCCCCTTTCAATCTATTATTCCCTTCCTTTCTTGCTGATTTTCTTCTAAATTTTGCTGTAGGGTCCTTTCCCTCTTCCATATTATTCATAGCTTGTTTGGTATCCTTATTACTACATAATCAAGTAGCATCAATCTCTTTATCCTTCTCTTGAGAAATATCTTGAGTAGTTGTATCAAGAATAGTGTTTGAATTCCTTGTATTTGGTGGCTCACTCCTCTCCTCATATGAAACAGTCTCAACCACTTCACTTCCCTTCTCCAAATTTCGTTCTTTATTGATGTAGTTAGTGTCATTTTGAGAATCCAATCCTATAAGCTCATTATATCCTCTCTTTTTTTAAAAAAGTTTTGCCTATGGGCTTCCATTTTCTATTGAAGTTGTTATGCTTCTAGGGGTAAGTAATAAGAACATCCATTTTTACTAGCTCCTCTACCTCTCCTAACTTTATGATAGGGATGCTATCAGGCAATTCAACATTCTTTTCAATTTCAACACACATTTTAGGAAAGCAATTCCTCTCCATACTTGTAATCTATGTATTCATGCAAATAGGCTTGTGTAAGGAGATAGCTAGGTAGCTAAGCCCTCTAATGGTCCAAAATTTCAGAGGTACATTATGGAAATTGACCCAAATTGGGATGTTGTCAATACCAAATTTAATACTTGGCTTCCATTTTTGTATGAACATAGGTTGTCTAACAACATGTGAAGGCCCTTGTTCAAGAATCTCATTTAGACATGTTTCATTGCTGAATTTAAATAAAAATTATCATCCTCTTTAAGCATTGCTTTCTCCAATTCTTTCTTGCTCTAGCTAGTCGTAGTCTAGGATTGAACCAATGGAAAAAAGGTCTTTTACTCTATAAACATCCTAAAAGAGTAGAGGATCACTCTGAAACTCCAACTTTGAGCTTATTTATACTTAGAGTAAGGACTTCATCCACCATGACATCTTGGAAATGTCTAAGTTTGCCTTTATTATGTTGAATGGCTATTATATTCTTCCAAGCTCTAGCAAGTTAGCTAGGTGACTTAGTTGGACCTGAAGTTTCACCATTTTGAACAACCTGTGCATTGTAAGCTAACTTAGGGAACTCCTCGTGCATGAGGTTTATCCCATTTGTTTTGGCACTATCATAGGAGGTTGTAGGGCCAAAGGTTGACCTTCCATAGAACTAGGACCCCACATAGCATCGGGCCAAAGAGTTTGCACCAATGCAGCAACAAATATGTCACAGGAGGTAACATTCCAAAAAAGGAAAGTGTCAGGGGGTAGAGAGGTAAATGTTAGAGAGAACAAGAGAAAAGTAAGAGAAGTGGAGAATTGAAATCTAGATCATTAACACACACTTCAACTACAAAGAAAAACTTGATATAGTAGAAGAACTAATCATAGTATCATCCTTTATATCAATTCAAACTCATTAGCAAGATTAAAAATACATTAATTAAATGAACTAATATCTAATAGTTAACTAACTTAATTAGTGGAAAAATAATTGTGATACTATTTAGTTCTCAAAAGTATAGTTTTAAATTCTTCTCATCCAAATTCTATTATATTATATCAAGGTCAAAAATATAATTTTAATTTGAAAACTAATCTTACAAGTATATCAACTTAATGTCAATCTTTTTTATTTGGATTGGTCTATCTCAATCAAAGCTTATAAACTAATTTGTATTTATTGGCATTTACAAGTATAATATGTTAAATAAATCAATGTGGACTAGCATAATCTTATTATATTTAATGTCTTAATTATGTCCATATGACATTTAGGTCTATAAGATGAACATTATATTGATAGCCATATTATATGTCTTTGGTCCATTCGTTAATCTTGCTTAGGCCTACCCATTAGGCTTATAACCCACAACAAAATATATTTTAAACAAATTGATATATTCTTGCTTATTGTCAAGTTTAGTGATGTGCTGATGTGTAGAAAAAATTGGTGAATAGGATTCAAAGAGCTCTAGTTTTCTTCTTCATTATATTTATTCTTGTCTTGTAATAATTTATAAAGGATTGATGTCTTATAATCAATTTTCACCATCTTTAGGAGGTAAACCTTCTAATCTTATGAAAGTTATTGTGGTTCATTGTGTCACTAAATGTTTAATTGTGTGGCTTGAATCATATTGATATTATGCATTCAATACTTTGTTTGTTATCCAAATTCAATGCTTGGTATTATGGTGACCTTCATAAATTTTGAAGTTGTAGTTTGTCTTTGTTATTCTTTTCCTTTTTTTTTTTACTTGTAGTTGAGCATTACACCTAACTTTTGGGAAACTTAAGTTTAATTGTTTTGTGGGGCTTAAACACCTCATGTATCATTCATGTAAGTGTTTACATGTGTTTTAGGCAGGATCTTTGAACAAAAGGGCTAAAAAAATATAATTTTTTAAAACCTCCAACAATGGCCAAAACCATTTATTATTTGATCTCCTTGTTGGGTGATTCTATTTTTCAGATGGATGCCATATATCCCTTAATTTTTGAAAAAGAAATAAATGGCTCTTTCGAATGTGAGAAATTACTAGGTCAAGTTATAGGTTGAGCACTGATCATACAGTTAAGATAAGATATTTGCAATTTTGTTGTTGTTGAGTATTTGCAGTTTTTCACTATTAAGTATTTACAATTTTTCCATTGTCTTATATTTACAGTTTTACCATTATTGCATATTTATAGTTTACCATTGATTTTTATTTACAGTTTTTTCATTGTTATATATTTACAATTGACCCTTATAACGTACTTACAATTTTGTTTCTAGTAAAAAAACTATCATTTTTTACTTTTTTGAGAGAATTGATAACCAAAAGAAAGGTTATATGGTGGCGACGGCACATAATGTTGACAATGATTGGACTTTATGCAATAAACTTTTGAGGTAATTTATATTCTTTAATATTGTTATCATTTACTTTTTCATTATGTTATGATTGATGTTAGTAATATTTATATATAATGTGTTCATTTATATTCTAGAACCACATACAAGTGAAAGGTTGGCAACTGTGTTGCGAGATTTTTTGATGGATTTTAATGTTGACAACAAATTATCCATTATAACAGTTGATAATTATAGTAGGAATGATGTTATGATTGAAAAGTTGAAGGATAAGATATGAGTTGGGAGATTGTTGGTTGGTGGAAGGTTATTCCATATGCATTATTTTGCGCATATTCTGAACTTGATTGTGAAGGATGAATTGGATATCATAAATGAAAGAATAGATTCGACTCAAAATAGTGTAGTATATTGGAGTGCAACACTTAAAAGAGTTGAGAAGTTTGAAGAAATTGTATGATTTCTATGCATTTTAAGTACGAAGATGTTGATTTTAGCTTATTCAATCAGATGGAACTTAACCTTCAAGATGTTAGAGTCAACAATCCAATATGATAATGTGTTTACTAGGATAGAGAAAGAGACTTTTAGTACACTTGCATGCCTACAGAAGATCAATAAGAGTAGGCTAGAGAACTTTGTGCATTGTTGAAATTATTTTATAATGCAACTGAATTGTTCTTTGAAACAAAATAACTAACTCCACATTGTTGCTCTAGCACTATATGTGAGATAAAGAATGCTTTATCTATCTGGATGTTTGATTCCAATAAATTTATTCAAGTTATGACAAAGTAGATGATAGAGAAACTAAATTCTTATTTGTCTATGGTTGGACATATTGTTGCAGCCATATCTGTGCTGGACCTTATATATATATATATGGTGATCGAGCCTAAGAGCATCTATATGTTGGACATATTGTTGCAGCCATATCTATGCTGGACCCCATATATATATATACATATATATGGTGATTGAGCCTAAGAGCATCTAGATGTTGCTAAACAATTTTGGTTTGAATTGTTTAATGCAACTCAGAATGGACAAAATTCATCATTGGGATCACAGTAGTTTAAGATATTCAACTTTGACTTCAGTTTTAGGTTTAAGCTCATCTTCAAAGAGCAGTTTGTTACTTTCACTTTCAAACTTATGAAAGAAAAAAGGGCTAGGACTTTGTACAATATGATGGAAGTAGATAAATATTTGACCGAACATTGTGCAACTAAATTTGAAGGTGTGTAGTTTTATGTATTATTAAGTTAAAACAGTTGTGGAAATAATTTTTCGATCATGCAAGTAATTGCATGAGACTTATTAGTAATTCCATTATCCACCATTGATTCGGAGTCTATTTTTAGTACTAGTGCTCGAATCATTAGGCCTTATCGTGCTCGACTTCATCCTCGTATTGTAAAAGCCCTTATGTGTGCCCAAAGTTGGTTATATGATGAAGATATTAATGGTATTTTTTTTCATTTTGATATATTTTATATTA
>JANVCL010000212.1:10815613-10831922 GCA_026546855.1 Erythroxylum incrassatum | reverse complement strand
ATATGTATGATAATGTGTTTTTTAATGTGTTTACATATTAAAAAACACATTATCATACATATATATGTATATATACATATATAATACATATATATGTATGATAATGTGTTTTTTAATGTGTTTACATATTAAAAAACACATTATCATATTATATATGTATACATATATATACATATTATACATATTATATATATATAATATGATAATGTGTTTACTCTATCCTAGTAAAAAATTGTATATATATATATAATTTGTTGTATATATATATGTATCATATTATATATACAAATGTTATATTTAATAATATAAATGAAAATTAAAAAACAATATGTATATAAGTATATACATATATATATGTATATGTATGTATCTAATTGGATAGGATATACTATGTATATATACATATATACATATATCATACATACATATGTATATCCTATCCAATCGGATGGAACTTAATATTGTTTTTTAATTTTCATTTAATACAACCATAGGTATTAACGTGGAGGTGACCAATCTTACTCATCGATCAAATGGACATTATTTTGATAAAATATTTGAAGATGAAGGTATATTTAATTATTTATTAATTATCACCATGTCCTTAATATTCATTTAATTTTAATATTATATTATTAAATATAACATTTGTATATACAAATGAAACAATACAAACTATTGACGATCCTGATTATAACGATTAACTGCTCTCTTAATCTATCTAGTCTCTACCTTCTCTAGACTCCTGTATCTAGTCTCTAGTCTTCGTCATGATTTTATCTTGATTTGTGAAAATTATATCTTTTTTGTAAAATGATGCAGAAAATCATTTGTATACAATTAAGATTACTATAGTTAATTTTGTTTTATCCTTTCTCTCTTTTTCTAATTCATTATTTAAGTAAAATTTCTTATAAACTTCCTTATAACTTTTTTTCACTCTAAATAAACATTCTAGAACACTATCCTAAATGTTAAAAATAGGTCAATTTCTCTTTATTTATTTAAAATTCTAAATAAAAATTCTATACAAATCTAACTAATCCCAAATTAAAATCTAATTAAAGAAATTAGTAAATAACTATATTTCATTATGAAAATTTTCATAATTAAAATTTAATAAAATTTTAAAAATTGCAAAAAGATAAATAAAAAATAAAAATGAAAATAATATAAATGGAATATGTGAAAATGTAAGTTTCTTTCATTTTCCCACAATCATATCCTCCTTTATTATTGAATTTAATTTCATCTTATTTATTTTATCAATATATGTAAGTTTTATATATTTATTCATTATAAAATTTCAAATGTTCTTAATCAATTAAATTTCGTCACTATAATTAATTGAACTGATTACTTCAATTATATTTTTTCATTTCCTATAATTAAATCCTCCTTTATTAATAAAATTTGTTTCATTTTATTTATTTTATCAATCTATGTAAGTTTTTATATATTTATTCATTATAAAATCTCAATTTTTCTTAATTAATTGAAATTCATACTATAATTAATTGAATTGATCATTTCAATAATAATATTTTTCTTTCATTTCCTATAACCATATCATCATTTGTTAATGAATTTGGTTTCATCTTATTCATTTTATCAATATATGTAAGTTTTATGTATTTATTCATTATAAAATCTCAAAATTTCTTAATCAATTAAAATTCACAACTATATTAATAAATTTGATTTCATTTTATTCATTTTATCAATCTATGTAAGTTTTATATATTTATTCATTATAAAATGTCAAAATTTCTTCATTAATTGGAATTCATACTGTAATTAATTGACTTGATCATTTTAATTATAATATTTTTCTTTCATTACCTATAACCATATTATCCTTTATTAATAAATTTGGTTTCATCTTATTCATTTTATCAGTATATGTAAGTTTTATATATTTATTCATTATAAAATCTCAATTTTTAATTAATTGAAACTGATGATTATAATTAATTGAATTGATCACTTCTATTATTATTTTTCTTTCATTTTCTATAATCATATCCTTATTTATTAATACATATGGTCTCATCTTATTCATTTTATCAATATATGCAAGTTTTTATATATTTATTCATTGTAAAATGTCAACATTAACACTTTAATTATATTCTTTTTCTTCATTACATATAATTTATCCTCAATTGTTAATTAATTTAATTTTAAAATTAAAATTTAAAACTTTTTAAAAATTGAGCCTATGGAGCCTAAGGGGGCTCTTACTCGGGTTTGAACTACTATCCCAAATTTTATTTAATTAATACTATTATTCTTATCATATAAATCATTCATAATTATTTTAAAATAAATAATTTTATAAATCATTGAAATGATATATAAAATAGAAAACATTTTAATTAATTATGTACAAAAGAAATTATATAATAACTAAATATGAATAAAATCTTTCTGACTATCATTTTTAATATTTAATACTAAATATTAACATAACTATTAATTTTGTTCGATACTATACCAAATACATATAATCAATAATATTATTCCTATTCTGATAACCACTTTTCTTCTCTTTTTTTATTTATTTATTATTAATTACCAATCAAGACTTAAAAGTTATTTGACAAATCTTCGCAAACAAAGTAACGAGAGCAGGGAAAGATGGGAATTCTAGAAACCTGGACATGGAACTCACATTTCATTTGAATACATGGTGTCGCGAACCACGAGTTGAGGGAGAGAACTGAAGAAGCAGCGCAGCTTCCAAAAGGAATGAATCCTTGGTTTTATTACATCAAAAAGGGAAATTGTGATTAACATATATATATATATATTATTGTTTCTTGACAAAAATTTTAGTTGGATTATTACGACTAAAATGCTTGTGCATCAAAGGCTGGAGTTGGATTGGACCCAAGTAACTGCCGCTTGACCAGACGCGCGTGAAATATATAAATGGCGGGAGCCAAATTTCACAAACATATACCCAATCATCTTCTCTCTTCTCTCTCGGCGTCAACATTGTCACTATTTACACTCCCACCCCTTCAAAACCCTCCAATCACACAAAAACCCCCCAATTCCACTCTCCAGTTCTTCTCTTCTTTGGCTACATCTCCTTCCCTTAATCTCCATTTCCTCTCAATTATTTGTGGGGTTTTCTTTTCCCTCCTTTTCTGTTCTCTCTGGTTTGGTAGAGAGAGCAACAGTGAGAGAGTTGGAGGCGTTTCGGGATTTTATGGTGGCATCTCGGGCTGGTAAGTGGGGGCGCGACGCTGCCTGAGACGTACCCTCGTCCTAAAGGCTTCGGGTCGCAACTTGCTCTCGAGGACTCGATGGTTCACCAGGGTCTGCACTTCACACCTAGCGTCGCATTTCACACGGCCAGTCCCACCGCCACTCGCGATGCTTCTTTGCGGATTCCTTCATCGAGGAAGGAGGGGCGTGAAGTTTCCGATCACCATTCTGTTCGAAACCCTAGGGACGAGGTTGGTGCTATATATTTTCAACTCTGTTACGATGTATTTTATTGTTTAATGTTTGGACTGTAATGGAAAAGGAAACGATGAGCTATTTAAATCTGATTTTTCAGTCAATCATGGTAGTTGGCTCTTGTCTTCTGATATGAACAGTGAATTAGGATTCGTTTGGATGTAATGTTCGTCGACCGTAACCTTGTGGTTGATGTGATTCTGTCTTGACTATTTGAAATGCGTAAATGTTTTGATTCATTGGTAATGAGAGTTAAGTTACTTGCTTGGATGGGCATTTTTGATTGCTGAGAGAATTGTGGCATTATTAGAGTTACTAATAATCTGAATTGGATGATCTATTGTCTTGACATGTTAATCTCCATGATTAATGAATCTGTTATTTTACAATCACAGGATTTGGGACAACCAAAGTTGGGTGAATCGGATGAGAGAAGAATATATGAGGTAAAGTTTGTTGACTTTTGAACTAGATTCTGCAGGATTGTGGAAAGTTAAATTGATTAGTTGCTTATCAATGTGCAGCATGGAAGAGAGCCAGTAGATTTAGGCTTTTGTTCAGTTGCTGTTGATGGGAGTTTAGGTAATGATATGCTGCAGCAGCGAATTCACAGTATCTCTAGGCAAAGAGAAGAACTGCAGCAAATGGAAATTGACCTTAGAGCTCAGGCAATCGCCAGATCTGAGATCTCAGATATTCAAAACAGCTATAATACTCAAATTAAAGAGCATATCGAAGCTGCTTCAAAGTTTCAGGTCAATGAGCTTGTTTCTCTCCCTAAAAAGAATTACTATTTTCTGCAATAGACTTTACATGTTCTCTGGATCTTTGGAATAAGTATAAAGTACGCGGCAGTATCATGTCCATTGCCTTGATGTTTGTTATAAATAATATATCAGAGAGACACTATTTAGCTACATTACAACATTTAGAAAGATTCTTTCTTGTTTTTAGTCTCTGCTAATGAACAACTTCATGATTTCTCATTCTGTTAATCGTAATCTTTTTTAAATCATTTATATTTTTGCAGGAACAACTCCATGAAAGGGAACATACCATACATGACCTGGAAAGAAGAATTGAGGACAAAGATAGGGAAATTAAACTAGATAATGAAGCGGTTTGTTTCTTTATAGTTTTCAAACAAAAATAGATTTTAATTAATGGTTAACCACAAATGATTCTTTGTTTCTTTGCCATCATATGCAGGCCTGGGCTAAAGAAGATCTTCTCAGGGAACAAAATAAAGAACTTGCATCATTTAGGTGTGTGTGTTTGTGGACTGGTATTTTACTTTTTTTCAATGGTTTACCTTACTGCAATATAAGTTGGGATGAACTAATGATTATTTGCCAAGGTTATGAACCATCATTAGAGGATATTGATTTATCTTTTTTTCTCAAGACACGACAAGCCTACCATCTAGAGGTGTCGAAATATTTTTGTTATGGATTTACGGGTTTTGCGATCCTTTTCTTTCTGCAGAAGAGAACGCGATCACTCTGAAGCTGAAAGAGTGCAGCATATACAGCAAATACGTGACCTTCAAGAACACATTAAAGAAAAAGAGAGGCAAATTCTTGAGCTGCAGGAACAGGTATGTATGTTTTTGATGCGCTTCTCTGGAGAAGAAACTGACATTGTTGTTGACTATTTGTAAATATATGCATACTTACTGATCTATATTCTTAAAGAAATTTCCCATACATTTATCATGTTTGAAGGGTTTTATCATAAGATTTTAATGAGGATGTTCTCATAATATATGTTGACCAGGAGGTATAATGTTGCTTATCTTTTTCAGCATAGGGTTGATCAGGAGACCATCTTCTTAAAAGATGAACAATTGAAGGTGTGGATTGGACGTGTTCAGGAGATGGATGCCTTGCAAACTAGTGCAAACCATTCATTACAAGCTGAAATTCGAGAGCGTACAGAACAATATAATCAGCTTTGGCTGGGTTGTCAGAGACAGGTCATTTTGCTTTAGATTTCCATTTCCTTCTTTCATTCCATAATAGCATTTTTTGCTTGTGTTTCTATTCGTCATGTGTAATTGGTTACGTGAGTGATTGCATTAATGTGTTTCGCAGAGACAGATCATTTTGCTTTAGGTTTCCGTTTCCCTCTTTCATTCCATAATAACGTTTTGTGCTGGTGTTTCTATTCTTCATGTGTAATTGGTTATGTGAGTGATTGCATTAATGTGTTTCTTATGCATAGAGCTCAGTTTCTTACATTTTCTAATAGCATGTATTGCTTGGGAGTTTTGTATGGAAGGTACTTAAATTAATTTTTTCTATTCAATAAGAACTAAGGAGCTATTCATTTTCTCTCATTTTAGATTCACTTCTTACATTTTGCTTTGTGGTTTCAGTTTGGAGAGATGGAGAGACTTCATTTGCATTCTTTGCAACAACTACAAAAGGAGTTAGTCAAAGCCAGAGAAAGAGGCGGGTCCTACCCTGATGATACACGCATATCACAAACAAAGTCAAATGATGTACCAAATCTTGGTCAGAAAAATGGAAGCCAATCAGACGTTAATGGAAGTGGTGCATCAAGTACTAATAGTGTGGCTCTAGCAAATGGCAATACGGATATTATCTTATCTTTAGCTTCAAGTGGAAATGTATCAACTCAGGTTGGCTGCTTATACGATTTTTGGGGATATGTACTCTCTCTCTCTCTCTCTCGCTTTTGTCCTTTTACTTGAATATTTGCTTTGGAATGAGTACAAGTCATGTAATGATAGCTTCTTGCCTTCACTTGGTGGCTAATTTTCATATATCTCAAAAGGATACAGGCGCTTCATAACATCTCAGATTTGACATGGTCATTGGTGTCATATGCGTAGTTTGCTTAAGTTTGATGAAATATCTTGCCCTTGCATTTTTGTGCATGAATACAAGTCTAGAACAAGGGCTATAATCCATGGGTTGCGATGCATGAGAGTTGAATTCAATTAGTCCTTAAAGGTTTGGCATCCCTCTGAAAAATTCACTACCTAAATTTCTTATGAGGTATTAAATTGACATGGAGCAAGCATGTGATTGTTTTTGGACTGCTAATTAGTGTTAATCTCATGGGCCGTTTGTATGTCTGAGTGCTTAAACTTGCAAGGACTATTATGCATAAGTTGATTAGCGATTGGAGAAATAACATTCATGTCTAATATTGGAAATTAGCAGTGTGGCTGCTCTTTTCTTGACTCATAGTGTGATGTAGGACAAATAGAAAAATTGTTAACTAGTAGCTAAAAATCACAAAATAAGGAAATATGGCTGATATTAGGCTGTTGGAATATTAAATTTTAGGGTTGAATTTTGGCTGGGAATGCTGAAATTTTAGATTTCGTATAGCTGGAATTTTAATGTTTGATTGCTGAAAATTTAGGTTTAAGATTTCAAGGCTGGAAGTTAGGATTTTGGTTGCTAGAATTTTGTGAACACAAAGAATGGAAAGTAGGAAATTAGAAATCACTCCTAAGGTCTAAGAATCACTCTGAGAAGGAAGTATTACACCTTCTAGTTGAAAACTCAAGTTTGTAGAAAAATTTCAGATTGCTTGTTATTATTGAAAGGCTGAGTACACGTATATATAGAGTTCTTAGAACCCTTATTCTAATAGGAAAAGGGTTCCTAACAAATTCAACTAGGATAACATATGTAACATGGAATAACATATCTAACTAACTACTATTTCGTATCTAATAAGGAATCCTAACATAATCTAAATTTCAGTCCCAATCTTTGTTGTCAACTTGATTCTCAATCTTCATCCATTAACAAGGCTTGTGGTTGACTAATTTTTTTCTTTTTTATTTCTTCTATATATTTTAACTTCTTTTGCATCAATTCTACCCGACTTTTGGAAAGTTGTCCTCGAATTAGAATGTGACAAATATTGTTCATATAGGTCTAGATTTAACTTTTGAAATTATGATTTTAGAATCCAAGTATTGTCAAAAATCATTCTTCCTTTCTACTTGACAAAAGATTGTCGATATCGTCCGTGTTTTGTGGCTACAATTTGTTTATCAAGAACATCCTCTATTTCCTCTTTAATATAATGAGTGGCTAGAAGTCTTACAGTTGCGGTAGGGGATTGCTCATCTTGTCCATGATAAATAGTTAAGTCTGCAACATTAAAGATAAGACTTATTTTGATGTCACTTGGTAATTCCAAAACATAAGCATTAATACTTTTCTTCTTGATGATCTTATAAGGTTCAACACTCCGTGAATGAATTTTCTTATATGTCCCTTTTTGAAAATGCTCTGGATGAATCTTAACTATCACCATATCTCCTTCATTGAATTCTTCCAATCGACGATGTTGATCAGCATGTTCTTTATCAAACAAATTGTTGGTTATTATCTTTCGTTGTATCTCATCAAAGATGTCCCTCGTGTTGTGCAAAACCTTCAGCTTCAACGCTAACTCGTGTTATTTGTGGTAAAGCAACCAAATCAGTAGACTTCCTTGGTTGAACTCCTAAAACTATCTCAAAAGGGCTTTTACCAGTAGACCTATTTATAGAACTGTTATATGTAAATTCTGCCATAGAAAGAATTAGGTTCTAATTTTTCACATTATCTCCAACCAAACATCTTAGCAAGTCCCACAAGTTTCTATTCATCATCTTTGATTGTCCATCGGTTTGCATATGAAAAGAACTTAAAAATTGAAGTTTAGTGTTCAGTGTTTTCCATGGAGTTCTCCAAAATAACTCATAAATTTTACGTCACAATTAGAGACGATACTTTAAGATAATCCATAGAGACATACAACACCTTTGAAGAAGAGTTTAGTAATATGGACAACATCATAATTCTTGGAAAATGGAATAAAATGACTCATCTTGAAAAACCTATTCATCACCACAAAAATAGAATCATAACCTCTTAATAGTTTTAGGAATTCCCAAGACAAAATCTATACTTATGTCTTGCCATGGTTCATGACGCACAGGCAGTGGTGTATATAATCCAGAATTTTGTTTCATTCCTTTAACTAATTGACGTGTTCGACATTGTTGTATGACCTTAGACACATCCCACTTTAAAGAGGGCCACTAAAAGTGATCTTCAACCATTTCGATGGTCTTATCTCTTCCAAAGTGTCCTGTTGCTCTTCCTCCATGTAATTCCCAAAATCACATACTCTCTTATAGAAGTATTAGGTAGGCAAAATTGATTTCCTTTGCAAAGAATAATCGTTGTGGATCGAACCCCATAATTTTAACCGCTAAAGTGTTGCTAATGACTCTTCCTACTTAATGCATTCACTGCCTTATTCTCAACTTCTGTCCGATGCTTAATAACAAAGCTAAATTGCTCCAAAAATTCACTCCATAAGTTGTGCCTTTTGTTCAAGTTCTTTTGGGCCTTTAAGTGTTTAAGAGATTCATGATCCAAATATAGGAAAAATGCCTTTTATGAAAGATAATGACACCAATTGTAAAGAGAGCGTACCATTGCATAAAGTTTCTCGTTGTAGGTTGAATATTGTTGCTTCTTTTCTCTGAACTTTTCACTGAAGTAAGCAAATGAATGTCCCTCTTGGCTGAGTATGCCTCTAATTCCCACATGAGACGTGTCACAAATAACTTCAAATACCTTAAAATAATTTGGAAGTTGTAAAACAGGAGATTCGGTCTTTTTTTTTCTTGATTTCTTCAAATTCTTTAGTTGCTGCCTTTGACCAATTAAACTGTCCTTTCTCCATACAATTAGTAACTAGTGCCATTATGGTGCTATCTCGTGTACATCCTGTGGAATAGGCCAATCAAGAATGACTCTAATCTTCTCAGAGTCCATCTCCACTCCACTATACGATATAATAAAACCCAAAAATACAACATTTGATTGCCTAAAAGAACACTTCTTTAAGTTGATATAAAGTTTCTCTTGCCTCAAAACTCTCAAGACTTGTTGTAGATGTAATAGTTGATCTTCTTTAGTCTTGTATATTAACATATAATCAAAACATACCACCAAAAATCTGCACATAAATGGTCGAAACACTTGATTCATCACTCTCATGAAAGTACTTGGTGCATTAGAGAGTTCAAATGGCATCACCATCCATTCATAAAGCCCCTCTTTAGTCTTGAAAGTTGTTTTCCATTCATCTCCAGGTTTGATTCTAATTTGATGATACCCACTTCGTATTTCTATCTTGGTAAAGATAGTAGCTCAAGTCAATATATCTAACATGTCATCAAGGTGAGGTATTGGAAATCTATATCTTATTGTGATCTTACTTATTCCCTAACAATCAATACACGTCCTCAAACTTCCATCCTTTTTAGGAGTTAAAAGTGCTAGAACTACAGATGGAATAAGACTTTCTTGAATAAATCCTTTTTTCAATAAATCCTCTACTTGTCTCTATCTCTTCATTCTCATTAAGATTCAAGTAATAGGCTGGAAGATTTGGTAGGGTAGATTTAGGTACCAAGTTAATAGCTTGCTAAATATCTCTTAGAGGAGTATTTGATCTGGAAAATCATCCAGTTTAAGGTCTGAAAAATCAGCTAACAATTCTCCCCTTCTTTTGGTAAGGTAAAGGGTGCTTCAAGTGCTGTTTTGTTACTTCCTTTCCTACCATTGCAATCACAATTCCCTTTTCTTTGCTAACAGCTTTAAATTCTCTCTTCAAAGATATTAAGAGACTTTTTCTTGGCATTTATGGCTGTCTTGTCACTTCCTCTTTGTTTTTCTACCTTGTCTACCTTTATAGGCTTCAAAATTATCTTCTTTCCATGAAATATAAATTGAAAAGTGTTAACTTTTTTGAAGTGTTGCACATCTCGACCATAAAGCCATAGTCGCCCAAGCAAATTGTGAGATACTTACATAGAAATGACATCACACCAAATTGAGTCCTCATATTCCTAACTTGAAGGGCACCAAGCACCTTCGAGCAATTGGTATAGTACTATCATTTACCTAAGCAACTTTGTAGGGATTTGGATGTTTATCTGTGAGCAAATTCAATCGTTTCACCATGTTCTCCGATACTACATTCATACTACCTCCTCCTTCAATGATAATCTTGCATAGTTTATCTCCGCATCTAACTTGAGTAAAGAAAATAGTAGTATGAAGTCATTCTTCTTGTTTATTTTCTTTAGGGGTCGTAAGTATGCTTCCTACTATATTAAGATTTGTAGGACTAGCTAGTTCATCACTAGAGTCTCCTTCCAATTCCTCTTCAACTTCATTCTCACACACGTACTCATTAGATTCTTCCTCTTCTCTCATCATATGCAAACTTTTATTAGGACATTCATAAGCAAAGTGGCCCCTCCCATTGCTTCGGAAGTACTTCTTGTCACTGTCCCAGTCTCAACTATGACTTTGCCTTTAAATTTAGCTCTTTAAGACGTTTTATAGTTTTTTGTGATGCATGGTTTCATGCATTTGGTGCTGGTCTAAAGATTTGCACTGTTGTAGTTCAATTCTTGCCGGACTCCTCTACTCGACTTCTAAACTTTTCAGTTACTTGTTGTCCTAAGTATTGTTCTGCTCTTAAAGCTAAGTGATATGCATCTTCAAGGCTATAAATCCTTTGCTTTATTAGATCCTTGTGAATTTATGCCCTTAAGCTATTTTTTTAGTGAGATATAAGTTGTGGTTCCGAATCTATTCTTTTACATTAGATAGAAAGTTCATCAAATATTTTCATGTACTTCTTTATGGATATAATCCCTTGTCCAAGAGTTATGAGTTGATCTTGGAGATCTTTCTAATAATTGAAATAGTAAGTATTCTTCTGATAACTTCATCTCTTCCCAATCAACAATTGGTGGTTGACTTATTTTTCAAAGTCTATCCTCCACCGATCTCCACCAGATTTAAGCGTGTCCAACTAACTTTATCTTTGCCAATTGAACTTTTCGATCTTCTGACATGTGGTACTAATCAAAGAAATCTTCGATTGTTGCTGTCTAGTCTAAGAACAAATGTGGACCCATCTTTCCTACAAAATTAGGGGCTTCAACACGAACTTTCTTAGTAATGTCATCGAGTTTGTTTCAACTCTATTTTGGCCTCTAAAGGCCCGCATGTGCTCTCCATGTGCTGTTGATTGGTTTTCTTGTCTTGAATCTCTCAGTAGGCATTGATTTACTAACCCCATTCGCTGTTGATTAGTGTCAACCTCTTCATCTTGGGTTTCACTTTCTCCACCCTCACCATCAAGTATAGTTTGTTGTCTGATATTATGTTCTGGACTAGTTCCTGGAGCACCTTGTGATCGAGGGCCATTAAGGTCCAATCTTTTTATAACTCGCTCTTGGTCATTGAATATTCCTCTATATGCAGTTCCGCTACATGTCACCATCGTGAACCAAAGCTCTAATACCAAATTGATGTAGGACAAATAGAAGAATTATTAACTAGTAGCTAAAAATCACAAAATAAGAAAATGTAGTTATTAGGCTACTGGAATATCAAGTTTCAGGGTTAAATTTTGGCTAAAAATGCTGAAATTTCAGATTTTGTATAGCTGAAATTTTAAGGTTTGATTGCTGGAAATTTAGGCTTAGGATTTCAAGGTTTAATATGTTGGCAGTTAGGATTTTGGTTGCTAGAATTTTGTGGTAAACACAAAGAATGGAAGGTTTGAAACTAGAAATCATTCTTATGGTCTAAGAATCACTCTTAGAAAAAAGCCCCACACTTTCTAGTTGAAAACTAAAGTTTGTATAAAAATTTTCAGATTGCTTGTTATTATTGAAGGGTTGATTACGCATAATATATTCTTAGAATCCTTATTTTAGTAGGAAAAGGTTCTTAACAAATTTAAATCCTATTCTAATAAAAATTCAGTAAGTCCTAAACAACTAAGACAACATATGTAAAATAGAATAACATATTTAACTTACGACTATTTCGTCTCTAATAAGGAATCCTAGCATAATCTAAATTTCGGCCCTTGTCTTCTGTTGTCGACTCAATTCCTAATCTTTCATTCCACTAAATTTAGGGCTACGGTTGACTAATTTTTCCTCTTTTATTTCTTCTATATACTTTAAGTTCCTTTGCATCACATAGTTTTCAAGAGATTTGAATTGGATAATATGGGATGATTTAGTTGTGGATAAAATTTTTAGCTCATGGGATGTTGGACTAGTTGTATTATGTATGGGCTTTTGTGATATGACTCATCAATTGCTATATTCTGTATTACTGTGTTAAGAGTACTTCGTTCAAATACAGTTTCCAGTTAAGTAAATGGAATTCTTATGCTGTTTCTGTTACTTCATTTTGTTAATTGTCAGAGCAACCATATTGCTGGTGTCCCATTTGCTCCATCTTCTTTACTTGGGATGCCTACCTACCTGCCACCTGCACAGATGACTGCACTGCATCCATTTATACTACATCAACAAGGGATTCCCCATTCCATGCCCTCTCATTTTCCCCAGTCTCATGTTGGGCATTTTCATTCGGTACCAGCAATGTCACCACCACAGTGGCAGAACCAACAGGTAGTATGAGACACCTTATTTCCTTTTCTATGTTTTGTATAAGCTGCAGTAACACTCTACAGTATAGTCTTTTCCTGTGCCTTGCTATTTTTTTTCCCTGACTCTGGATATCCATGGCCTTGTAATTTGTATCTGTTTAACTCTTCTTCTTCAGGCTGTACCAGAGGGTGGACAAGTGTCTGTACAGAATTATCTTACATCATCCCATTCAGATCACAATCTTACAAGATTGGATGCTAAATATAAGTATGAAATATCTGTCAATGGACAAGGTTTTCGTCCAGACTATCTTGATGTTAACGTCAATCAGGGGACTGAGCCAAATACTGTAATTTCATCCACTGTGGAAGAACAGGTTTGTAGTGTTAAGATGTTACTTTAAGTCATTGTCAAGATGAATATGTCTTTGTAGCCGTTCTTGACCATATCCTTTTGCAGAAAATTGATAGAGAGTACTTGGGTGCTCCACATCTAGATCAGAGCTTGCAACAGATATCTTCCCAATTTAATGATGCTTTAAGATTGAATTCTCTTGAGCAGAACAACAAAACAAATGTATGGCACTGGAGTCAACCATTGATTTTGTTTCAAATCTCTTTGCTTGAGCCTGTGCCCTGGCTTCTTTAGCCTTTGAATAGGAGGTAAACTTGGCTTATGTTGAATCTGTACTCTGTGCAGGAGCAAAATGTTCCAAAGTTGAGTAATCAAGGACTTGAAAATCAAGTTTTGACAGAAGAACAATCAGATTCTGGTGCCAGTCCATCACCATCTGAAAATTCAATCCGTTCAGCTTATCATAATGAAACTACCGTCAACAATGGCAGTGGTGCAGTTTTATCTGAAGTCTCAACAGGCAAGACAAATATGGCAAATGCAGCTAAATCTTCTGAAAATGCCCTACTTGATGAGAGATCTTTATTAGCTTGCATTGTTCGTACGATTCCACCTGGTGGAAGAATTAGAATGAATTCCACAGTATGTGAATCAACAAAGTTTTATTGTGGTTGATCTTAGAATATGCAATCCTTCAACTGAACTTTATTTGATGATTATGACAGCTTCCAAATAGGCTGGGCAAGATGCTTGCACCTTTACATTGGCATGACTACAAGAAAAAGTATGGAAAACTGGATGATTTTGTGGCTGGTCACCCAGAAGTGAGTTTTGGGATATGGTTTAGTTGTGCAGTTAGTATAAGCTTAGATAATAATGGCGAGAATTTTGATTTTTTCATTTCAGTTGTTTTTTATTGAAGACGACTATATTCAGCTTCGAGAAGGAGCTCAAGGAATGATAGCAGCTACAGCTGCAGTGGCGAAAGTTGCTGCTGCAGCTGCAGCTGCGGCATCATCTCATTCACCTTTTTTGCCTACTGTAGCTGTTACTCCCATGGCACAGTCTCACCGAAATAAAAGTTATCCATCTGATGACTCAAAGCTCCCGTGTCGAGTTAGTTATGATCTTAGTGGAGGCATATCAAATATGAGAATCTTGAGCAAGTCAAGAGATTCACAGGATCTGAATGGACTTGAGTTCGATAGGTCAAGTGTAACCAGCAATCACAGCAAAGGCTCAATTGATGAAAGGCCTGATTCCAATGTTGTTGTAAAGCAGCAACAGGGCAGGTAATTGTAATCTTTGCTAAATCTGCAGCTACATTTTTGATAAAGTAAATGAGCGATAGACTCATTATGTTTAATATATTTAATTACTGCAGGATAAGCGGTGCTGCTGTAACTTTTAGAAGATAGTGAGTGTCCTAATAGCAATTCTATAAATCTCTTTTTCTTTACCGACATTGATGACGGTCTGTATTATTTGGTTAACTGTTTTTTCTTATCGTGGTCAACAGCTTAATGTTTAGTTTTGAAAGACTTCAGTCAGCCTTATTGTGCAGCCTAGGAATAGTTTAACCCGATGCAATTTGTTTTGACAGGAAGCAAAAACGGACTTATTATGGTTGTTATGCAAATCAATCATAATGGTTTGTCATGCAAATCAATTATTTAAGCGCTGTTCATCCCGGGTACGATATGTTGATGCTTGAGATTGTCAGCTGTATTTTGTTTGTTACTGGTACATGCTTTCTTTCGTGATTTTAAAGAACTCTTTCACTACTTGCGTGGATTATAGTACCAGAGAGCAACATTAGATAAGATTCCAACGGCGGTTGTATCTAAATTGTCCATTTATTGTTTATCCCGCAGTCGTTACAATCCTATTAAGAAAATCTTCTTGTGGTCAAATCATATAAAGAAGTGATTATATATTTAAAATTGTTTAATATTTTAACATTCTTGTCATTAGTTTTAAAATTATTTAATTGAGAGATTAATTTTTTAAAATTGTGATAATTTAGTTTAAAAGATTATCTTTAATAATGTAACATTTGTTAAATTTCATGAAATGTCTATCTATTAGTTATTTTAGTTACATCAATAAAAATAATGTTTTGAATTGAATTGTTAAAATTTTTGAAAATTAGTCAGTCAATTAATTTTTTTTAAAATTTTAGACTAAAAAAAGTTTAAAAAATTAAATATTTTAAAATCGGTTACTCTTATATAGAAGTTTTAGTTTTATGGGCCATTATGGGGTTTCATGCAAATTAATGGTGTTAGAAAAAAGAAGAGGAGGATAACTCTAATAAAAAAAGACTATTTTTTAGTGTTGGGGGAGAGAGAAAGCTAGAGAGAGAGCGGAAATGGATTTTTGGTTCGTCGTGCCTTTGTGTGCACGTGTTTTGTCATGCCTTTGTGTGTACGGTTTGGTATTGCTGTGTCAATTTATTTGTTTGTCAACGTCGTCTTGAAAAGTAACGCCAGCAGTTTTTTCCCAATTTTTAGGGTTTTCTCTTTTGCTTTATGCATTCTTTTCTTTTCTGATTTCTGTTGGTGGGGTTACAGAGGATCACTTTTCATAGCCGACGGTAATGAGTATCTTAAGCTGGAATTGCCGAGGGTTAGGTAACCCTGGCGCGGTACGAGCACTCAGTGATTTCCTTTTTACCTATAGACCTACGATTGTTTTTCTTATGGAGACGCTAGTGCAGCGGACTAAAATGGAGGATGTTTGTCGTTTGGTTCACTATGATAATTGTTTTATAGTGAATTGTATTGGTAGGAGTGGGAGTTTATGTTTATTATGGAAGAATGAAGTTGATGTGTCTGTTAGGGATTTCTCGAGTAATTTTATTGATGCTACTGTGATTTTCCAGAATAATAGTTGGCGACTGACTGGTTATTACGGCTTTCCTGAGAGTTCTAGACGTCATGCTTCATGGGATTTGCTTCGTGATTTGTCGAGCAGAGACTCAAGGCCTTGGTTGTGCTTAGG
>JANVCL010000212.1:10753151-10763945 GCA_026546855.1 Erythroxylum incrassatum | reverse complement strand
AGCCAAAGTAAGCCCCGAGTGGACTCCCCAAAGTTTCGCAACAAGGGGGGAGCTTCGGCCAATATGTTGTAAAAAGCCTCCGCACCAGTGGCCTCGCCAATCCCTGATCAGTCCGCCCGCAGTGGCAACGTTGGTCCTACACTTAACTGCACCATCAGTATTGATCTTGACCCAACCTTCCAGAGGTTTTGTCCCAACCCACTAATTGACCCACGGCTAACTCGTGGTTTCTATACATGCATCGCTCAACAATATTAGCCCTGACTATCCAACTGGCATAGATCATGACTGCCCTATGACCATCTGCAAGCCAGGAGAAATTTGCCTTAAAGATAGTTTGATTGCACCATCACTAAAGGAACTAGCAAGCGACTCTGTAGATAGTAGGACATTGAATCTATTGAAAGTGTTCATACTTGCGTAGATTGTACGTCAGTCACTGTTCCATATCCTAGAGAAAGAAACCCAAGTCCACTAGAACCGGGGAGGGGGTGAGTTGCACCAAAACGTTTTGACTTGAAAGGACTAGCTTTAATTGGTCCTTGTAAACATACTTAAAAGTTAAAAGGTATACGGGTAATGGAAGATATTCTCCTTTTATTGTTGTAGCTTATCATCATAGATTTGAAGACTTTAACGCTCTTTTACTAATAAATTCCTTGCTTTTAACAACATATTTGGCACCCTCATTATTTAAAATCCTTTAATAGTGGTATATCTTCCTTTTCCTCTAAATCACTCTCACTCATTTTCACTCCATCTTCTCTTATAGTCATAACCCTCTTATTTAGGCATTAAAAAGAAATATGCTTTATTTTCAAATAACAAAAACACTTATTATATCTATTTTGATAGGGCTAAGAATGAATCCTACCTTTACCCTTATTATAGACATCCTCTTTGGTTTTAAATGGCTCTATTTTTTCTTTAGAAGGATTCCTATCATCTTTGTTCCAATTATACCTTCAAAAGTTACTAGTACTAGTGGGGTACTTTAATACTCCTTTGTGATTGATTCACCTCTCCATTTTCATCTCCATATGCACTATATTTTCTAAGTCCATATAGCATTGTCATTCCATTATATTGGCTATATCTTGATTCAACCTATTCAAGAACTTTGCCATAATGAATTCTCTATCTTTTCTATATTAGCTCAAATCATGGCTATTTTCATCTGCTTATGATAATCTTTTATGCTCTTTGCACTTAGAGTAAGACTTCATAACCTTTAAGGCACATATATTTTCCTCATAAGACCTTTTAATTTGTTCCAAGTATCTATGGGTTGCTCAAAATATTTTCTCTTATTATTTACCAACTGACCCCTATAAATAATGACATAATCTTTAAATATTTACTATTTCCAGCATTTCCTTCCTTTTTTTGACTGTAATCATGACAATTAGAGATAACCTCTACCTTTGTCTCTTATTCCAAATAAGTTATATGATAATTCTTAGCCTTAAAGGAAGGTACGGTCATCTTGATATTACCAAGATTCTCATCCACTACTTCCTAAACTTTAGGCTCCCTCTTTTTCTCCTAATCACATCTAACTCCTTTCCAAGTATGAAACTTGTTTCCCTCTGCCTCAAATGTGAGATCAACGTCATCAGTACTTAGTTCATCATTCTTCTCATTAACCTTCATTGGACATAAGGGATTGTGTATGTTATGCTTCTCCTTATTAAGAACTCTTGTCATCTCCCTTATAATTAGCAACCTATTATGATTACCTTTCTAGCATGTCTCTAACCTCAATATGTATTGTATTCATTCTCTCAACTATTACTGCAAGACCTAGATAAAACATAAATTGAAACTTTCCTCCTTTGATATTAAAGAACCTTTAGAAAACATGTCTAAAAATGTAAGAAAATTTAGTAAAGAAAATTTTTTCTTGCAGACTCCCTCTTTTGTTGACTATCAAAAATTAAAAACCACTCATGTTTCCTCTTTACTTGGATTTTTTCTATATATTAGTTTGACACTCTCCTGATGTTCATTATTTAGTTCCTTCATAAATTCTTTAAAGAACTAGACAAAATTCAAACAAAAGACTTCATCTTGGTAAAGCTTAAGAAACCTAACAATCTAATGGTTTAGAGGAAGGACTAAAACGAATGAAACGAAAAATAGAAAATTTTAATAAAGATAAAGAAAGAATAGTAATAATACCAAGCTGATTAGAAAATATCTTGAAGCTATCATACTCTTACATCTACCCTTTATCTCTTTTTCTGTGGAAGGCACAAAAGTAAAGGATTAGACGAAGACAATCTCTTACATAATAAGTAGAGATAGGCTAATCTTTGAAGAAATAATTAGTGAATTTTAATTTTTAATTAAAATTTTAGATACAAAAAGATGAAAAAGAACATACAATAAGTAACGAGGAAAATTGAAATTTAGATAAATAGTTAGATTTAGATAAAACAATATAAAGAAAGAAAGGATACCACACCTGATTTAGATATAAACTTTCATACCAACTAATGTGAATCCACCTAGGATTAAACCTTAGAGGACCCACAAAAAAGATTGAACCAAACCTAAAAAAGCCAAATCATATATATGAAGGGATTTGACCTGTTAATTATATGAAATTAAGAACTAAATTTATTAAGTAATTGAATGTCACAAAGAAATATATTTTTTGTAAGTTCAAAATTTGATGAAGAACAAGAATAAAATGCACTCACAATTCTTAATAAATAATATGTCTAAAAACACACTAAAACTGAATAAAAGCATCTCTTTAAAAAACTTAAGGTTTCATTAGTGGGCATAACCTTGGATAAAACAATGTCCTAAGTTGCTTTTGTATAGAGAATTTAGTTTCAATAAGTATGAATTAAAAAAATGCTCGTATTTAAGATTGTTGATATTCTTGTACATTTTATGAAGATGGATATGGACTCTAACATACCCATGTTGGTGGTTATATCTCACAAGTTAGTTTTTATGAAAGTTACACAAGCTAGTATATTGTTATGATAGAGGCCATATAACTCACTATAACTTCACTTCTTCAATCTAATTGGTCATGGGTTAGGTACATAACCTTATACCAAGTCATGTTTATGTCCAAGTCTTCTTCAATATTAACTTGAATCAATTTAACCAATGATCGGTCTTTTACAAGTCTAATAAGTCTCTCGTATTGTTCTTAATGTGCTCTTTGATCCATGATCATCATGTATTTCTTGAATGAACTCATGCAAAGCCTTCTTAATACTCTTACTGCTAGCTCTTGTAAGCATTCTTCTTAGCATAAGTAATGGATCCCTTGAAATTTTTTTAGTCTAGCTTACATCATCCAAGGTAATATATATAATAGAATCTTTAGCTATGTTGATGACCGAGAGTGTACAATAGGCTATACCTTCATTCAATACAATAAGGTAGACATTTGGCTACGTTTTTTTGCTATATTTAAAAAATCATCGCTAGAAAGCCTTTAGTGACGATTTTGAAAATGCGATGCTTTTATAAAATCGTCACAAAATGGTAGGCTTTTGTAAAACTAAAAGTTCATGAACAATGACCACTTTTAGCTATGCTTTTTTAAAACATAGCTAAAAGTCGTCCTTGGCAACGATTTTCAAAATCATCGCCAATAGTGGACCGTTTGGTGATGCTTTTCATAAATTGCCACCAATGATTCAACATTTGACAACAATTTACAAATCGTCGCCAAAAAGTTAGCCTTTGGGTTTGGTGACGATGTTTTAAATTGTTTTTTATCGTAAAAGGCTCAACAAAGAATCCACATTTGGTGACAATTTTAAAACTCGTCGCCAAACCCAAAACACAACCTTTTGGTGACGATTTGTAATCATCATAAAAGGGTAGGCGTTGACTATGCTTTTGTAAAATCATCACAAAAGATAGGCTTTTGTAAACGGAAGGTTAGTAAAAAATAGCCACTTTTAGCTATGCTTTTTAAAAATGTAACTAAAAGTCACCCTTTGGTGACGATTCTCCAAATCGTCATCATAGTGGACCTTTTAGTGACGATTTTTTAAAATCGTCACTAATGGTTCAACATTTGGTGACGATTTACGAATCTTCACCAAAAAGTTAACCATTGGGTTTGACAACAATTTTCAAAATTGTCACTAACTGTTGACTCTTTAATGACAATTTTTTTTAAAATCATCATCAAAATTCTTTAGCGATGATTTTCAAAAAACTTCACCAAATAATAATTTAAAAAAAAGAAAGTTTATTGGAAGGAAATGACAACGAAAACACTATCCCTCATCCTTTTCTCGTAAATCCCCTTCTCATTATCTTTATTATGATTTCATTTTATATTTTGTTTCTTTTTTTGTTTCGGATTATCTCTTGTTAGAGTAGTGCCCTAAAGGCAATCACCTTTAGCACGTTTTGTACAAAGTTATGTACAGACTTTATTTTCAATAATAAAGAAAGACATATTTTATTAATTTGGTGTTTATTATTTATGAATTGATATTGATCTATAAGCAAATTAATAAAGTCCATGATATATGACATAGCATGAAGGAAATCATGATGTGATCATACTATGGAGATTCCTATCATGTGCAATTATAACAGTATCTAAATTATCCCTAGTCATATGATTAATGAGACTGGACATCATTAATCCAAATAGACTAGCACATGTCAAAATCCTTGATTTGATTAAACAGTGAATCTCAGAAACTATAAACATGCAATGTTTAGAGTTAAGATTTAGATGCTTACTAGTACATTGGATGGCCTACCATGAGATCATCACATGGACGTCCTATTATAATGTCAATAATAATCTTATCATAGTAATGGTGCAAGTATCCTTAAACTTGAGGTACTTAAGGATATCTTGGACACTTATTCTGTACTTTGATTCTATTCCTTGTTACCTTAGAGAGGTCGCTCATAGGGTGGTGATTGGTTACAGCTTGAGGTATTCGAAGTTAATTGAGTAGCCAATAGAGGATTCACCATTTCTGTGATAGTAGAAGATGATACCCACAGTCTCTTTTCAGGGTTACTACTTAGAAATCTCTGGCCGAAGTACTTGTGTTATGAAGAATGTCTTCATTGACATATAGAGTAATGAGTCCTAGGATGAGAACTGATATCACTTGGATTAGATTTGACGTAGTCAGTCTAATGGCAGTTAACACTTTACCCATACTCATAACCAAGTTGGGTATAGCATGGTAAAAGGATGAATTGCATAGCAATTGTCTATAGGAAGGTTCGTGACAAGCACGGGTTCGTTCGTCAAACCACTTAATTTTTGATCACTTGGAGGTTATGATGTGTTGCTAAACGCTGCTCATGACTTGCTTGGATTAAGTGTTAATTTAAGTGGCCAACATAACCGGGAACCTAATGGGTCACATGTATAAGAGTGACTCAGAGGATTTGTAAAATAGTTTTGGATAGAGATCCATTCTATAGAGAGCAATAGAATCAAATGGATCCCGATGAGATTGGGATATGTCCCGTTGAGATCATGATATCGATATTACTGAAACTAGTCTCTGGTATTTTTCCACACTCGAAACCCGATATCACCAACCCTAGTGTGACTGGACCATCTCAACATTTATATATATATATATATATATAAAGGTGTGTGCAAAATGTAAGATGAGAGTCTACTTTATTAAGTTACATTTATTGCCTTTAAATGATAAAAGACAAAAACAATAAAACATTAAAGAAAAGCTAAAAAGGAAGGTTGATGTTCGTAAGAAAGGTTTTTTTAACAAGTATATAAAAACCATCTTTCAAGCTTTATCATCTTCTTCTCTCTTCTTTTTCTTTAACGTTTTTGCTCCCTATAGAACAAAAGAGAGTGCTAGTAATCTTGTCTTTGTTCTAGTCATTTCTGGATCAATAAGTTTGATTCGGTTAGTTTCTCCGATCTCTGCGTGGATACCGTTGGAGATGGTCTGTTTTGGTTGTTGTGGTTTGCGACAACCTCACGATTAAAAGATCAAAGAACAAAGGAGACTACACACAAGGTACATTGTTATTATATAAATGGTTGAATTATGTAAATATCATGAATTCCTATATATATATATATATATATATATGTTATGAACATGAATGTGAATTGAGAATTTTCAGCTAACTTTAATGGTATTTTCTTATATAGACACATAGATCCTGAATTTCGGGAAACTCCAGGAATAATTTTTTTATTTTCCGCACCTCGTGTATATGATGCATGCACCAATATTTTCCTACATCTCTATCCATGTTCCAATGAGTCTCTATTCTATGATAAGGATATCTATCATCTGATACTTTATAAGCTTGACAATGATCTCATCTGTTGTAATCTCTATCTACTGTAATCTCTTGTAACTGTTTGCGCTTATCTTTATAGCTTGTATTTGCATATATAATGTACAGAAGTCTGTTATGAATAATAGTACAATCTTCATAACATATATTGCTCTTATATGATATCAGAACTAAGACGTAAAGCCTAACAGTTGCTCTGTTCTTTTTCGTTTTTTTAACCATGTCCACACCTCCACACCACACAATTGTTTCTTCTTATACCTCTGAACTACCAATGTCTTCTTTACCAAACGCTATTACCCAATTGCCTATCAAACTCAACTCCACGAATTATTTTTCTTGGCAAGCTCAACTTATGCCTTTACTTTACAGTTATGACTTGGCAAAACATATCGACGGCACTGCAATAGCTCCTCCACGTTCTCTTGACAATGATCTGCCCAATCCTGAATTTTTATCATAGTTTCGACGGGACCAGCTTGTTCTCAGTTAGATTATTGCCTCCATTTCAGAAGGTTTTATTCCATAAGTCATTGGTGCTTCTACTGCACGACAAGCATGGCAGAAACTGTCTTCTGCGTATGCTTCTGGTTCTAAAGCACAAATTAGAACCATTAAGTCTAATTTTTATAGACTGGAAAAGGACCACATAGAGACTATCGCTACATATACTCAACATGCCAAGGCAATGTTTGATCAGCTAGCTACCTTACAAAGTCCTGTTCCTGAGAATGATCTTGTTCAGGTTATCACCAATGGCCTTGGCTCTCTCTATCGTCCATTTGTTCGGTCTCTTGAAAACCGACTTGATGTTGTTTCGTTTGACGATCTATACGGACTTCTCTTAAGTGAAGAAACTTCACTTGCCGTTGATTCCTCTATCTTTGATATTACACTTACAATGCTTTTTGCATTTGGTACTTCCAAAGGAACACGTACTGGCCGCAGTGGTCGTGGTGGCCATTCATCTCGTGGTGGTCATGGTGGCCGCTCATCAACTGATTATAGTCATTTGACCTGTCACAATTGCAATGGTCTTGGTCACGTTGCCCCTCAATTTCCTTCACCAAAATTCCAACATCATACCAACCACTTACATCCTCAGCCCTCCACCAACCTAGCTGCCTCTATATCCCAACCTAATGCTCCCTAGATCTTGGACACAGGCGCCACCCATGACCTCACCCCTGATCTAGAAAATCTGACCAACCACAATCCTTACACTGGTGGTGATGAGATCAAGATTGGAAATGGTAAAACACTCCCAATTACTCATATTGGAGGCTCTCTTTGTCAAAATGACTCTCTTAAATTTTCTTTACATGATTTATTGCATGTTCCTATTGCCAGTAATAATCTCTTATCGGTTTCAGCTTTTACTCGTACTAACAATGTTTCCATTGAATTTTTTCCTCATCATTTTGTTATCAAGGATATCTACACAAAGGAGTTACTTCTCAGCGGACCAACTAGTAATGGCCTTTATTCCATGCTTCTTTAACCAATTTCTCCTTCTTCGCTCCCTAAGGTAGTAAATTTAGCCAGTCTTTCTCTTTGGCATTCTCGTTTAGGATATGCAAATTTGTGCTTTGTTTGTCAAGCTCTCACTCAAGCTAACATTTTAATGTCGTCCAATAACATATCGGGTCTTTGTCATGCATGCTCGATTAGTAAGAGTCATAAGTTGTCTTTTCCTCAGTCTAGTTACAAAGCTGATGGTCCTTCAGATTTAATTTGTTCTAATTTATGGGAACCATCTCCTACTGTATCCATTGATGGAAAACGTTTCTATGTTTTAATTTATGAACATTTTAGCACATACTGTTGGATTTATTTTCTTTCTCACAAACATGAAATCTTGAATGCTTTCATCAAATTTAAACATGTTGTGGAAAAATTCTTTAGTCCATCTATTAAACAGTTTCAAGCTAACTGGTTTGGTGAATTTCAAGCACTTACTAAAATTTTCAGTGACAATGGCATTATTCATAGTAGTTCTTGTCCAAAAACATCATAACAAAATGGGTGTGCTGAACGTAAACATAGACATATTGTTGAAATTGGTTTGTCCCTTTTACATCATTCCTCTATTCCTTTGCAATAGTGGAATTATGATTTTGATACTACGATTTATATTATCAACAGAATACCTACCCCAATCTTACAAAATCGCAGTCCTTATTACTTTTTATTTCACGATCATCCAAATCTCAATGAGTTAAAGGTTTTTGGCTCTCTTTGCTATCCATGGTTGCGTCCATGCTGCAAATAAATTAGCTTCTCGCTCCTCCAAATGTGTTTTTATTGGCTTTAGTAAAATTCATAAAGGATATTTTGTTTGGAGTTATCTACCAGAAAAATCTATACTTCACGACATGTTTTATTTGATGAGCAGGTGTTTCCCTTCAAAGAATCTTCAGCTGACCCAGCTATTACCGTCAATGAGCCATCATCACCAGTACCCACTCTTCTGCCCACCCACCTTCCAACATCTGGACCCACCTCAAATTCCATTTCTCACCAACGATCCATCTCAACTTTTCAACAACCACCGTCATCTTTTTTGCCTTTGCCATCTACCGATGTCCCACCACCCTTACCCACATCTCCATCATCTTCTCTTTTGCCATCCACCGATGTCCCACCAACCTTACCCACATCTCCATCTTCTCACTCACATGATACCCCACCACTAACCACCACAGCTAATACTGAATTTTCTGGCCTTCCTTTGGTTGTTGATCTTACACAGTACCCTCCACCTTCCTCCTCATCCTCTCCTCCAAGCCATCGACGGCACCACATGGTCACTAGATCTATGACTTGTTCTTTGAAAACAAAGGCTTTGACTGCTGAATTATCTCACCCAATTGAGCCTAGTTGCTTCTCCAAAGCTTCTCAGCACCTTGAATGGCGTCAGGCCATGGCCGAAGAATATGCGGCTTTGCTGGATAATCACACATGGGATCTTGTTCCTGCAACCAATACTCAGAATCTCATTGGCAGTAAATGGGTCTACCGTATCAAATACACGGCAGATGGAAAACTTGATCGGTACAAAGCCCGACTCGTGGCAAAAGGCTACAACCAACGACTCGGAATTGACTTTCATGAAACGTATAGTCCCGTCATCAAACCAGCAACAGTTCGACTTATTCTTTCTCTTGCTGTGACAAATGATTGGCCGGTTAAACAACTTGATGTGTCGAATGCTTTCCTTCATGGAACTCTCGATGAGGAAGTTTTTCTGAAACAACCCCAAGGCTTTGTCCATCCAGATTTTCCACATCATGTTTGCCGACTCCGCAAGTCCATTTATGGCTTACGGCAAGCACCACGACAATGGTTCTCATGTTTGAAAAATTCCCTTTTACAACTTGGTTTTCAAGGTTCCAAAACAGATGCATCATTTTTCTACCTCAATCAAAATGGTGATAAATTATTCTGTCTCATCTACGTTGATGATATTCTTTTTACTGGCAATAACACAACAGCCATACAACGAATTCTCATACAGCTCCGTTCTGAGTTCAAGCTTAAAGATCTTGGTAACCTCTCCTATTTTCTTGGCGTTGAAGCTCAATGGACATCTGCGGGCCTCCTACTAACACAAAGTAAGTACATTCATGATCTTTTACAAAAAGCTCATCTGCAGGATGCCAACTCTGTGTCAACACCTGCTTGCACCACCCTTAAACTTTCAGCTTTTTCTGGTACTTCCGTTCAAGATCCAACACTATATAGATCAATCGTTGGTGGTCTTCAATATTTGTCTATGACAAGACCCGATATCTCCTTTTCTGTGAATAAGGCTTCACAATTCATGCATGATCCTCGAGATCAACATTGGCAGGCCGTTAAACGTATCTTACGTTATTTGAAGGACACTTCTACTTATGGCTTACTCATCAAGAAGTCCTCCTCCACTCAACTTTTCGCCTACAGTGACAGTGATTGGGCTGGCTCCATTGATGACAGAAAATCAACAGGTGGCTATGCTCTATTTGTGGGAAGTAATCTGATATCTTGGTCCTCCAAGAAGCAACGAACAGTGGCACGATCCTCCACAGAAGCTGAGTATCGAGCTCTTGCGTCTGCTGTCCAAGAACTTCAGTGGTTACAATCTCTACTCCATGAAATTGGGCAATCTTGTTCACAGCCTCCCTTACTTTTTTGTGACAATCTTAGTGCCACATATTTAACAACTACACCAATTTTTCACTCCCGTTCCAAGCATTTGGAGATTGATTTTCATTTTGTGCGTGATAAATGTGCTCAGAAAGAACTTCAAGTGCGCTACATATCTACTACAGATCAACTTGCTGATGGATTCACGAAACCTTTGCCCAAAACCCGCTTCCTTCATTTACGGGACAAGTTGTTTGTTGTTTTACCCCACAGTCAACTTGTGGGAGGGTGATAAGGATATCTTTCATCTGATACTTGATAAGCTTGACAATGATCTCCTCTGTTGTAATCTCTATCTACTGTAAT
>JANVCL010000212.1:10722183-10748268 GCA_026546855.1 Erythroxylum incrassatum | reverse complement strand
GCTAGGTTCTCAACATTTGGTTGAGATAAAAGCTATTGTAAAGCATTCACATTTTATGATTTCAACTTTGTTATTACAAGGTGGAAAGAATGGGTAAGGCAAATTAGCATTGTTCATTTAGTTAAAAGTTAAGGAGCTTTTACATGATAACGGCTCCGTCTTGTCAATGGGTGATCTCACTTTTAGCACCCTGCAGATTGTTTTCCAGTGGCTTGATCACTTGGATTTGGCTCTTAGCTGCTAAACATTTTAGAACTCATGATGGTGCTCTTCAACTGTTCTGCTCAAGAATGTTCATTTTATGAAGCAACAACAAATAACCATCAATATGTAAAAACTAGCTGAAGAAGAAAGGTTTCTACTATGGGCAGTACGTAGCATCCAGTTACAGGTGCTTTGTGACAACGAAAAGGGGATTAATACTTCTGGTGCACGAACATTGTCTTCTTTATTGAAATTCTTATGAATGTGCTTCCTTGTTTTTTTTAAATGGTAGTAAGAAGTTGAATCAAGTATACAAACTTGCATTGAAATGTTCATGAAAAGTAGAACGTGAGCAAGGTTTTTCAACTATTTAAGTTGAATAATGCTTCTTTTCTTAATTTAGATATGTTAGGATTAAAGGCACCAAGTTGCATGCAGAACTTAAAGATAGTATAAATGATCTGTAATCATGAAATAATAAAAGTGGGGTTTTTCTATTTGGATTTGGAACCTTATAACCTTTCTAAGGGTTATCAACACTTTGAGGAGCCTCTTGTAAGCTTTTGGTTTTATTCATGCAAGTTTTCTACTTGCTTTTTATTAAGAATGTCTAGAGATTCATTTTTGTGTTCAAAACTGTACCATCTTAATATTGTGACTTAGGCTTTTTTATTTAATTTTCTTTCTTAGCTTTTAGTTGAGATTTACTCTTGATATTTGAATTTCAAAAGTTTTGAATCTGGCAATTGTCTTCTAGATAGTACAGGCTTATCCTTACTTACACATTCGTAACAAGGAGTTTCTATAGGGTATGTGTTACTTCTCAATCATATTACAGGATCTATTTGCATTTCTACTACACAATTAAACATTATTTGCTTCATTATTGTCCATTCTGATTATATGATAGCTTATCTTTAGTATATGATGGCTTTTTTCTTTCCTAATTCAAACAAACTAGCTTAATTATACATAATTTCAAGCACTCTACTAATTTTGAAATTGCTTTCATGATTTTTCATGACTTATCTTTCGTATATGATAGCTGAGGTATGAAGTTGCTTTCATCAAGATGGGAAAACCTAGCTAGTTGTCCCAGTTTTTTTTTGGTGTAATCTTGGCATTTATAATTTGTAAACTGGTATTTATATTTATTATTTTGTTTATAAAAATTGTTAAGGTTGTATTAAAATCTTGTATACGAAGAATATTATTTTTGTTGGTATAATTTAATGATATTTTACTTTTTATATGCAATGTTTCAGATTATCAATTTTTATCATATTTTTGTATAATAAATTAACAAAAAAATTAAATATTATATACAATAATATGGATTAAAAATATCATAAATAATTTTAATTAATGTTATATAATATTTCATTAAAATGTATATTAAAATTTTAATTATATTTTACAAAACGTAACTAAAAATATTTAGCTACATTTTAAAAAACGTAATGTAGTTAAAAAGTTTTACTTACATTTTTTAAAACGTAGCAAAATGTAAAACATTACATTTTTAGAAATGTAGTTAAAAAATTTTGACTACGTTTTCAAAATGTAGATAATAATTTTTAGCTAAGAAAATTAAGCATAACTAAAAGGTATTGGCGACGATTTCAAAAACGTCGCTAATAATTTTTTGCTACGAAAATAAAGTGTTGAAAAGAAACTATTATCAACGATTAACGAAAAACGTCGCTTATAGTTTTCAACTAAAGAGATTTAGAGAAGTTTTTGACAACAAATATAAATCGTTGCTAATAACTATTAGCGATGATTTTTTTCGTGGCAAAAGGTAGTTTCTGTTGTAGTGATTATGGGTGCTAAAGTTATCTCTTGAAAGTTAAGAGAAGCAAACTTCAATTGTCTTGTGTTCTTTAGAAGTTGGATGTATGGTTGTTGGTACAACAACTTGTCAAGTACTCTCTGGTTGTGAAGGATTTTGAGATGATGTAAAGAAAAAATAAGTGAAGGCAAAAAATCAAGTCTATTATAATAGGACAAGACTGCTGAAGACATCATTATAAAGTATTGCAATATCAAATAATCTTATAATTAATTTGTTGACCAAGCCACTTCCATTAAATAAATGCATGTACGAAAGAGAGTAGAGTTATTAGAAGTTGGAGATTTCTACATTAGGAAAGAATGCTAAATGTAGTAATTGCTTAATTCATTCTCTTAATTTTGTACTCTTTACTGAATAATCAAGTCTTTAATTTAGTTAGAGATTGTTATCTTTTACTTTTATGTTAATCATATTGCTTTTGTTTTGAAGGATTGATACGTTGGAATCAGTTGCCGTATTGTGTTTTTTATTTTATTTTTTTTATTCCTACTTTGGAATATTTAAAGATTGCTTCATTAACTAAAAGTTACATAACAGATCAGTATTATTTTAAAAAAAATTATAAAACCATACTATTAGTTCTCAATTGATAGCAATATCCTTGTTCATTGCTCCAATCTGCTTACGAAAATATTGATTAACATACACATGTATGAAGATCAACAATATATATCAAACTACACTCATTCAAACCCTTCTTTTGCTGTCTATATGTATGAACATTAACTATCAAAGGCAGTCCCACAGCCCAAACACCTGTCTCATAAGATAACATATTTCTCATCGTCTTCAAGTTTTCTTTTAACACCAAATTACTGTGGGAATTGTATCCTATGCCATGAAAGAATTTGTAATCAAAACCTTTTATCTATTCCAACTCGCATCAAAGAAGCCTTTAGCATTTACATGCAAAAATGGGTTAAGTGACAAACGCATCTCATCCACTAATAAAAAGTTATTATCTTAATATAGTAAAACTCTATCCTCTGCGCACGAGTACTCTTTCCACCAGGACAGCCTCTGTGCACGTATATATCTCTCTGATCTCCTTTTTCAACACAAGTACATTTCCCAAGTTAACTCAATTATTGGTCCTTCTTCAGTCTTGTTTTTCAATTTCTTTCGAGCCTTACCACCCGAACCCCTCTAATGGCCGTCCATGTACCTAAAATTTAGTTGATAAGCATATACTTTCAAGCTATTGACAAGCAAAAAGTAAAACGAATTGAAAATCAGGCCAACCATTCATTGTCATCTCAACTTGAGAGCGATACATACATATGCAAATACAGAAGTGGAACACTAACAATCAAATATTGGTAGTCCAGCCATGCATTTACACGTGTTATTAGTGTGAAAACCCTTCTCTAGGGATGAAAAACACTGTTTTCTCATAATGCGTGTGTATCACTTTCCAGTCTGAATACAGTGTTCTTGACTGCTAGAGAAAGCTATTCAATACGACCACTGTAGTTTCCTACCAGTTATGCCGAGTTTAGTTATGTATGGTAGCTTAGAATATATTTTGTCCAGTCAACCACGTTTCTTGGGCCATCTAAGAAAAATAAAAGGAATCAATCCCTTTAAGTAACGCCTTCAGCTCCCTTACAAATGACTTCATCCATACTGTATATGTGTTTAAGTTTGTCTTCTTTAGCTTCCCACAGTACTTGACAGCTAATATATAAGTCATTTATCCACTGCAAAATAGTAACCTTAGATGTTTCTAAAGACCAAAATATGATTATGATTTAGCAATGTCATCATCAACTTATATTTGGAGTTACAAATAAATTGTGAACCAAGACAAATTATGTGCAGAAACTATCATGTTATAACTTGTGATTATTATAACTTTACAATCTTATTTTATCAAGTCCGTAAATGTTGTGTTCCACCGATGAGACTTGAAATGATATTTCCCTCCACTTGATTTCACTATCATTGACAAAAGATTAAATATTCGTTTCTTTTCACATGTGAAAGTACAAGGCGTAATTAATGGAAGTGGAAATTCTTTTTATTTTATTTTCCCAGATAATAAGTTTATCTGAAACTTTTACTAATCCAACTATATTAGTTTAGCATACGGTTTGAAAAAAAATTAGAAGTCCAGGAGAAAGAAACTATTCCCTGATTTCGTAAGTAATCCAAGAGCTGTTAATTAAGACATTAGAAACCCATGAAATAAAAGTTAATTGTCAAAGGATATCCCAGGTGTCTTAGATGTTCTTAATCATACAGCTGTTGGGATATGAAGGAATTGGAGTAACTTTGTACTTGCATGAGAATGGTCCATCTTATATGCTATTTCTTTCTTGATTTGATGGTTGAAAGAAAATCCTTTGAATGTTCCAACTTAAGTCTTTCTTTATTGGTTGTCTTGTCCTAATCCTCGTTAGAGGACCCACATGCACAGCCCCTTTTTTCAGATTAATCACACCTCATTGCACGCACAGGCACAGCAACTAGATCACCAACAAAATTCCTCTCAATTTGCATATAAAAGCAAAGGACATGGTTGAGATTTGAGACGTTCTTGTTGAGGTTCAGATATATTCTAATTCTCTAGGGTGTAGATAGACCTAGAGGCCTATATATAAAACCCTCTTTTCTCTGGTGTTTTCAGTTTTAACTCCCACTCAAAATTACTTGACAAGATCGTACCCTTACCATCCCTTGTCTCAAATAGTTACCATGAGAGCACCTGTGTCTTGTTTTACAAGGAGGATGTGTAATTCTACTGAAGAAGAAACTGAGTTGCGAAGAGGTCCTTGGACTCTCGAAGAAGACACTTTACTTACTCACTACATTGCTCGTCATGGAGAGGGTCGTTGGAATATGTTAGCTAAATGTGCAGGTAATGACTTGAAAAACCACAATTTCCATACTCATAATCAGCTGAAAGTTTCGTTTATGTGTGGCTTTCTGAATTTTTCAGGACTGAAAAGAACTGGAAAGAGTTGCAGATTGAGATGGTTGAATTACTTGAAACCTGACATTAAGCGTGGAAACCTCACTCCTCAAGAACAACTCTTAATTCTTGAACTGCATTCCAAGTGGGGTAATAGGTAACTAAGGCGTTATATATCTTCTTAAACTTAAGAAAGTCTCGTAAGTAATTTGTCAGTCTTATGTTATTCAATAAATTCAGGTGGTCAAAAATTGCACAACATCTTCCTGGAAGGACAGACAACGAGATCAAGAATTATTGGAGAACAAGAGTTCAGAAACAAGCACGTCAACTCAACATTGAGTCAAATAGCAAGAGGTTTGTTGATGCTGTCAGGCGTTTCTGGATGCCAAGATTGATTCAGAAAGTTGAACAACAAACTTCTCATTCCCCTTCTTCCTCTTGTTTATCAACCCTGAATTCACAAAGCCAAGCAGTTACTTCTCCATCAATCCATTCAACAGTTCCGTCTTTTTCAACCTCATCAAATATTCCCCAAAGCACATTTGGTCACTATCCAAGTCTTGAAAGTGAAAGTGAAATTTTAAGCTCTAACACCAATCCTGGTGATGTAATTCTGACAAATTATTCCATGGAAACATCGAACTCGCAGAAGCCTCATGACATTCTCGAGAATTACCACATGAACCTATTTGGAACTGCTGACGTCTTCTGCAATAACTCAATTTTAGGTGACAGTTCCTACATGGGAGATAAAGATTTTTACATGGACGGGATCAATGTAGGTTGTCTGACAGAAACTGGGACAAGTTTTGAGAGCTCAACATGGGATTGCCAGATAGGTGAATTCAACTGGGCACCAGATGACTTGTCGGATACTTTGTGGAACATGGATGATATATGGCAGTTCAGGGACTTCTAGTTGTGGTCCATGGACAGATCATTTATTGACGAGCGCAGACATAATTCTAAACCTCTAATTGGATCAACAGTTGGAAAACTAGCATAAAGCATAATCACCACTGTGATTTTAATTAACGCAATATTGTTATGGTATTTTGAGTTTTGTTTGTTGGCAAGAGAACATGATAATTAGCACATAGTTTAGTTGATTAACAGTTGGAAGTACTTTATGGCGATAATGACCAACTATCCACTTTTTATTTGCATTTCTTTTCGTCATCCTTTTTAGTGAAAAGAAGAAAAGACCGCAAAGGTGGTGATCAAAATCAATTTGAGGAAAACGGGTGAAGAAGTGACTACACATAGAAGTAGAGAGAGAGAGAGTTGGAATGACTACACGTAGAAGTAAAGAGAGAGAGAGAGGGTAGGAGTCATGTCTGTATACGTGTTTAGTTAAGACGAAGGTAGATTTTGGACTGTGGAGGGTGGGTATCTGCAACAATGTAACCAATAGGACCTGACATCATTGGTCAGTTTTCGAAATTAATAACCAACTATAAAAAAATGTAGGTGTAGAAGTGGTGTCTTTTTTTTTTTGGGTATGAATGAAAAAAAATGAAAGCGATTACAGAACAAGACGAAAAAAATAAATCCCTGATTAATCCTTTAAAAAGAGCTTGTAATATTTTATAAGTGTAGTATCAAAATAAATAACTCCAACATTAAAATGGCGTCTTTTCTTAAAGTAACTAAAATGATATGATAGAGTGATAGTTCTTCCGCAGCATCCTTAGCTAAAGATCTCTGGAGGTGCGGCAAGTCAATTGGTTCCCAAATGGTAAAAATACGCATTGACCGTACGAGTTTACCTTTAGTTTACATGTTCAAATTTATCTTCGCATTTACAGGATAGTTAAATTCCAATTAATTTCATGTGGAATGTTAGACTTTTTACAGGCTCACGTTCCGTATTAGAATTGTTTGTAATCAATAAAGACTTAATTAGTAAGCAAACATGTACGACATTGTTCTATTTAATTTAATTGATTTATAAAAATTTGACCACATAATAATGATTCAGAATTTGATATTAGATTTTCTACAAAATAATTAGATGTCAGTCAGTATGATCAACCCCACTTTAATTTTCCAAGTCTGTTTTGATATATAGAAAATTGATAGGCGTGCTCTCGACTTACTATTTTAAGGTATTTATGATTAATCTACGACTATATCTCCAAATTGAACAATGATTATAGGAACTTTTGAGCACTGGAAATTGATATATAATTACCAGCATAAAACTGTTCTTAGATAGTTTAATTTAATACGAAACATATATAGTCCTCCCACTCTCACTATAAATAAATAAATTTGTGTTAAATCGAGGCTTGGTCAGCTGAGAACATTGAAGCCTAAGTTTATTTAGTTGGCACTTGGAACCAAAGTTTTATTATGTATGTATATATGTAAGCCTAATGACCCCTCCAAATGTTGTGCAAATTTAATGAAGCCAGCCTTTCAAACCCTCGCGCACACACGGATACCCATATATGTTGTAAATGGTAAACTAAAATTGGATGTTGACGCCTAAGGAGAACACATTGTCTTGGTGCAAATTTGTCATAGTTTGGATTGGTAACACTTGCATAGAATAGGCATCCACTAGTTTTAAGGTTCTCATTAGTAGGTGGTGTACCATATAAAAGTTCAAAGGGTGTTTTCCAAGAGAGTTGTGGCAATGACATTTTGTTTATAAGATAAGTGGCAGCAAGTATGCAATCACCCCAGGAAGTCTATGGAAGATTTGCATGGATTTTTATAGCTCTAGCTGTATCAAGCAAGTGCCTTTGTTTCTTCTCAACTACCCCATTCTGTTAAGGTGTATAAGTCATGGATTTTTAGTGAATGATATCCTGATCTTACATATATTTCAGATATTCTGTCATGACAATTTCAGAACCATTTTCTAATCTTACAAACTTAGGTTTGGCCTATAATGGTTTTGTATGTGTGTGATAAAGGCAATGAAGGTAGGGCAAACTTATTGTTTATTGTGCAAAAGATAGGTCCAAGTAGCTCTTGTTTTGTCATCAACTATGGTTAGGAAATAATGTGCACCATTAAGAGCGGGTGTTCTATAGGGCCCCCACAAGTCAACATGTATCAATTCAAAAGGATGAGTAGAAGATATAGTGTTTCTAGGAAATGACAATCTATGATGTTTAGCAAAGGCACAAATATCATAAAAAAATGACTTGTATAAAAATGTTTACAAGCAAAGATATGAGACATTTTTGACAAAGATGTATCACCTAATCTAGTTTGAAAAGTATGTAAATTTGCTTCAATATAAGAAACACTATGTAGGTTTTCTACAGAAAAGTTTACTGCTCTTAGAGATTATCTAAGAAGAATTAGTAGCTTTCCTCAGTGGAAAAGCCTTGTATTTGCAAAGTCCATTAGAACCCTTGCCAATAACAACAATTTTTTTAGTTGTAGGGTCTTGAAAAGTACAATGAGTGGGATAAAAATTGGCAACAAGATTCTAAGATTTAACCAACTTTCCAACTGAAAGAAGATTATATTTAAAGTTTGGCACACAAAAACATTTTCTAAAGTCAACAGAGGAGTTAATCTAATTTGTCCTATAATGATGACAGCTTTTGTGTTAACATTAGGAAAGGTTATGAGAATAGGCTTGGTAAGGGTCTTTGTAGTATGAAAGAGTGTAATATGTAGAGTCATATGGTCTGAAGCTCCTATGTCCACTATCTAATCAAGATACACTTGCATATCATCACGTTGGTAAGATAAATAAGAAGAGGTTTGTGATATAATACCTATCAAATTCACTAGGGCATAATTACCATGTTCTAGTATGGTCACCATAGGAGATTAAACTTTAAACATCTTCATCATCTCCTGGCACATTGCAGCAAGAAGCCTTTGATCCACACTATTCTTCTTAGCCCCATCTATCTCATCTTCATAGTCAAAATCAAAAGGTGTATCATGACTAAACACATTTTCAAGTTCGGCACTGGCTTGAGCAACCAATCTAATGCCTTTCTTTCCTTTCTTCCCTTTGTACCAATCTGGATATCCTAACCTTTCAAAGCATTGCTCATAAGTATGGCCATCTTGTTGATAGTAAGTACAAAACCTTTTATCAACATCCTTTCCCTTCTTAAAATCCTTTTTCCCACCAAAAGAAGACCTTCCAGTATTGCTCTTTGTCAAGTAGGTTCAACTACAAATGTGGTTACTTGTTCTTGTTTTTCAACTTGTTAAACTTTATAGTATGCTCTATTAACACTAGGCAGAAGATCCATTGAAAGAATTTGATTGTGAACAGACTCATATTCATCATTAAGGCGCATTAAAAATTGCATCAGCTTTGAACGATCTTCAATCTCCAAAAAAATTTCAGTGATACCACAAATACATTCTTTCAATTTGCCACAGTTACAAACTGGAATTCCATTTAGATTGTGCAATTCATCCTAACATCGCTTCAATTTGGTGAAGCAGCAATTAAGAGATTATCTTAAGATATATAACTCAGATCACATTCAAATTGGTAAATCCATGATCCATTACATTGACCATAATGCTCACTAATCTCTTTCCACAACTCTTGTACAGATTGCGCATAAAAAAAAGCATCTAATAACTCAGTCACTATAGGATTCAGGATCCAACAAGTCACCATATAGTCACAACGAATCCACTTCTGGTAATCATAAAAAGTGATAAGAGGTTTAGGACAAGAGTCATCGATGAATCCCGATTTGATCTTCGCACCCAGCGTCAAGTGCACTGTGCGACTCCACCCAAGGAAATTACCTCCATTGAAGGGAACATTCGTGAGTGATATGCCTGGATGATCTACACTCATCACATGAAGAGGATCGTTCACTGAACTGCCTCCTTGTTGATTGTTAACCACTGCTTTTGAATCAGCCATTATTGAGAAACAAAATCAACAAATGCTCGGTGAAGTTCCAAGAAAAGACCAAATCCCTAACTATCAATGCTAGATTATTCGAAGAATCAAACCGATCAATCGAAAACAAACAACAAATTTATGGAAAATTGTTTAAGGATTTGGTAGAACCTTGGTCTTTGATACCATAAGAAAATTAGAGGATTGCAGGAAGAAGAAATGAAGAAGAGAGGAAGAGAAATGATGAAGAATGGTTGTTGCATTAGCTCTCACAATGTTTACAGAGAGTTCTAGAATAAAAATGTAACCCACTATCTAAATATAAAAGAACTTTTATATACAGTTGTACATGTCATAAGAGAAATAAAATAATAATAACAAAGTCACTACATATTTCACATGTTGACGCCTAGGGAGCTAAGCAAAGTATAACTAGAGATCAAAGCAAAATCTAGGTCATATCCAAACACCATTATAGGTTTATCTTAAGACAACTAATTATAATGTCTTTAACTTTAAAATGACAACCATTTTCTTATCTCTAGGTCTTTCAACTAAATCTATCATCAATATTATGAATATCGTACTGATCTGAAATTAATCATAATATAATACTGTATCAGTACCGATCAATACTTGCTACTATTTCTTATAATTTTTTAAATTTATAAAATAGTACTTATTTTTAAAAATTGCAAAATAGTCCATCAATATATTGTACTGTATAATTTATAATTTTATATTAACTATATCTTTAAAAATCATAATAATAGCAATTTGAAATAATAACAATATTTTTTATTAATATTACTTTTTACATATTTCATATATAAATAATGTTTAAAATTAATTAAAAATATTTAATCACCATATAAATACAAAATTAAGAATAATACAAAGTACTTAAAATGTTAAAATTTCATCATATAATAAATAATAATTATATTAAAATGTTAAATAAAAAGAATAATAAATATCTATAATGCTCTAAATATTACAATTTATAACAGGAGTTCATACTAAGGAAACAATCAACATGAAGTAAAACCTGAAACAAAAACATTTATAATTATATTTATATTGAATATATAGAATTTACCATATACATAAAATATAAGTGAAATTAAAAGAAGAGAAGGAATAAAAACCTAGAACTTCAATCAATTAAATATCTATTCAAGTCACATTGACCCTAATTCAATACGGTACAAAATCCTCATCATTAAGAGGAGTCTTATCATTACCATTATTTAAACTCATTGCACCAAATGACATGTTAATACTTTTTCATCGAAGATTATCTTCCAAGTCAATCTTATCTATCAAACTAAGTTCCTTAGAAACTCAATCCACCAAAAGATCGATATGGTCAAGGCAAATTGAATCTATAAAACTGCTTATTCTATTAAGAGTCCTGGTAAAATAATAACATTAAATTATTAAGAAGTTACAAGAAACTATATCCAACTTAATGATAATAATAACATATATTTTTTCGAAGCTTTAAGTTGTATCAAACAAAAGACAATTTGTTCTGGGCTGGATAAACTCAAATGTGCTCTAATTTCTTTCACACCCTATTGAACTTACACATTAACTTAGGGGTCGTTTGGTTCCACTTCTATTTTTCTGTTGTTGTTTTTGGTTTCTGTTTCTTGTTTATGGTTTCTATTTTTTTCTTTAAAAAACGAAAACCTGTTTGGTTGAGATTTGTAATATAAAAACTGAAAACAAAAATCTGTTTGGTTGAGATTTCTAAAAAAAGTGAAAACAAAAACATGTTTGTTTTTATTTTAAAGATGAATCCGGGCTTTTCATCTGTTGCTTCATGTGCCTTCAACTGCCTGAAAGATTGTATCTTCAACTCCAGTTCTCTCCTAGACAGCTTCGATGTTTAGAGAAAACCAGTGTCCACAACCTTTGCACACTTATCCTATTTGCACAAGCATCACTTCCAGAGACAACCCACGTGAGAAGGAAGTGGCAAGCTACGTGAAACAACTGCAGTAGAGGATGTTCCAAGAAATAGACCAACCAGTAATACAAGGTCCACAAGAATGAAATCAAGAAGCCTAAGAAGCAATGCCACACCTCTACCAAAGCGATGGACCTCAAGTTCTTGAGAAACCAGAGGTATGCTAGGAACCTACAACCTACAGCCTCATAAACAACAGTGGTTTCCAAATCTTATTCATAACTAATACCCATTTCGGTTTAACTAGTATAATTCTCTACACTACTGTTATGCAGTAAACATAAAGAAGCTAGGCGATGGACATGCATTTTCTTGCGTAAATACGAAGAAGAGAAGGTGATGGACGTGTGTATGTTTCAAAGAAAATAATAGTAATATTTGTTGAGCAAGAGATCAGAAAACACATATAGGTTACATATGAAAACAAACCTGTAAATTGCCTGTGACAAGCTGCAAAGGATAGCAGAAAACACTGTTTCGTTGATTTCTATATACAAGCAGAAGATGCAGTTTCGTTAACAGTGGAAGAGGCAGCAGAAAACACAGTTTTGTTGATTTCTATATGCAAGTAGAAGATGCAGTTTTGTTAACAGTGGAAGAGGCTGAAGACGCAGGCAGCACAAGAAAATTAGTTATGAAAACCTGTTTTAATAACACACAAAAACTTGTTTTAAAAACATACAAAAACGTTATTTTTTGGTTTTCACAAAGTGGTTGCGATTTTCTTGTTTTTGAAAACGAAAAACTGCCAATATCCTTGACCAAACGAGTTTCAACGAATTGTTTCTTTTTTTTAAACAACAATAAAAATGCAAGAAAAAAACGAAACCAAATAGGCCCTTAGAATTTGAATTGCAAACTTTGCAATTCTGGAATACCACTTCCAAATTGGTCCCACCAAGCAACTATAAGACAACAAAAGTAACATTATAAACAAAATAAAGTAATAATTAATTTTCAAAAAGTAACAAAAATGAAAAATATATACCTAGATTAAGTTTGTCTTTTTGACGAATAGATAATAGACATCCTGAAATCACCATAATCATCCTTATAAATATTCATTTGTGAGCATAAAAGATCTTGAATCATCTCATAGACAAAAACAATTGTAATAATTAATATCATTTCCCTATTAACTTCAACTTTCTTTGTAAAACTTGATTTGGTATAGACACTAAGATTTAAAAATATCTTAACTCAAACAACAGAGAGTAAAGTTGTCTTACTCATCTCTCATTGATAACTACAAAATAAAATGTGTACTAAGAAGACCTGTTTTTCATATTGGTTTTAATTGCTTCATTTTCCCTCTCTATGGTATCATAAAAGTTACTCATTGTTACTTTCTCATCATTATCAGCCAACCAAAGTATCATCACTAAAGACTTACAAACTCGAATTGCAAATTGACATTAGGACTAAAATTTATTATCTTTAAATATAATTCTAGAAACCTCTAATCCAATATTGGATGTAGCATGCTGAAATGCAATCCTCTCATTACTTATAAATATTTCCCTCAACTCCTTCTTCATTATAATAAAACACTAAAGTGATAAAAATTAGTCGTAAATCTTGTAATAGCATGAACACAAATTTCTACAATTTTTGAAATCCTTTCTCATTAAATTTAGGACCCATGCACGATTATAAATGAACTTAGTCATTTTTTTCCTTTTTGTATAGTCTCATCAATAATACTAATTAAATATCTAGCATCTCCTACATTTTTTTATATTAGGTCGACGTAATACAACATAAGGAGTGTAACAAAATGAATTATATTCACTTTGCAATATTCTTCCAATTATTATCAAAAATAAACTGAATAATATTTTCTGGCTCAACTTCATTAACAACTTCTTCTAATATTTGAAATAGACTATCAGCATTTTTAACAAGACTAGATGCATCAATAGCTTCAAAAAATTATCCTCTTTGCAAAATAAATAATAATAATAATAGATTCTTATCTTCTATTTGTTCAACCATCACACATGATTGAACACCAAAAATTAGCCTAACTCATTATTGTTTTATCCAAATAATTTTTTATTTCATAATTGGAGCCACTCGGAAGTTTAACTTTGTAGTCATCAGTAAAAGAGCTTTATATCTTGAACCATAAAAAGAAATTGCATCTACTATAGGTTGAAAATAGGCAACATTAGATACTACTTGAATCATGTCATTATCTAGCTATTGTTCTGTCCACATTATGATTCAGCTCTCTAGATTGTAAGACACTACAGATTGAAGGATGAGTTCCAAGATTTGTTCATGGTACAAAGAAATTAGATATTTGTCTTCTTCTTTTCTTAATATCTGGTGTAACATTTCCTTATTATTGGACAGGAATACTACTACCTTCAATATCCTCATTATCATCTTGATCACCAACAAAAGATTTTTACTACCAATTTTATAATTTAATCTTTGTCTTCTGTCTTTCTCATTCTGATACTCTTCAAGCAAAGTCTTCATTTGTCTTTTCACATTATGAATCACTTGTTTACATGGCTTTACATTACCTTTTACCTTAGCTAAATGCTTCTTTAAGCTAGTGATTCCTTCACCGTTCAAGTGCTTATTACGATACAAACAAATGGTATGGTTCTTCATTCTGAGAACTAATCCAGCATGAGCCCAAGCCAGATCATTGAATCTTTCTGAAGTGGCTAAATTATCATGAGCACTTAAACTTCCTTCCATTTATATGTATAAATAAATAAAGATATATATTAAAATAACCTAATAACTTCATATCAAAATAAAGTTTTGTAAAAAAATGAAGAAATAGACCAATAATATTTTCTCAATAACTGATTTTTTTTCTAAACTCAAACATTAAATAAATACATTGATTGTTGCACTTTCACGACTATAACTCATTTTATTTGATTACATAATTTAAACATAAGATCACAGCTATAAAATATTTTTACAATTATATAATTCAAAAATAAACTCATAATTATAACCTATTTTGTATTATCATATAATTCAATCTTAAACTCAAAAATTACAGTGATAACTCATTTTGTGTTATTATATAATTTAATTGTAAACTCACATCTATAATTCAATTCGTGTAATCACATAATTCAACCATAAATTACAAATATAATTCATTTTGTGTAATTATATAATTTAAACATAAACTCACAACTATAACCTATTTTGTATAATTATGTGATTCAACCATAAACTTTAACTATAACTTATTTTATCTGATTATTGATTATCGATTACTTGATTAAATATTCCAATCATAGACATAAAGTCACAACTCTGACTCATTTTTTATAATTAATAATCATATAATTCAACCATAAATTAACTAGTCCATTTTGATGATTACAAAATCCAATTTATAATATATAACCTAATTTATAATAAAGACTAACTTTTCATTTAAATTTCAATGAATCTCAATCTCAATCTCAAATTTCAGAGAAAAACAACCTTGAATTCATATTCCAACTCCAAATTTCACAGAACATTGAATAACTTCAAATTTATAATCCAATTTAAACATAACAAACTCTAATTTTTAAACAACACTAACCACTCTGTTAATTTTTATGAATGAAACAAATTCAAACTTCCATTTCACTATTCCACAATCACAAATTCACAATTTAGAATTGACAATTCATAATTCACCACATCCACATGTCCACAAGCCTACAACACAAGCAATCACATTATCAAATTCTCAATTATCACACACACAAAAGGTTCCGCTACTGGTGAATTTTTGCTAGCAAAATGCATCCTTGGCTTGAGATCACAAGTCACAAAACTACAATTTTACAATACAACACAACACAAAAGGGTGATGTTGTGCACGATGTATGGCAACTCGCACTATTGTGAGCGACTGGTGGTATTATGAGTGACTAGTTATGGCAAATGGTGACAATGGCGATGGCACAATTGGCAATGACACACCTGATGAATGGTAATGGCGTGATTGGCGATGGTTGAAGCTATCATTAACGTTGAGACGAATGAAGTCTGGATGGTGGACTAGAGAGACGAGGTCACGATTGCGCTAGGAAAAACGAATAGCTTTTCTTAGGGTTTTGTTTTGCATTTCAGTCCTCCAATTTCTTAAAATTCACAATACTAACCAATATTTCAAATATTGGTCGATACGATATGCTAAAATTTCGTACCGTTTTTCGGTCGATTCAGCACAAAATTCACAACTTTGTTTATAACACATTGGAATTTAAAACTCTGCTCTTAAAATAGGAAGTACGAATCTCCAGGAATGGACCTTCAATTCTATTCTTATGCGGCTAAAGTGTTAAGCGGTAAGAATCGTGGAGGGCGAACAGAAGTTATATGCTTGTTTTTATGACAAGTCTAGGTTCTAGGAAGGGAAAATGCACGGACATAATTCTATACTAAACTCAGTGTGTGATCATATGCATATATAAAAATTCTAAAGCTATGGTGTTGATTAGAGAAGTTTACAACGGCGGTATCTTATTCTAAGATATGTCCCACGATTGATGATTCCCTTATTTTCAAGGATATATCTTGCGCTTGGATCAACTTGTCTTTCTTTATTGGTTAAGATAATAGGAGTCCCCTAGTCAAATCATCGGGAGGAAAGAGAACTACGTTATCATGTTGAGCCAAAGGGGTTCCAAATGAAGGACATGGCATAGGTGTGCCCAATTCTCTCAAATTCCAATCAAATCAATGCCTTTCACTGTCACCTATATGCGTGAACAGACTAAACTCTCAAAGATAGAGAGGAGTGAGGGTGGTGGGGTGGGGGCTCTGTACCTGGCAAAGTTTCAAAAACTTCCAATGTTGGCCTCTCTTATTGGTTCCTTTAAAAGCCCTTGAATTCTGGGGCCACAGTACCAACTATTTCCTACACTACAGAAGTTTTTACAATGACAAGTTTTGAAGACTGTATTGGTGCATGCACTGAAGGCTATTCAATGGTGGTAGGTCCAATGAAGTGAAAGGCAACTCAACCCCATTTGGGCGACTTTCCTTCTCTATGGATTGGGTTAGAACATGTGCTACCATAATTCCAACTACCATTTAACATGACATGAAGCTTTTTCGGACTTTAACAGGAATCATGGTACAACTACGAGCAACTACTAGATGCCACGCTTCAAGGTCGTCATGTCTTACGAGGAAAATTATGCCGGCTGGATAGGATATAAGTGGACATGACATGAGTACAACGTCACATAATGTCAAATCCCCTCCACCTTTGAATTTATGTCGTCATTTCTTCGCGTAGACGCCAATCATTTATAACTAAGTTTTCGACTCAAGTGGAATAGATCGCAACACCTTCAAAGTTTTAGATTTACCATACACAAAATACGCACTCACACACACATCAGGTTGATGGTCTCGGCAACTGTATGAAAGAGTTTGACCAAAGCATTGATTCTACACCTGCTACTGGTAAGCTTACTAGAAAGTATAAAATATTGTGCAAGAAGCCCAGCAAATAGGCAAAATGGAACTAATATTGAGCGGCTTGACAATTTTGAGTGGACATTATAATTGGATTATGGCCATCTAAATGATGAATACGTAAGATGTACACGACTGCAGTGTACATATGCCTTTCATATATTTTCCAGTTGAAGCCTTGTACATGATGTCACCTAACAATGCTTGTTTCATTCCGTATCCATTTATCTTTACTTCCCACCCTTGCCATAGCTGTCTCTTAGGGTTACAGTCCTATTGAAGATGAGATTCTCAGTAGTCGAGTCTTTATCCACCGTAAAGTAACCTGGATTGCAGATCACAGTAAGAGTTAGCCACAAAGTACAACTTGCAATATCATGGAATGGTCCAAAAAAAAAAGGTAAGAAGTCAACAGTTCAACCGTTGATACCAAGATATTCAAACAGTAAAAGTTTTACCATTCTGAACTTAAATAATAAAAGAACTTACCAAGACGTTCAAATTGAAATCTATCACCTGGGGCAGCATTTTGAAGTGACGATACAGCATATGCATCAGATATCACAACTTTTGAATGTGGGTTCAAATCAGAAAGCCAGTCATCAAGTTCAGCAGGATTCTGATTCAACAAATGAAGAGGTAAGATACCTACTTGTTTGCAGGAAAGAAATAGGGATATCAATCAGGCAATATGAACCGAACAATTGCCAACCTCAGAATTGAATAGCTTGTCAAACAATCTGACTGCCACTTTCAATGGTTTGACCCCAGGGGACGGTTCAGCAACCCAGTGTAGAACCCCCTTTAAAAATGAAAATATACGTCAGTAGATATGCTAAACAAGCAATCAAATCCAAAAAAAAGAAAAAGAAAAACTGATTATAAAATAGCAGTCAACAACAGTTGTAAAAACCTTTGGTTTAGTTGCCTTGGAAGGATCATATTCAGCACGGATCTCGGCAAGAGTCTCATTATCGTCAGCCAAAACAACCTCTGTGCATTTTATAGGGAAGGCATATCTGAAAATAAGGAAAGTCTATGATGCAGCAATTTCCTATTAGGATTGTCAGAATATTCTCAATTCCAGTTAAGTAATGCTGCGAGTAAAAGAACTCTTTACACACCTCAGTAGGACAGATTTACCAGGTGCAAGGCCATAATAATCTTTTGAATCTTTCATCCGAAAGTCAGAATGTTCAATGTACACAACATTGGAAAATGGAACCTATAAGAAGACAAGGCGTTTCAGAACATCCAGCATCTGTTGTGATTATAACATCTTAACTATTACAGCATCACCTAGAAAGAAGTACCTGACGAAATAAATGGAACAAGGTGAAAATACAGCAAGATTCACTTCTCAAACTACTCAAATACAGCAGGTGCAATATAAAATTGGCACTTCACTTAAAAATCAGGGACATGTAAAGCTATTCGTTTATTATATAAAAATCCTGTCTAATTTTAAACTTAACTTGTGTTAAAGTTCAACAAAAGAAACATACCTTGTAGAAAGCCGAGGAATCTTCAGTTTGAGCATCAGGCCATTTCTTTGCATCAAGATCCATAATTGTCTCTGAATCCAGGTTAGTTATGACTATCTAAAAACACAAAATTTTACCTCAAAAAATGAAGGAAAATAGTTCATAAGGAACTACCCGAGATAAGATGAAAGAAAAACCTTGAGAGGCTGCAGCACAACCATTGTGCGAGGAGCTGTTTTGTTCAGCTCCTCTCGAACGTGATATTCAAGACGATCCATGCGTATCATACTACAATCACTGCAGCATCATGTATGACCCATATTTACAAAATAAGTACAAAATAAAGGTTTTAGAACTTGGCACTCCTAGTTTCAAAATCAAGTAAAATGAACCTTCTGGTGATTCCAATTGCTCGTACAAAAGCATTGATTGCGGTTGAAGTTACACCTTTACGCCTCAAACCAGCCAGTGTCATAAGACGGGGATCATCCCAACCATCCACATGATTGTTCATGACCAAGAAATTTAACTGCACAGCATAATGGAATCAATAAAGGTTACCTTTGTCACAGTTCAATATATTATGATCAAAATTTACAAGCTTCCCATGCAAACTTGTTTAACATATTGCTGACCTTGCGCTTAGACATCACAGTGTTTGTAACATTCAATCTGGAATATTCCCATACATAAGGTTGATAAAGGCCCAGTGAATGCAACAACCAGTAGTATGATGCACGTCTTGTCTCAAACTCCAGTGTGCATAGCTGCTCATAAAACCATGATTCACAAGAACTGAAATGACACTCCAACTAACACATATAAACAAGCAAACAAGCAAATAGCTATTGTTGAAGCAACAACATTATATAAACAAGACGAAAGTTTTCAAATGAGTGAAAACAATGTATCAAGCAGAAATAAGTTAAAAGTACTTTGACTGTGATTTTGATCCTAAATGATAAGCTTCTAATAAGTAAGGCTAACAATTGAACTAAATCATGTCCTACAATAGTATACAAAAGAAGGATGGATTGCCTTGGGATAAAAAAGAGGGCATACCGAATGTGTAATGTTCTCCAGAGAATCCACAATGCAGTGAGCATAATCATAACTTGGATAGATACACCACTTATCTCCTGAATGTGGATGAGGTGTAAACTGAACAAAACAATTTAAAACAGTAAAAGTGTGAAGAAAGACCACCAAATAGATCGTGAAAATTTATCAGATTGCAGTTTACCTTGATCCTGTAAGCAATGAGGTCATACATATTGAAGTTATCACTCTGCATGTCTTGCTTCATTCTTAGTGTTGCCTTGCCTTCTTCAATCATGCCTCGTTTCATTTCATCAAACAGTTTTAAGGATTCTGCAATAGGTCTATCCCTCCAGGGACTGTTCATCTTCTTTTCTCGATACTCTTTAATCTCCTCAGGTGTCTAGAATGGTAGTTAGAATAGCATTGCTTCAAATTCAATGTCAATATAATTTTATTGGAATTTTCAAATAGCAGAATAGCGGAAAGTAGAAGTTATTGCAAGGAATCAACCCCTAACTGAAGAATTACTGATTGAAAGAAACTGTCATTTTCCCTTTTCTTTGGATGGTGTCCTCATGATTGAAAATGCTCAAAAACATGAACAAAAATTATTATAGTTCTAGTGCAACCAACCTGGTGATCAACATAAGCATGGCCCCTCCGTATTAGCTCAACTGCTAAATCATAAAGATCCTGGAAGTAGTCACTAGTGTATGTGATCTGAAAAGGTTCAACAGATAAAGCACAACATTAGAGAAACAAATATTTAAAAACATGCAGACCACTCATACAGCTAATGATACAACCTTGAATGGCTTCCAACCCATCCACTCCACAATCTCTTCAATGTGATCAATATATTCTCTTTTTTCAGCTTCAGGATTTGTATCATCGTATCTGAAAATGACAAAGGCCAAAGTTTAAGTCAGAAGCAACAGCAGTTGAAAACATCTGGCAGCCCTTTATGGCATTATTCAGTCAGAATTTAATCATTTTTTGCTGTTTTCTGGTACATATTGAATTATAGATACATCCCACACTGATTTTGATCATTTTCAACCATTTTCAATTTTTGATACACAACCAACACCTAACAGCAATGAAAATATCGATTATAATCCTAGGAAGTGATTTTTTTTTTTGTGGCCAAGAAGAATAAATTACTAGAGAGGGAACAGAGTTTTCCTCAGAGGCTTGAATCAACAATCAAATAAGAACTCCAATTAGATATATCCAATTTTAGAATTGTATACTTTAAGATGTCTATCTATCTAATATATTAAAAGAGATGATGCTTCAACATGATTTGGCCATAGAGGACTTAACATGCATCCTCTAAAATACCCCTACTTAAATGCATATATGCTCAAATTTATGACAATTAGTAATGAAATTCACAATTAAAGTAAGTTGTATATTAAATTTTAAATATATAGAACTCTCACGACATAAGTAGAATTCTAATTCTATTTTAGATGTTACATAAGATTCGAAGTGAATATTTTATTTGTCTTCTAATTGTGAATATTCATAATACTATTAATTGCGTTTAATTTTCTAAGTTAAGAATTTTTTACAATTAAGATATTGATGTCACTATGATCTTTTATATTATATGATTTTAATATTTAATACTTTTATGTAATTAAATGTGTCCGCACATCAAACAGGTAACCATCTAGTTACAGATAAAAGAGAATCAGAATCATGCTCACCTAAGGTAGCAACATCCACCTCGCTCTTTTGCTAGGCCAAAACTAACAAACATCGCCTGAAAAAGTTGCAAAGGGAGCAAAATTACAATGTAGGCCAAGCCTTAATTCTGTTCACCTTTGGTTCCTTCTTGAAAAATGTGGAAGAAGGGAAAAAAGAATGAAAAAAATGAACTCCAAACAGCAGTAACATGATAGGTGAAACCAATTACACTAATACCAGTAGTTTTCTTTACATAAACACATTTCTACTTTTAGAATATACCGACAACAAAACAGATTATAGGAAAGAAAAGGGGTAAACTGTTTACACTATTTCACGTCCTCTCAATCTTTCCAATATCTTCCAACCAAGATAGTGTTAAATTCACTGTTTTCCTCTGAACCCAATTAATATTTTCTTGCTCTCAAGTTTTCTCATCCGAAATGAAGAACTACGAATGGATGGGATTTTAAGTACCTTAGCATGACCAATATGTAGATATCCATTTGGCTCAGGAGGAAAGCGTGAGAATACTTTCCCCCCTGTTACTTTCAAATGTTTATCGAGCATTTCCTTACTGTTGGCACATCTTAGAACAGAATTATCACTGAAGAATACCTCGGTATGCACCTGGTAATCAACCAAATAATATTACAGAATGTACTAATACATATCGACATTACTTAAACATTGCAGAATGAATCACATAATATGAAGAAGCATATTTCATGTAAAAATGAGGGTCTCAACAAAAAATCCAATGATTGGGTATAAATGACCAATCAATCATAACAACTAAATTTTTTTTTTTTTTTGATAATTGACAAACCTTAGTATACCAACGTTGTATTGTTAAATGCAACTGTTTGACAAGATAATCATACAAGTTGATGGCCTCAATCTCAACATGAGGTTCTGATAGCGAGCGTGGGCACTATGGAGGAAATAAACCTTTACTGGTTTATTCTAGGAGGACAGAGAAAGAGAATTAGCAGAATCGGTTATACGGTCATAACCGAATTGAGAGGCAAGCTAGTTTCTATAGATAGTACAGTGGGGAATGAGGGGGATTTTCATCTTTTTACACAATCATTATTGCAGTTAGCACTATCGGCATTTGCTGGGACAGAGCTTGAAAACTCTATAATTTCTTACTTCAGTATAACAATTTTATTCTCTTCACTCTTTTGGAGCTCCTAACTCATCAAATTGGTGTGGTGAGCGTGGATCAATTCGAAGAGAGAAGCGACCCCAATGACAAATACACGCATGGAAAGCAGGTGGAAACAATAGAGAGGAGCCTTGGGACCTTAGAACAGCAAGTCGAGGGACTGGGTTCAAAAATTGCTGGGAATTGTCACCAACTAGAAGAAACTCGCAAGCAGCTGGAGGAACTCAAAAATTTGTTGACTACAGTTCTTAAGGGTAAGGGGCCGTGTGAGGAGGCAGGAAGCCCTTTTGTTTCAATGGAGACAGTAACCCTAGCCCACACTGGTGCAGTTCCCTTTCCAACCATTGGAAGTGTGAAATCACAGAATCGCTTCATCACCTTGGAGGATGTCCAGATTTCAGCTAAGAAAGTGGAGCTTCCCAAATTTAATGGCAATGAGCCCTTGGAATGGGTTCAACGAGCGGAACAGTATTTTCAAATACAACAAACGCCAGACAATCTGAAGGTGTCCTTAGCTCTTGTTTGCATGGAGGGGCACGCCCTTCACTGGATGACGTGGTTACAAGATTGACGGCCATTTTTATGCTGGGAGGATGTGAAGAAGGAGATCTTGACTCGCTTCGGTGATGCTCTCGCTTCCAACCCATACGAAGCTATTGCGGCTATCAAGCAAACAAGGACCGTGGAAGGGTATATCCGAGACTTTGTCTAAATCATCCCAAATCCCGACATGGCCGAAAGAGGTGTTCATCGGCCAGTTTCTGAATGGGTTGAAGGAAGAGATCAGAGTACATATTCGTTCCCATGAGATTGTTGATCTGTATCGCACCATGACGTTGGCTAGAGAAATCGAATATGAAATTGAAGTTTTGTTGAAGAGGAAGACGCAGGCAACTGAAGGTTTTGGGTTAGGTTATCGGGCTGGACTAAGGGCAGCACCTAGGGATAGTGGACAAGGGCCCTCACACTTCATCACTAAAGGGGGAACAGCCCATTCTAACCCCTCAAGGGTTAACCCGCCCATCAATTATAAGGCTGTAGAAAATTTTGGAAGCATAGGTACAGATGGGAAATCGATTCTTCGGTGCTCAGGAGGAAATCATGGGATGAGGCGTTATACCCAGAAGGAGTTTCAAGATATACGAGCAAAGAGGTTGTGTTTTTGTTGCCACCAACCTTATCATCCTCTACACCAGTGTAAGAATCAATCTCTCCGAACTCTTATTTTGGGAGCTGACGAAGAGGACGAGGATCATCTGGGTACGACCCAGCTGGAGGACGTTGAAGAACCACTAACAGCCAACACGGTGACTGATGAGGGGCAATTTACCTGACTCTATTCTTCTAATTTCTTCATGGGAGGAGTGAATTCGGGAAGGACAATGAAGTTGTGGGGAAGAGTCGGAGACGTAGCAATGGTAGTGATGGTGGACAATGGAGCCAGTCACTGTTTCTTATCGAGAAGAATGCCTGAGCAACTGGAGTTAACGATTGAGCCCACTCGAAGAATTGGTGTGAAGCTGGGTGATGGGAATCGCAAGGAGACGGATGGGTTTTGTGTTGCGGTACCGCTAGAGCTCCCAGGCATTACGGTGTATGTGAATTGCTTCTTATTTCCTCTTGGGGGTGTGGATTTAATATTGGGTGTAACGTGGTTGCAGACCTTAGGTGAAGTTAAAGTTAATTGGGGAAGAATGCGGATGGAATTTTTAGTAGAAGGAAGAAACATATGCATTGAGGGGGATCCGTCATTGATGAACTCATCTGTTTCTATTCGTTCTTTGAGCAAAATGCATAATCTAGATTATGGGTTGCTGATTTGGCATACCACAGTGTTGGGAAACTTGGAGCAACAGAAGGTTGGGGAGGAGCAGCAGCCGACTGAATTGGAAGAGTTGCTCGCTCGCTTTGAAGGCATGTTCAAGGAACCATCGGAGTTACCTCCAAGTAGGTCAGTAGATCATCAAATTCCATTGATTCCAGGAGTCTCTGCTGTGAATGTTAGACCTTATAGATATGGGCATAGCCAGAAGGATGAGATAGAATGACAGGCGGCAAATATGCTTGCTTCGAGAATTATACAACCAAGTTATAATCCATTCTCTAGCCCGGTGGTATTGGTCAGGAAGAAAGATGGTAGCTAGAGGTTTTATGTGGATTACCAGGAACTTAATCGGGTTACAGTAGCTGATCGTTACCCAATTCCTATTATTCAGGAACTTCTTGATGAGCTCCACGGGGCGAGATATTTTTCGAAGGTAGATCTTCGATCGGGGTACCACCAAATCAGGGTGCACGAGGAAGATATACCCAAGATAGCTTTTAGAACACATTCGGGCCACTATGAATTTAGGTTGATGCCTTTCGGCCTAACTAATGCACCTGCAACATTCCAGGCAGCCATGAATTATCTCTTTCGACCATTCCTGCGACAGTATGTATTAGTGTTTTTCGATGATATTCTCATTTTTAGCAGGAGTTGGCAGGAACATTTACAGCACTTAGGGAGAGTGTTGGAAAGATTGGAGAAGCATCTCTTTGTTGTTAACAAGAAGAAGAGTAGCTTTGGTAGAACCGTGGTTGAATATTTGGGCCATTTGGTGTCAGTTCAAGGAGTTGCCATGGATCCCGCAAGAATAGCAAGTGTTTTGCAGTGGCCATAACCTATATCAGTCTGAGTAGTTCATGCCTTCCTTGGGCTCACCGGATACTACAAGCGATTCATCAAGGAATATGGTCATATTGGTCAACCTTTTAATAATCTATTGAAGCGAGACGCTATCTTGAAGTGGACTTGGCCACAGGAGGCTTAAATCGCATTTGAGAAATTAAAGACAGTAGTGACGACAACCTCAATTCTCGCGCTGCCAGATTTTTCTAAGGAGTTTATTATTGAGTGTGACGCTTCAAGAAGTGGGGCGGGGCCTGTCTTCATGCAAGACAACTGCCCTCTTGCTTATTTCAGTAAGATGATAGCTCCACAGAATTTGTCAAAAGCTGCATATGAGAAGGAACTAATGGCTCTTGTGCTCGCCATCCGCCACTGGAGACCGTATCTTATTGGAAGGAAATTTAAAGTTTGGACTGATCATAGCAGCCTCAAACACTTTCTTCAACAGAAAATTACTACTCTAGCATAGCAGCATTAGGTGGCTAAACTGTTGGGGGTATGATTTTAGGATTGAATATAAACCGAGAGCGATGAATAGAGCTGCTGATTCACTGTCTCGCCGAGAGGAAGAGGTGGAGTGTTCTGCCATCTCAGTGTCCAGCTGGATGCAGTGGGAAGATCTTGACAAAGAAACTCAGCATGATGATTTTTATAGGAAGAGGAAGGATAAGGTTGTGCAACACCCTTTGGACTATCCTAATTATCGGCTTATTCATGGCCGATTGTTCCATAAAGGGAGAATTGTCCTGCCGCCTACCTC
>JANVCL010000212.1:10656200-10675880 GCA_026546855.1 Erythroxylum incrassatum | reverse complement strand
TTTACAAACGTGATTTACAGTAGTTCTTTTGAAACGAACAAGTTTTGTTTTAAGCGAAAGAAGTTTTCAAAAAAGGGTTTAACGAAAAGTTTACCACAATTCAACCCCCCTTCTTGTGAATCTATCTATCATTATTGAGTATTGTATTAACGTGTGATTCATTTCTGTACTGAGCCTATTTATGATAGATTCACAAGAAAAAAAAGAAAATTTTTGTTAGAACTATTTGTATAAAACAAAAGCTAAAAACATAAACAAATAACTACATAAAAATAACGGTAAAATAAGAATAAGAATACAGAAATTCAAGATTAAAATAAAAAGATAAAGAAATTAAAAATAGAAAATAATAACAAAAATATTAAAAATAATAAAATAAAAATAACAGTAAAAATAAATAAATACGTAAAATATAAATATAAATAATACAATAAATAGTATAATAAAGATAAAAATGTAAAGAATAAAAATAAAAATAAGTAAATAAATAAATAAATAAAAATAAATAAAATAAACAAACAATTGGAAAAAGTTTAGGTTAAGTACGGAAAAGTTTAGGCTAAATAATTAATTGGAAGTACTACAAATAAAATGTTTAGGCTAAATATAAGACTTCAAGACTTGAAAGAAAAGGTTTAATGGACTTATAAGAAAGGGAATGGCCTATCTATATGAGATCCTTTACCTGTATTCTAGTTCACCAAAGTTTTCTATTGAGGGCCAAGTCCTCACTAAGCTCCAGTAGAGTCATATCATTTCACCCCCTAGTTCTTCTTAGTTCTTCATCTTTTTCTCTTATAGTCTTTAAGTACAATCTTCTCATAACTTTTTCTCACTGGGGCATCAAGATTTCTCTTCTTATCATGTCTAAACCACATAAGCCTTATCTCTTTTAATTTTCCATCAATGTTAGTCACCCTTAATTTGTCTCTTAACACTGCATTCCTAACCTTATCTCTTTTAGTAAGGTTACATATTTAATGGAGGATCCTCATCTCCACCACCATTAACTTCTGACTATACACCTATTTGATGGCCAACACTCTTCCTCATAAACTATGACCGAACTAACTACTAAACAATATAATGTACTTTTATAATGAGTGGTATCTTATTGTCATATAAAACTCCTAATGCACCCGTCCATTTAAGCCACCTTTATTTGATATGATGAACTATGTTTTCATTAATCTCACCATTGTTTTGGATGATGGATCCTATGTACTTAAAAATACTATTCTTATGGTATAATTTCTGAACTAATCTTTATCACCATATCGGATGCCACCTTATGGCCCAAAAAGTTATAATCTAAGTACTTAGTCTTAGTTTTACTCATTTTAAAGCCCTCGAATCTAGCATATGCCTCCAAAGTTATAGCTTGACATTGATACCCTCTTTTGTCTCATCCACTAAAATAGTGTCATCAGCAAACAACATACACCAAGGTGTATCCCTTTGGATATTCTTGCTAAGCTCATCCATCACTATTGTAAATAAGAAGGGCCTCAATAAGGAACCTTGGTGTAGCCCAATATCGATAGAAAATGCTCTATATCTCCTCATGTCGTTCTTACCTTATTCTTAACTCCTTCAAACATATCCCTAACAACTCGTATATCGGTTATAGCAACCCCCTTAACTTCTAAACACCTCCACATAATTTCCCTAGGTACCTTTTATAAGCCTTCTTTAATTCAATGAAAATCATATGTAGATCCTAGTATCTTTTCCTATAATATTCTATTAATCTTCTAAAGAAGCGTATAAACTTTGTCGTGGAGCTTCTTGGCATGAAACCAAGTTGGTTCTCTAATATAGATGCCCTTTCTCACTCCCTTCTCAATCACCATCTCCTATAACTTTATGGTATAACTAAGAAGTTTGATGCATCTATAGTTGTTACATATTTGGATGTTTCTTTTGTTCTTGTATAGAGGAATCAACATTAAGTCTCAACTAACCGAACATTTTGATGGACTTAAGGATCATATTAAAAAGCTTGGATAACCAATTAAGACCCTTTTCACCTGGGCTTTTCTAGAGCTCTTTGGGTATCTCATCAGGTCCTATTGCCCTTCCACTCGTCATCGCCCTTAAAGCTCCTTTAATTTCTTCTTTTGCAATATACATGCAATAAGTGAAGTTATGATATCTCTCAGATGTGCTAAGATTACCCAAAGATGTGTTGTCATCTTTGCCTTTAATAAAAAGGATATGGAAATATCTATGCTATCTTTTGTTGATGTAATTTTCAACAACGAGCACCTGCCCTGCTTCATCTTTTATACAACAAACTTGAATAAAGTCTCTTATTTTCCATTTCTTAGCTCTTACCATCTTAAATATATCCCTTTCTCTATCTTTAGTTTTCAATCGTTAGTATAATTTCTCCTAAGATCTACTTTTGGCTTCTGAGACTATCTTCTTTGCCTTTTTCTTTTCTAGTTTGTAACTTTCTCTATTGACTACCCTCTCTACATCTGTGATTCTATCCAATAGATCTTTATTTGCAAACTTCTTGATATTAACCTTTCTTATACATCTTCTTTCCAACACTAAGACTCCATCTTATTACCCATAGGCTCTTTTGAAACTCCCACGATCTCTTTAGATGCATTCCTTAAAAGAGTTGTGAATTTCTCCACATCTAGTTAGCATCCCTTTCTAGTTCCCATTCTTCTCCAGGCATTACTCTATCCTTAAGTTGTTCTACTGTATTCCCTTTTGGATTCCACCATTTAACTATAATACACCTTCAAAGACTTCTCTTCTTTCACTAACCTTTAATTGTAAGATCTATAACCAACAATTTATGCTAAGTTGGAAAGCAAACGTTAGGTATCAACTTGTAATCCTTACAAATAGGTTGATTACTCCACCTTATGAGGAAGTAGTTAGTTTGAGTCTTCGTAGTTTTACTCCTAAAATGAGTTGTTGCTCCTTGTTTTTCTTCAAAAATTAGTTGGCTACCACCAACTCAAATGCTACTGCAAAGTCTCACAGAAGTGTCCCACTATCATTCTTATCTCCATACCTAAAACCCCTATGAGCCTATGAATGCTCTTCCGAGGTTACATCTATATGGCCATTAACGTCTACTCATAGAATAACTTTCTTGTTAGGGAGAATATGCTAAACCATCTTATCTAGCTCTTCCTGTAATTAACACTTAAATTTTCATCCAACCTTACTTGGGGTGTAAAAACACATTCCATATTGAAAACAACATCTTTTACCACAATCTTTAAGAACAAAATCCTATAATTAGTCCTATTTACCCCCTCAATATGATGTATAAGTTCCTTAATAACCACGTTACCTACACAATTTTGTTGCTTTGAACACCTTGAATACAAAGTTTGAATCCATTAATCTCTTCTACTTTAGCTCCAATCCACTTTTTTCTCCTGGATGCATGATATATGAATCCTATATTTGTATAAATCTCCACTAGTTCTAATGACTTACCAATAAGGATCTCAATGTTTTAGGAATCTGTCTACAATCTCTCAACATCTTCTCTTCTTCTAACTCAAAACTTATTGAAAGAATAGCCCTTGCTCTATCATCAAAAGTCAAAGCCACCACTTTTATCCTAATACCCTACACAAGCCATAGAAGACAAGCATAAAAAGTTCCCAAATGATAGTAAGATTACTTGGGAAAGGAAATAGTAAATGGACCATAAAAAAACCAAGAAAAGGAAATAAATAACAACTCTTAAAAGAAAGAGAAAAAGTAGTCATAAAAAATGTATCATCTTAGATCACCTGCTTACAGATATTGTCCGCTTTGGGCCTTAGCCCAGCCAAGCCCTCACGATTTTGCTTTTCTCGAGGCCTTCCCAGGAGGTCACCCATCTCAGAACTACTCTCACCCTAGCACATTTAACCTCGAAGTTTTGATAGGATCTGGTCCATTAGGCCATGGAAAATGCGTCTATAAGGGAGAGGTACTCGTACCCTTATAAAGTGTACTTCGTTCCCCTCTCTAACCGATGTGGGATCTCACACACTCTACCCCCTTAGGGCCCTAACCTCTTTGGGGTCTAGTTTAGCTGGCACAACGGTTCTGGTACCGGCTCTGATACCACTTGTAACATCCCAGATCACTCGCTTACAGATATTGTCCGTTTTGTTTTTTCGAGGCCTTTCTAGGAGGTCACCCATCCTAGAACTATTCTCACCCGAGCACGTTTAACCTCTGAGTTTTGATGGGATCTGGTTCACTAGGCCATGGAAAACTATAGATCACCCGCTTACAGATATTGTTCGCTTTAGGCCTTGGCCATATGGATAATATCTGTAAGCGGGTGATCTGGGATGTTACAAAAAATATCCAATACAAATAATCAAAGTCTCAAACTTATATAATTAAGTACGAACACCACCACTTTACTCAATCTAACATAAGTTTATGCATAATAGTTTAAAGAACTGTCATTAACTCGAAAAGGAGAAAAAAGATAATAATTTTGAAGTGGAATTGAGAAGATTATCAGCCCATCAATAGGCAAAGTAGCAGCTATCATAAACACCTCATAAAGAATTATGATTCAATTGTAGAGCATAGATTGGAACTACTTATAGTCAATAAAAATACGTAAACTTGAAGTTTAAGATTTGGTTACTATTTTCTTGGCCAAATTACTTACCAATAAGGAAGAATAAAGTTGGATTCTCATAGTTACATCCATAAAATCAAAAGGCCCTAGCTAAATGTAAATGATAAAGCTTGAAAATTTTATTAGAAACCTAACAAAAGATAAAGCCTAAAAGCAACCAATTGATACTAAAACTTAGGATTTATAAGGAAAAGAAAACATATTTCTAATTTAAAAGTTAGACGGATAAGAGAATAAGAAGAAAGTAATGAAAACATAAAAAATCAATTACTATAACGTACTCTTTAAGAGCAATGAGAAAGAAATCAAAATGAATCACCTTAACAAAGTAAAACATTAAAGAATATTAGGATCTTAATAAAGCATTGCAAATCTCAAACAAGCTTTATACCATATACACTACAAAGTGAAATTTAAAGGGTGTTATGAAGAAGATAAACTAAAAAAAAAGTGGAAGGTAGAGTAAAGTATGGCAATGTTTACAATGCGGAAGTAGAGTCTGGTAGTGATAGTAGTACAAGAGTATCGGGTAAATAGGGTTTACTTGGTTTTCAACAAAGTGATAGAGAGAGGAGAAAATTTTGAATAAAAAAATCCAAAAGTGTGTAAAGAAGTGTGCTTGGTTTTTGAGAAAGTGAGAGAGAGGAGAAAATTTTGAATAGAAAATCCAAAGGTGTGTAGAGAAGTAGTTGATCAAGATCTTGAAAACTTAACAAAAGGAAAAAGAAATAAACTCCTCCAAATTTGGTGACAAGAAAACCATAGAAGTTAAAGAACCAAATTCACTGATCTCGAAATTATACTTCACTAAAACTAGTACAAGAAAACTCGAATCATAATTAAAAGAACATAATCAAGTTTACATGGATTAGTGCTCCTAAAACAGAAATTAAAAGAAAGTATGTAGGAAAGAGCAATATTACGAGTAAGTAAACAAAAGACAAAAAAAATTGAAAAACATAGAAACTTTATTTTTACCAGAAGAATTGAGACTTTCCTTTACCTAGATCCCAAAAGATCTTTTTTCCTTATAGGGAAGAGCAATTGACTTCATAACAATAACTTGTAGACAAGTGAAGAAGACAAAGAGTAGAGAGAGAGAGATAGAAAATCCATCACAAAAATTTTCAATTCATATTACATAGGACACTTCTATATCTTTCATTTCAAAATTTTTAGAGATTTAATCTTTTGTCTCATATAACATGCTCAAATTATTAGAAGCAAGTAAGATATCATCAACTAGTAGGGCTAAGAAGACAAACTTACTCCCATTAATCTTTTGATATATAAAGTAATTAATAATATTTTCTTAAAAACTAAAAGATGTTATAATATTATTGAAATTAAGATACCATTGTCGAGAAATTTATTTAAGACTACATATTAAGTTTACACACCATTTATTTTGTTAATAAAACCTTCAAATTGGTCCACAAATACTTCCTCCTTAAGATCCCTATCAAAAAGGTTGTTTTCATATCCATTTGATGTAGTCTAAATCTTATTAAGTCACTAATGCCATTATAATCCTTAATGAGTCTTTCTTTGACATAAGTGAAAATGTCTCTTTATAGTTGACACCTCCTTTCTAAGTATAACCCTTGGCAATAATTTTAAGCCTTATATTGTTCAAATTTTCCATTTGATTTGCGTTTAGTTTTAAAAGGTCATTTACACCTAACTCATTTAGAATCTTCTAGCAATTCAATGAAATCCCAAACCTTATTATCATCTATGAACTTTAAATCATATTTCATGTCACTAATCCATTTTTCAAACCCTACATATTTTATAGCTTACAAAAATGAAACTAAATCTTTATTAATTCCAATATCATCATTTGACTCTTATAAATAAACCAACTAATCACTTAAAATAGCTAACTCTTTTTCTTTGAGATCTTCTCAAATGTTATTTCTTGTGTTTCATATATGATAGGTGGTTGTGAGTTAGTTTCTTATAGATGTGATCCTTCAATCAAATAATGTTTAATATTGTCTAAATTTTCCTTAATTAACCGAAAAATAATGGGAGAGACTGTGGATGAAGAAGCTTTTACGGATAAAGGAACATTATATTTTATCTTTCATTACTCCCATTAACTTTACCATTCTTAATGAATATGGTTTGGATAATTTCCACAATTCTAAAACTATGATTTAGGCAATAAAAATTAAATCCTTTAGTTTTCTTTGGGTAACCTATAAAGTAGCCATTAACTTTTAATAATCTAATTTCCTTTCATTTGGATTATAGATTCTTACCTCTATTAGGCAACGCCAAACATACATATTTTTCAAACTAGGTCTACTTTCAGCCTATAATTCAAATGGTGTTTTTGGAACTATCTTACTAGGGACCCTATTTGATAAATACATAGCATTTTTAATGGCATACATTTATATAGACTTAAGTAGTGAAGAGTTAATTATCATTCTCTTAACTATATCTATTAATGTCCTATTATGCTTTTCTCTCACTCCATTTCATTAAGATATGGCTAGCATAATAGATTGCGTAAATATGTCATGTCTGTCAAGTAACTTTAAAAAGGGATATGGACATTGTTTTGATTCATAATGTTTCCTATAGTATTCACTAATCTATTAGATCTTACAATTTTCACCTTTTTGTCTAATTACATTTCAACCTCAGATGTGTATATCTTAAGTGCATCCATTATTTAAAGGCATCCACTCTTTGAGATTTTCCTTAAATAAATAGACATAACCATATCATGAGAAGTCAATGATAAGAAAAGAAATATTTTTCTCTATTAAAAAATGGAACATTAAAAGGTCTACAAACATTAATGTGCATAATATAATCAAATGGTTCAAATCATTGTAGATCATAAATTAATTGAAATGTAAAATGTCATTTGAAGACTTCAAATCTATTCGTTATGTTAGGAGAAAAATAACACAATTCTCTAAAAATACAACCGAATATCAATGCCAAGAAATAACTCTTCAAATTGTAGCAGTAGAACAATATGAGAATAAGAAACTAAACGATGAAACAAACATCAAGATTTAATATGAAAAACCCTCCAATGCAGAGGAAAAAACCACGGGACAAATTGACAAATAAATTCACTAAACTTAATAAGGATTTATAAAAAAAGTTGATCTCTCACCCCCTCTCCCCCCCAATAACAATTTGTTGCACAAAGTTTCATGATTGAAACTAAAGTTGATATCACAATCAACAAACCCTCAAACTAATCCCAAAAACAATCAAACAAGGATAAAAATCTAACCCTCATTTCCCTCTCTCTATTTTTTCTCACTTTTAGACGTTGTGACAACACTCACTATCTCTTCTCTATCTCATGTATGGAGCACGTCTCTAATAAGCTATTTATAGGCTCCTCAAGATTACCAGTTAAAATCCTAATTGAACTGAACTAACTAGATAACATCTTATCCTCATTAGATTACGTCAAACTATCCAATAAGATAACATCCCTATCTAAATAGGACTCTATCTTATAGGACTTAACTATATCATACTAACAAGATAAATATTATATTTAACTAGGAGTGACACATCCCTATCTACGAAGAACTTAATTATCTTCAGATGATCCACCCATACGATCTTTGTTTTTTAGAGTTGATGTCTATCTACTGTAATCTTATCCGCTACATCATCTAAGATCCAAAAATAGGGTAGGCTACTCAACAATCTCCCCCTCTAGCCCAAATATAGGAAGACATGTTATTTTCCATCATCTACTTGAGATTCATCTCGATAAGTCTACTGTAAATCTCATGCTTGTTTATGGGAACCAATTTAGTTAGCATATCAGCAACATTCAAATCTGTATAAATCTTCTTCAACATTAATTATTGCTCTTCTATTATGGGCCTCAACAAATGATATTTGACATCTTCATAGAATGAAACCTCTTTCACATCCTTAGGCTCCCCCTCAGCAGTAAGTAACAAGTACTCAAAACTTAGATACCTTTTGGAAAGTCTTTTCTTCCTTGTCGACTTTCAAAACTACGTTTCATCAGCTGTTGTATCCCATTGCTCCCCCTACTCATTATCCTCGATAAGACCATAGATATCTGAATGGGTCAACTCTAATAACTCTAATTTCTTTGCAAATCTTCTTTTAAAAGAGACTTTACGCTGCTTTCTAGTCAAACAATGATCGCAAGGATTAAGCAGTTGTGAGTTCTTAACTGGGACAGGGGATTTTTTAGATAGCTACTTTAATCCCTTCTCACTCATCTGTCTCAATTGTCAATGCCACATATTTGGTGAAGATTCCTCTTTGGTTGTTTATAGTTCTCCACCACCACACACCTTAAACTATGTCTTATACAATAAGAAACAAAACTCTCCGCGAGTTACCGTCATTACGCCTCTGGATAATTTCCACTTCCTATCCCTAAAAATGTGCTTAAATCCTTTTTGATCTAACACATTCACTGATAAGAGGTTTAGCTTAGATCGGAGATGTGTCATACATCTCTCAAGGTCAGTAAGTATTTGACATTATTTGAACCTAGATATCACTTATACTAACTATCTTGGTGAAGCTTTGATTTTCCATCTTGATGCTCCCAAAATCTCCGCTCTTATAGCTTGAGAAGTACTCTTTCTTTAGAACATAATGATAAGATGCTCCCGTGTTGATTAACCATTTTGAACCAACATTGTTGACATGGAAGCATTCACTAGTTGAACAAACTAGTGTCACCTTATCATCCGTACTTGAAACAATTACAATTGTTACTCTTATCATCATAATCATCCTCATTCTGATAAGCTTCCTTTTTTTGATCCCTCTTCCACTTATAACAGAACTTTTTAATGTGTCCTGACTTATCACAATAGTAGCACATCTTTACGTATTTGTCACTTTTAGACTTTGAACTATTTTTAGACTTTTCATGACCATTGGGCACTCTCCTTTTGTTCCTCCCCTTGGTTTCTATCATGAAAGCCTGCATTTTGTCAGCTTTAATTTCGTTTCTTCTAATTTCTTCATTAAACATACTCTCTTTGATTACATCCAAAAAAGAGCACACCTTCAAAAGTTGAGTTGCTAATCGTCACCAGTAGTGTTTCCCAGCTATCCAGTAATGAACTCAACAAGAACAAAACTTGGAGTTCATCATCAAGAATGGTCTTCATTATAGTCAGCTTGTTGATTATGTCCTGGAAATTACTTAGATGCTCCGACACTGATTTTCCAACCTTCAACTTCAAGTTCATAAGCATCATAATCAGAGAAGCCTTGTTGTGAGCAATTTTCCTTTCATACAAACCTTCTAACTTCTTCCATAGCTTAAAAGGATATGTTTCTTGAGACACATGGTTGAATATGCTGACATCAATCCATTGCTTATAATGCCTAAAGTTTTTCGCTTTATCTTTTCTTTTTTTTTGTCCGACATCTTTTGTTGTTTTGAAGGAATATCATCCTTCATACCTCTATCCACATCAATAGGATCAAAGCGATCCTTGCAATACAGAAGGTCCTTTATCATAGGCCTCCAAATCAAGTAATTTGATGACGTTAACTTGACCATAGAGTTGCTTACACCTTCTCTTATAATGGCTCTGATGCCACTTGTTGAAAAAAACATAACTTTATAAAAAGTCAACCAAATATCAACAACAAAAAACAACTTTTCAAATTGTAGCAGCAGAATAATACGGGAATAAGAAACTAAACGATTAAACAAACATCAAGATTTAACATGAAAAACTCTCCAATGTAGAGGAAAAAATCACCAGACAAACTAACAAATAAATCCACTAAACTAAATAAGTATTTATAGAAAAGTCGATCTCTCACCCCCCACAATAACAAGTTGTCTCACAAAGTTTCAGGATTGAAATCAAAGCTGATATTAGAATCAACAAACCCTCAAACTAATCTAAAAAACAATGAAACAAAGATAAGAATCTAACCCTCTTTGCCCTCTCTCTCTATTTTTTCCTCATTTTTGGATGTTGTGACGGCACTCAGTATCTCTTCTCTATCTCATGTATGGAGCAAGGCTCTAATGAGCTATTTATAGGCTCCTCTAATTTACAATTCAGAATCTGAATTGAACTAAACTAACTAGATCACATCTTATCCTAATCAGATTAAATCACATTATTCAATAAGATAATATCCATATCTAAATAGAATTCTATCTGATAGGATTTATCTACATCACTATTAACAAGATAAGAGATTATATTTAACTAGGATTGATCCATTCCTATTCATGAAGATCTTCACTATTTTTAAATGATTCTTCCACATAATCTTTATCTTTTAGAGTTGATGACTATCTACTATAATCTTGTTCACTACATCATCCAAAATCTGAAAATAGGGCTGGATACTCAACACATTAGTGCTTTGCAAATGCATTCAAGTTTCACAAAAAAAGTTCATGACTATGCTCGAGGTATAGTACACTCTCCTGAGAACCCACTTCACTGCGACTTTTATGATCCCATTTTGGGTATGCTTGTGCTTACTGGCATTCATGGCTGCATTTATTCACGTTTTCTTATGGGCATTTCATTGCTTAATATTTTCATTAGAAAACTATAAAAGCAACTACTGAACTGAAGGTCCCCGATTTATCCTATATTAATGACTGCCATAAGGATTAGGGTGAAGTTATGGAGAGATTGTCTGATTTGAGCATTAGTGCAGATTTCCAGTGTCTAGTCACTATGTCAAGTGGGTGATCCAAGAAGCTCCATGCGACGCCCAATTTTAAGGCATAGTTTATTCAGGCATTTTTGCACATGTACATCCTTTAACAAGCGACATGATTTTTAAACCAAATTGAGTGAGAAAAATGAATCTCCTACTTCATTCCCTCGGCTACAAACAGAGTGGCTACGTGGGATTCTACGTTTTTCTGTTAAGACAACAACCATGTTTTGTATTTAGACTATGGCCCAATAAAGCACCATCTACGAACAAATGTTTTCCTATATCCCCACTGGAGCTTACTCAGGCTAGCGAAAGTAAGGGCCTTGATAGTAAAATTGAACATTATATTCAAGGCCTTGAGAGTTGGACCTACACGGCATAGCCTATCAGTATCACAATCCTCATTGGACTAAATGTCCCCAAGTTCATGAACGAAAGAGGCTTTAAGCTTGGCAATGGAAACAAAACTATGATCAAAGGAACCTGAACAAAGTACATTGAGTGGCAGAAATGGGCTAAAGTTTTGACAGAAATTTTAAACTAACTGCAACAAGTTGATGACCGTGGATGTTATTGAAATTTTAATATGGGTAGAGTGTAGAGGTTACTATTAAGAATTGAGCCTAGGTCAATTATTGTCTAAATAATTAGAACTAGTTGTTTGGATAGTTGACCCTTACCGCTTATAAACCCTTTAACATTTTTATGTCTAGGCAATATGGGACACTCTAACATTCCCCCTCAAGTGCAACTAGGGTTGGACATCCAGTTGTCACTTGAAATATACGCAGTGGTAACCGGATTGGACCGCTGGGACTGGACATCCAGACAGACAACAGAGAAACTAATAATCCGGACCAAACTTGCTCTAATACCATATTTAAATTTTAATATGGGTAAAGTGTAAAGGCCACTATTAAGAATTGAGCTTGGGTCAACTATTGTCCAAATAACTAGAACTAGTTGTTTGGATAGTTAATCCTTACCACTTATAAACCCTTTAACATTTTCTTGTTTAGGTAATATGGGACATTCTAACAGATGTGGGGTATTGACTTGTAATAATAAGATAAAGATAGAAGATTAAATGATGCAATTAAGTCCCGCTGTTAAGCACACGATCTCTACTTAATTGGAAATGAACTTGTTAAATTAAATAAATATAAATTTTGAAGCATGTTTTAACTTAACATCATATATATACTAGAAAGCCTCCATATTACATGGACTTTGTACAGCTATTGCTCAATTAAACTATTATTTCACTTGCTCGACATAAGTCACCATCTGAGTAACTATAATCTGTTCTGAAATGATGCAGCCTAGGAATCCCCAAACTTCAAAGCCTCTCTCTCCACTATGGAAAATAAACTTTTTCCTGTTGAATCCTTTTACTGAAAAAAAAGGTCGTTTTCCAATTTGTTCAATCGTGAGCCTGTAACGTACAGCCTAAGGAATTTTTGCACAAATTAGTTAACATGTATGTCACGAATTGTCTCGGAAGGATTTCACGGTTTTGATTGCAGTATAAATATGCTGTTCATGATTCCGATGTTTCAGCTGTGATTGTTGTCATAAAGCATTCTGTGATATAGTAACTCTACTTACGTTTGAATAATTTCATGAATGAAACTTCTTTAAACTTTAATCTCTTCATAACTGGAATATTCCGTATCGAACATGATAACATCCCTTTTTTATGTATTCCTTTCTATTTACTGGAGTATGCTTCCACTAGTTACCCTGTGTTGATTAATGCAACTCTTTTCATAGTGTAAAGGTGACCAAGTTACTGTTAAATTTGTGATACCATGAAACAATGTTATATTAAGAGTTAATACATACAAGTAAAATTTTTAAAGTTATATATGTTTCTTATTACAATTCAAGTGCACCAAAGCTACACCTTTCCTGAACACAATTCTTGCAAGCGAGAGCTCTTGCTTAAAGTAGCCTAAAAAAGGGTATAGTAACAAAATTGATCATTACCTTATATAGAATCAAAACATCATTGTACTAACATGTCTAAAAGCTGTTCAATCAGTGACTACATTGTTATCGGTACTTAAAGCACTCAGGACCAAAAACAGTTTAAAACGTAACTTCAAAGGCACATCGTACAAGATCGCATGTCTGTGTTAAGGCCACTTTTGATACTGAAATTTGGAGACCCACAATATGATTCTGCTATATTTATCGTGGAAAGGATTTGTAAAAGCCAAGGTTTACGCAATGCCCCTCACCACTACCACTGGTCGTTAAATCCTTTTCATGCCTCCTGACTTGTGGTCCCTAACTAGTCTATAAATAAAAGAATAGGTATAGATACACGCTGCCGACAAGCTTAAATATATTCTCAAATGTGGCTCCGTGGGAGATTTCACGTTTCCTTAAAAGTAGAATCCTTCAGCTTGATCCCTCAAAAGTGTACAGGAGAACTTGTATACGAACAGTTTCGAAATGATAAAACTTGTCATGTAAAAGGTGACATTGTACTATGCTACAATACTTGCTTGATGGATTCCATATAAAACCATTTCGGACTGAAGTGCCCTATCGATTAGTTCCATTTACTAAAAGCAAATTGAGTTATTTCTACAGCAATATGTTATAGGTCTGGTCCCATACCATCTCGACGAAAGATAAAGGTGCTGATTTGCGGGGACATAAGCATAGAACTTTTTTTGTTTGATTACCAATAACTTGAAGATTGCTGTAGCGGGTGTTTTTAGAGGTAAAAGTATACATAAGCATAGAACTTACTGGCACAGATTTCATTGATCCAAAAGTATGTCCAAGTTTATCAAATTCAATGAACCTCTTGATCACTGGATTCAATTCTTAGTTGGGCGGTGAATTGTGAAATTATCTAGTTGCAAATTAATTATTCAGATTGCTACCTTGCAAAGTATAAATTAATTAGCTGACAGGATGGTATTTAATTTCATAATTTGGAGGATGGTGTTTAAAAAGAAAGTAATATGTGATATTATTGGTTCAGTCAATCCAGTTTCATATTATATAGCTAGTTAGTTTTCCAATGCTTGGAATATATTACCTCTCTGAATAAGTCAAACGAGATTGTGTATGTTAGACTTAATTTATTCATAATATTGGATTGGTGCTCAATGGAGGGCGACTGTCACCTTGACTACAAGAAGATCTTCCCAAATGGAAGCAGTTAATTCATCAGAAGGTAAATTCCATTCTAAACGAGACATCATTTCTTGGCGGATGCTCTCCATGCCGTACTCAATTTGTTAAGGATAAAGTGGATATATTATAATAAAGAGAGGTACATCCATGTCAGCAAATACTAGCTTATATATAATCAAGGATGGTATATTTTAACCTAAAAGTTCGAAGATATATAATAGATTACCATTAAACATAATTTACTTTATTCTTATATAATCTTTTGATATGTTATTTATAAATTTTTATATTTTATCCCTGATGATCGTTTATCATACTTAAATTCATGTATTTCTAATCATTGAGTTTAATTAACTTAATTATGATATCAACAAAAAGTTTCAATGATATTTGGAAAGAAATTGGATTATATTCAAATGAACTCGCACATAATTAAGAATACTACATTTCAAAATAAAATCTTAAGATGATAGATTAATGTGAAACTTATATTTGTTTAAATTTCACTTCAATTTTATGTTCATCTTTAGAATTAGAACACTTCACTTATAAATAATGAAGAAGAAAATTGCGATTGCTTTATTCTTAAGGTGGCATAGCCCTGGAAACTTAAAATTTGCATTCCATAAGTACCCATTAATTGTCACTCTTAGTTATTGACTAGTTCTTTTCTTCTGGTGAGAGCCATCTCCTAATCCCAAACCAGACACTTTACGAAAGGTGGCACAGCCCAGGAATTGGAAACTTAAAATTGTATTCAATAAGCACCCATTAATTGTTACTCTTACTAGTTGACTTGTTCCTTTCTTCTGATGAGAGCTATCTCTCAATGACCAACCATGCATTTTACGGAATGCATTGTGGCACATCTACTACTTTAGGAATGTATCCAAGCCTTAATGAATGTAAAAGTAATCCTTATTATAAAAACAAGCATGTATAATAAATTTTAGTCAAAATAATTATTATTTTAATAAATATTTAACATATATTATAAAATTAAAGTATGAGATAAAGTATTTTTATTTATACTTATAATAAAGTTATCATATTTAGCTTATATGTATTCTTATGATAACATTACAGTAACTATTTGTTTATATATATGTATTATGAAAAGGTCTGTTTCATTTTATGATTACAAAATATTAAAATTTTATTGCAATAATTTAAACGTAGAGATAGAGTCGTGAAAGAGTAAACTCTAGCCCACCTTTCTCGTTAGTATTGCTTCCCTTTCTAACTATTATACAATTCAAAAAATTAGTTACCTTTTAAGATAATAGAGCAACCTTCCTATTTAGGACTCTACCTTCACCGAAATATCTTGATTTAGGCATGTCTCCCCTTTTACCTTACAACAGATGCAGGATTCAAGCTTTTCTGCCCCAAAGTCTCCTCTAGGCTTTATCAAACCAATCAACAAGAAAATTTATATACCATTATTACAAAAGACCACAACTGTAGGTGCTTTAGCTCCTCCAAATCCTATTACCATGGCCTTAAATGCATTCTTGATTTTAGAGTAGACCCCAAACTCAACTTCAACTCCAAAACCTTCAAATGGCAAGTTTGCATAGCCTAATCCTAGGCTTCTTGTAGAGCCTAACTTGTCATAAGAGTCAAAACTTCCATCTGCATTAGACTTTCCACCCTTAAAGAAGCTAATTACTTCCATACGATACCATTGAAGAAATCTAGGAAACAAGTCAGAGGTGATCAATTTAACGAGACAATCTAAAATATTGCCCCAATCAAAGTCATGGATAGGATTCCATAGTTTTTCCACCTTTAGAAATGCTAAAAGCTGGGGTCAAAAGATGGAAATCATCCCTTGTAGGTTCCTTCATAGGAAAGAAGCTTCCTTTCTCCCTAGTACTCAAATGTTTTGAAGCCAACTGAGGAAGAAATAGTTTAGAGAATACTCACCACTTCATCTTTAGGTTTGATAATGAGAAGAGCATACTTAGAATATTCGAAATGAAGTCTTGTCACATTCAAGGTAAAGCCCTATTGATGAAAACCAAAGATGTCTTTAAATAAAAATAATATAAGAAATTTGCCTATATGGATTAATCTCCACAATATTCCTTTTAAATATTGGTCAACTACTAGATTGAGTAATCTAGTAAGCTCGATAAAAACGCAACTAGCTTAAGAAGAATTGGATATGCAAGAATTTGTATAGAAGTGGGTAAGTAAAAGCTACCTGATACACTGAAGGTGATGAGATTGAACGAGCAAGGGGGTTGTTGGAATCAGAAGCTAAACTCTCATTTAATGGAAGCCTAATCCTAGAAAAGGAAAGAGGATATGAAGCCCACAAGGTAGGATTCTTAACCTTGATGATATCTCTAAATTAGCTATAAATGAAAATAAAAGAAGGGACACTCAATATGTTGGACCCCGAACTTGTCTTAGAAATGTGAGTTAAAATTTGACACGAAAGGAGAAATTGGTGGTGAATTAGTCATGTGTAAAGAGAAAGAAAAATTGAGAATGTGAATGGTTTTATGAGATTAAGATAGGTAAAATGGTGTTTTGAGTTATATGGAATTGAATTATGAATAAATTGTTTGAAATGAAATTTAAAAGCAAGAAATGATTAGTGAAAGTGTTAAAATATGAAGAATTGAGAAAGTTTGACTTTTTGGAGTAGAGAGTTGACTTTTTGATTTAGGCAGAATTTGAGAAAATGATCTTCATGAAACTTGTAGCTTCTGTTGAGAGCTTTCTGTCGCCATAAAGTTTGATATTTTTCGATATCGGAAATGAAAGTTACGATTTTCCGAAGTTAAGGTTATTTTACTTTGTCTTTGAAAATGCTCTAAGTATAGGATTGTATATGCTGTGCTTTGAGGCTAATCGTCGTACTGATATGTTTTGAATTGAGTTAAGTGGTCTACTTGAAATTCGTAGCTTGCTTTTCAATCTTTCCAACTCCATAAAATGTGAGAGTTGTAAGATATAGAATTTGGAAGTTTGGATGTGATATAGGATGGCACATTAGCTGGCAGAAACTTTGATTGAAAATTTGACATAGTTAGAGGTTGAAATTGCCTTTAAGATCTTCATGAAAGTTTTAGATTATGTTTTGATCTTTCCATTGATGTAAAATATGTAATGTTTGGACCATGGCATGTGAAGTTATGAATTTTAGAAGTTGGAAGCTTTGGAGAGGCGTTAAAAGGAGTTTTGGGCCTTTTGACTAGCCAATGTCCGTTAAACGGACATGAATGTCCATTCAACGGACCTTCTCAGGTGATTTTGGACCCCCTGCCTCACCAATGTCCGTTAAACATACATGGATGTCCATTCAACGGACCTTCTCGGGTAAAAATGGGCAGTTTGGCCAGTCTATGTCCATTAAACGAACATTCTCAGGTAAGCTTCAATAAATCGAGTTTTTGACTCCCTTAGTGGCCAAATTGATTTTTCTGTTCTTCATGGAAGTTGTAGAGCTTCCTTTGATCTTTCCATTGATACCAAATTTGTCAAATTTGGAGTTTGGGATCAAGAGTTATGATTTTTGGAAAATTTGGTTATATGTATATAATTGAAGTTCTATTATTTTGCTTCTAATCCGACCCTTTTGCAATCTTTTGCTTATAATTTCTCCGTTCGACATCCGATTGACTTGGTTTTTAAAGCGTTGGATTCCTAAGACATTCCTATATCTATCCATGGAGAATTATGAATTTTTGAGATTAAATTGAGGGTGATTTATTTAATCAAGTAAGTTAGATAATTTTCTGAACATGGTTCAGTATTTTGAGAAATTCTTGATCTGTGGAGATCCGATTGATTTGATTCTTTAGGAAAAATAAACTAGAGTGATAGAGATACAATTTTCCTGAAGAAAGTGAATTTTATTTCGGCCTTTAAAATTGTCAATTTTTGGATGGTATTAAAGTGCTGGAAAATGTTTTCGCATAAGACAGGTGCAATGTTTGGAGTGTAATTTTTGACGTAGTGCACCAAATTAAATGATTTTGGTGGCGTTATGAAATTAAGAGAATGAGGGACATTTCTCTATAAAGAAGTTTTGGCAAATTCCTTCAATTTGATAGTGAGAAAATTGTCCTAAAGTAAGTATAAATTGAAATAAAGTTCAGGGGCAATTTTTGAAGATCACTTAAAGAGTAAAGGTTTTAGGCTTATATGGAGGGGCATTATGGTCATTCCTCACTCATGAAATGACATGGCAATGAAAGACAAGTGGGCTATCATTGAGGGGAAGCACGATACTTAGGAGGAAAACAAGAGAAGAAAGAAAAGAAGAGAGAAAGGAGAGGAGAAGAAGCATTCGGTGGAGAAAGAAGAGAGAAGCTTCGGTGATGCGAGTTAGGGTTCGATTTTTCTACAAGTTTTTAGAGGGTTTTTTATGGTTGTCCAAGGAAAAGGTGGAAAAGCATGAAAGTTTCCAAAAGAAACCAAGAAATCCAAAAATGGTGGAGGTTGAAGGTAAGAGATGAATTTTTTATCTTTGAGTTTTGATGAGTTTTTGGTTTAGATAGATTGGAAATATTATGGGATTGTGTTTCCTAAGCTCAATTTTGGAGATAGCATGGTTTAAATTGTCTAATTTTTGGATGTTTAAATGATTAGGGTTTATGACATTTTTGGGATTTTGAAATTTTGAAAGTTTCTTGGTTTAGATAGCTTGAAAATATGATGAGCTTGGGGTTCCTATAGTTAATTTGAGTGATTGTGCTTTATATGATGTTGAATTTGGGTGAATTTGGTTTAGAAAATTTTGAATTGGAGGAAAGAAGAAAGGCTATGGAGAATTGATGCTTTGGACAAGTTTCAATCATGGAAATGAGGTGGGTAATATGTTTATATTTTGCATTATAAGTTATGTATTGATTTTTTTTCGAAAAATCAAGAAAGTATAATTGTTTATAAATTATGGTTTTTGAATGATTAAATTAATTAATTTTGTAAATGATTTACAAATTATTGTTTTCGAATGTTTGGAAATATTATTACAATTGTTTCAGAAGATTTGATTAAATGATGCTATTGTTATAAGTTTTAAAATGGTTTGATAAATTAAATTTTTTTTGAAATTATGAAAATTGTTACAAGGGTTAGATTTATTGTTTCAAATGATTTTGATAAATTGACAAAAATTCTGAATTTCATTATGCTTGAATGATTTGTTAATTATGAAAATTTATGCATTCATTTGACTTTGATGTTTG